>CM040238.1:102507462-103107462 GCA_022545495.1 Chrysanthemum lavandulifolium | reverse complement strand
AAGACATGGAGAAGTGTCGTTAAAATGATAGTTAAAGTAAAAAGAATTAAAATCCTCGTAAATGATAACAAATCGGAAAGAAAATAAAGTACGATAGATGAGAATATTTTACAACGAGTGGTTTATCAAATAGAAATACATCTTAGGTTATAAAGATTCGGATACGATGGAAAACATAAACTTAGTACGACATAGTACATAAGGAGAAATAAGACTGTTAGTTTCCGAACTTCTTCAGTCTTCCGCGTCGTTGATACCTTGACGAGCTCCTCCTCCTCCTTCTAACATATATACATTCCCATGAGCACCTTCGACTTGTTGACCTTGGTTTTGAGGACATTGGTTCCGATAGTGTCCTTGTTCCCCACATCCGAAGCACGTAACTATGGTCTTGCCCTTACAGTCCTTAGCAAGGTGTCCTACTTTGTGACAAGCTAAAACATATACCACATGGACCATTATGATGTAGCGTGCATTGGTGGCATCGCAGTAAGTTTCCCGCATAAGCTCTTCCCTTTGTTGGTGCAGCAACATAGACCCCTGGCGACTTCTTGTCTTCTATTCATTGTTGATGATGGTTAGTGTTACGGTTTTGGTTGTTGTTGATATAACCTCCTTGGTCATTTTCCCATTTTCTTTGTTGTTGTTGATTTGGTTATCGCTCGTTGTAGTTGTTGTTTTGGTTATTATGGTAGTTGGTGCGGTTGTTGGTATTGTTGTTAAGGTTGGTGTTGTTGGTGTTGCCCTCTTTACTACTTGTGCCATGAGCTTTTGAGACAATCGAATAGCTTCCTCAATCGTCGTGGGTCGAAGAAGTCACATCGCCTTGAATAATTTCGAAGTCCTTCAATGAAAGCCTCCAGTAGCTTCTCATTATCCGAAACCATAGATGGGCACAACACGGCCAATTCTTGAAACCTTCGAATGTAAGTGTCAATATCGCACCCAATAGTCATTAGTTCATAGAATTACTCCAACTTTTTCACTTCCGCACGAGGACAAAACTTTAGTTACCAAACCTTTGAATTGCTCCCAAGTGAGCTTGAAAGCATTCTCCATTCCCATTGGTGAGCATAAGAGTTCCACCACGACAATGCTCCATCAAGTAGTGTACTCGTAGCAAACTTGACCTTACTATCATCCGGCAATTACATAGCAATACGGACTCCAATTTCTCAAACCATCGAACCATGGCGGTGGCTCCTTCGGTACCTCTAAACTTAGTGGGATCTCCACTTTTGAAATCCTTATCTGAATGCTTTTAACTCCGGACCCTCCTGCATTTCAGTGAAGAAGAAGCCTAGCGGCTTCAGACCGGTCATGACCTCAAAGCAGCAGCAGCACCACCGCTTCCTTTCAATCCTTAATGCCTCGCTACACTATCCCTTACCAACTTTTGAATAGCCGCTTGGGTCATTACAGTGTGGCTTTCTTCGGCGCCATATCTTCTTCAAAATAAAAAGGAAAGGTGAGATGTAACAAAGTCCTATGTTAATAATAAAAGCGCTAAAGAGATGTGATAAGAGATGATAAGTTTGAGGTTATTTTTCAAATGATCGACGGTTCCGTAAGGTGGGTTATGAGGTGTCGTAAGTGCTTCAAGTGTATAATGGTTTAGTGACTTAATGTGTTAGTAACGTGTAATTCGACATGTTAGTGATGAAACAAAGGAGTGAGAGTGACTTTGCCCTACTTAATGGTTTATCTCGGCATTCGACGTTATCGGTGATGAGTCGATTGATGTGAAAATTGTGATAGGGAATAACAAGGAATTCTCCACATTAGAGTATGAGAAAAGGATAATGGGATGGGTATTTAAAGGCATCCATGTGACAATCGTTATGAAATGAAAGAAATTAACTCGAAAATGTACGTATAAATCGCATGCAAAGTGAACATGCACTTATGATGAAATGATGAGATGCTATGGTGATGTAGTTATAGTCTAGGGTCAATGATGCAACCTAGTTCTCTATAATCAAGCTCGATGCCAATCACACACCCCAAATTACTGCTTTGCGTGAATGGAATTCCTTGGGATTGACCGTCATAGCATCACAATCACAGTTATATTGAACGACCTAAAGTGTCGTTTGGAAAATACATCGTTTGATTTAATAAAACAATCGAGTTTACAAAGTAGGTCCCAAATGAAAATCAACTTGTGCGGAATTAAGTTTGTTACAATTCAAACGATGTTTTAAAGTACATAAAACACAGTGTGACGCGTCACGTTATCACGACTCCATGAAGTCCAAATGCATGCCATGAAGTGAATGCCTTAGATACCGAGATAAAAACATGCTAAAAGTGTCAACACAAAGGTTGAGTGAGTTCATAGAGTTTGTTTTGAAATGTAAAGCCTTCCAAAATCGTTTATGCAAGAAAGGCATTGTAAATCCACCCAGCCCAAGTTCCGCCCATACAAAACTTGCAACTCTGTATTCACAACCCATTGCCAAAATGTGTATAGTTTATGTTCAAACATATGATTTCAAATGAATTCACAATAGTACCTAACTCGACGTGAAACGATAGCACTTAATCAATAAAACTAGACCTAATGTATCGAGAGTCAAGTGATTTAGAACGTTATACAACGTAGAACCATAGCACATATTCAATAGCACCTAACTCAATGTATCAAGAGTCAACCGATTTAGAACGTTATCTGACGTAGAACCGTAGCACGCAAACAAGAACAATTGATATAGTATAACCTTTGATTTATAAACAATGGTAATCATGGTAGCATTTAGCCTTAAAATCTAAAGTACTTATGAAAAATAGTTAAGCATGTATCTCCCCAAACAAGACAAAACAATTGAAAGTGGGGCTATGAAAACTCACGATGAATTTGTAAGAGTTTAAAGTACTTGTGAAAGTAAAAGAAAACAGTTTGAGCATGTATCTCCCCAAAGTAATTCAAAACGTATAAAGGTAGGGGCTATGAAACTCACTTGGTAAACTGGAATGATGGCAAAAGTGAGTACACTGAGGTATAATGTGATGCGTTAACCGGGACCTATTATCAATGATATGATATGTCATGAGTTGCAATGTAATGTTATGCATGCACTTCATATGTTATTTATACCATTTGTGAGTTTTTGAAAATATTACTTGTCGTCGAAAAATACTCTTTGACGCCTTGACCCTTCAAAAATCACTTTACAAGTTTTTACGTCAAAATGTCATCCTACAATGGTTTTATAATGATTTATGGTGAAATTTTCACTTTTGTCGCAAAACAATGTCGCCGAATTATCATGAAATTAATAAAATGGCTTTGGAAAACTAGTCGTAAATGGTGTACGTCGATCGTTAGAGAACGAACTCGACGGTTTTGGAAAGTTTGTATCGATATCTAGAAGTTTCAGTTCAGGAGTTTTTGTCCAAAAGGTCTCGATCATAAAGATATCAAGGGTTAAAGATAGTGATTTTGCTAATTGTTGTGCGTAAAATGAGTTTCGCCAAGTTTGAACATTCGTAATTAATTTACTACAACTCCGCTATACACGGCTTGTCATTTTGAAAAATATGGCGGTGAACTTGATTTTACTAGAAGACAATTGTTCCAAAAGTTTCACATCATGGTTAAAATCAGCCCTCAACATGGACGTTATGACTACTAAAATACTTGTATCGTAAAAATAATATAGATTTTGGAAAATAATAGTTACGGCAAGTTTATGAAAACGTGCATATCTTTGTTGTTTCAAATCCGCTTTTCACGTATAATATGTCCTTAGCTTCGTATCAAAGTATACTAATATATTTTGACAAGTCGAAATAATTTGTGAAGCTTAAGGCTGCTTTTTGACCGAACAAGATAAATATATGTTGTGAAATTTCGAAAAGAATATATTTCGTCGTCAAACTTGTAAAATCCATAACTTCTTCGTTATAAGTCCGTTTTATTCCGTTCAAGCCACGGATTCGCTTTAAAGTGTATTTTCTAAATATCAAGGCCAAAGTTTCGTACCAACTGTCGGTTTTTCCGAAAATCGAAACAAAGACAGAACCTATTTTATAGTTATCGAAAATAGTTTTTCTCGGACAAAACCTATTCTAATCCCTTCAAATCAACTCCAAAGCTAATCTAATCCTACCATACACCTTCTTAGGGTGTCATGGGTTCCTAATCACCATCAAGACCAAAGAATACCATGGGGATAATTATAGGATGACCAAATATATATATATAGCTCTTAAAATCATGAAAAATGGTATAAATCACATATGTCTTGCATGTTGTTCCAAAAATGAAAGGATACATATGTAAAGAAAAGGAAACATGAAAAATGAAATAAACATGCTTACAAGTGAATGATGAGGTGCAAGTAACAAGGTTAAACTTAAATACTCTTGGTTTTTATTTCAAAACCTTATATAGAGTATAAACTAGATTGATATTAACACTTGATCTTGAGAAAATTTTTTGAAGATGATCCCTTGTGAGCTTCTATGGGTGGCCGGTTTTGAGAACACAAAGAAGAGAGAAATATTTTTTTTTTACATTTGCTAACTATGAGAATGAGATACATGAATGAGACTTATACAAGTAAGACTTTTGTAGTGTAACATTTATTATCAATCAAGCAAACCATGCATCATTAATTGACCACCCTCCCCTTGCACCAATTTTGGGGATCATGTTTCACAAAGATCTTTTTTTTTTTTTATATAATGTAGGTACTTGTATACTTGTAAGAAAAATGTAAGATAAATGTGTAAATTAATAATAACTTGTAAGGTTTTGGTAGCTTTTAGGTACAAGTAAATTTTAATAGATTAAAATAGAGTATAATGATATTATAAAATTGTAAAATACATTCCTTGTGAAATTTGGGTGATAAAATAATTATCGTATAATTTTTAAGAAACACGTCGTAATAATATAAATTTAACGACTTGTATACTGAAATAAATTCAAAACACTTGTTAAACTCAAAATATAGTTTATATAACTAAATGTAAGTATAAAAATTACATCGGGATCATTTTTGAAAGTAATGGATTAAATATTCAAAATAATAACTCACGCGATAACGCTTTATTTAATATAAAAATTACGCGATTAATGTGAAATGAAATGTCATGAATGGACTATCATGATGCAAATGATGTCAATGAAATATAGACTAATCTTAGTCCATATGAAATGTACGTGATGATATGATCGTGAATTCGCCGCTAAACCTTCAAGGTTACGCGAATTTGGAACACGTAAACCAAGTTTACGATAAATGTTGAAATAATGAGGCATAAATTGTGTCAAGAAATGACCTGAAATTACGGGTTGTCACAAAGTGTTTTAAGAGAAAATATTGTTTCTTTTTCTCTTATAGATGACCTTTTTAAAAAGAACAAATGACAATTTTACCCTTTTAAAACTAATGTTCAATGAAAAGGTAATAGTTAAATATACAAAATATATGTTCATAACAACTTTACAAAACATCATAACATAATAATCACAGAATTCCCAAAAGCCTATTGTGACATACAAAATACAGGTTCATAGAGCTACATTTTCCACAAATACAAACTATACATAACATCAAGTAGACATGTTTAAAGCCTTAAAGGTCTAGAGATTTCAAACAAAAATCCATGGCAGAAGACACATTCAAATTTCTGCATGAACCCTTTAGTACGTGCAATCATTTTAACCCAATTAACACACCTCTCCAAATTTAATTTCATCCAACCTACCCTATAGTGATCATTTGGGTCACAAAAGATTGCATGTGCGGTTTCGTAAAGCGGGTCCTTTTCATCCCACTCAAGGCTATTCAATTTACTTTCACAATCTTCAACAGAAGGTGGTTTGGGTTTCGAAGATGACTCCGATGTTTGTTGATTTATCTTATTAGCAATCAGTTTAAGAATACCCAATATTTCTTCTTCAACTCCATCCATCAAATATTTACCTCTTTTCTTGGTTTTGACTGGAAGGCGAAGAGCATGAGATGAGCATGGAAGTGTGTGAGAGTCCACATTCACGACCTCAATTTCTTTATCATCGTCAACCACATGGGCATCAACAACCTGCCTAGTTTCTTTTGAACTAGGCCTAACAATTTTATCATCGGTGGACAAAGTTCCATCGAAAAATGGTGCACAAAGTTTCAGAAATGGTAAGGTCGTAGTTTTCAGTGATTCGACATTTTATTTTTCTATAAAAAGAAGCATTAATCATTTAAATAGTTGAATAAACATAGTAAATAAGGTTTCTAAAAATACATAAACTAACAAGAATTTCTAGCTTCATTCTTCTTCCAACAAGTTAAATGTGTTTGAAGGGTTGTCATAGATGTTTCTGTCTTGTTTGTGACAACCATACTGTACTTGGTCTTGAGTTAATTATAGTAATTTTTCATCTCTTTCTCGTCAACCTCAAAATTATGGTTATCCTTAAGGACTATTGTAACTCTCTTCCATGAAAGTACTTTCAAACCTACACATTTCTCCCATCGGAAGCAAGCTCGTGAAGACACACTTTAAGAAATGTTTTGACTACGCTAATGGGTTTCCAACTAGCTCTGTTTCTTTTTGTTTACATGAGTTAGCGTTATCTTCCATGTTTCATTTTTATTTACCATTATCTTCCATATTTAAATTCAATTTTTTAAAAAAGTATAGAAAAAGTGAAGGAGGGGAAAACAAGACTGTGTGTTATAGAAAGAGTGAAGGAGAGAAAAAGGAAAGCGTGTGTTATATTGTCAAATGGAGAGAAGAACTCAAATAATTGGCATAAAAATGTGGAGTATATTAGTTAAAGTGGCATGATAGTGTTGTCACTATTGTATCTAGTTGGGAGAGGGGCTTTTTTTACCTCTTCCATTCTCAGACTCATTAGTGATTTAAGATGCAAAAGAAACATCAAAATAAATATGGTTGGGCTTGGATTTGTTGCTACCATTAAGTCAAAAGAAACAGTACCCAAGTCTTATCTATACTACATTATGCTCTTTAGTTGTGTCACTTACATTTTTTAAGCTTTGTCAAGCTATTTTTTTTTATAGAAAAACGTACTTACACACTCACTAAATTATATATACTAGCAGGGTAACAGCGCGTTGCGGCGGCGGGTACCCTGAAATTAAAATTTTGGCGTACAATATATTACTATTATATGTTTACCGTGACAATAACTTTATAGAAAAAGAGATTTTCTGTTTTAATATCTTTAAGCAATAGCCTAGTATTTCATATAAAAGTATTAGTACACCCACGTATAATCGCAACCAAAACAAATATTGATAACTCAAAAAATCATTTGTCTGATACAGACCCATTATTGCAAATAACCCTAAATGATACTAAAACTAATGTTGCCCTATTTTCTTATTCACCAACCACCTCTTATCTCCTTTCTCTTATCTCAATCTCATAAACTCACAAAAGTCACCATCTCATCTTCACTAAATTTTAAAACTGAAAATCCCACCACCAAAATCCCCGCATTCTCTAATCCAAACGATAAATACAAACTTGTCACTGGTGATTCTCGTTTCTTGTCTTCATATCGAAATAAAAACACAATAAGCACCATTCTATTTCTTATTTTTGACCCACGAAAAGGAAAACAACAATTCCTTTGAATCTTGTTTGTGACTCGCAAACAAGGTAGGTGGTTTCAATTTTATTTTTCCAAGATCAATGAATGGTTTGTTGGATCTTTAAGGATCTTTACGTATTTCAAAACCAAAACCGAGATTTTGTTCTTGTTCTTGTATTTATTATTATTGTTTTGTTTAAATGTTTTGAGAAAGACTTGCGTTTTGTTGTGGTTTGTTGTTGGTTGAAGTTGTAACTACGTAGTTGTTGTTGATGAGATGATGGGTTGTATCATTTAGAATAAACAAAAGTAAATGAAGAATATGTTGTGGCATCCATACACAACTACAAATCATAAAAGTTGGTTTACTGCAAAGAAAAGAAGTGGAATTGGAGTAGTTATTTTGTACATTTTTGCTACATTGTGCTTAATGATTTGTATTTATTGGTGAAGGGGTGTATTGATTGTAAGTAAGGAAGATAATGTTTTAAGATGAGAATTATTTGTGCTTAACATACTTTTAAATAATGCTTTTTCACTTGTATTTGCTTAAAATCTATATTAGGAAATCTTAAAAACTCAATAGGAGGGAAGTGCTTAAATGCATTATAAGTAGTATAGATATAGATATCTCCACCAATTTTCACAGTTGAAACTAGAACCCAAAACCACTCTAGGTGAGTATTCACAATCTTATAGATAGCGCTAGGCCAAAGGCTCATGGTACCACACCTAAGTCTTATCTATACTACATTATATCTTTAGTTGTTGCACATAATTTTTATAAGGTTTGAAAAGTTATTTTTTAGAAATGCATACTTACACACTCTCTAAGATATAAATCTCAAATAATTACTAGGGATGGAACGAGAACCTAAAATCACCTAATAAGAGAGTATTAACAATCTCACAGATAGAGCTAGTTCAAAGGTCATCTCAGATCACGACTAAGTCTTATCTATACTTTATACTCTTTAGTTGTGCCACAAATTGTTTATAGTTTGACAGCTAAACCATTTCCTTCTTTGATCATCTTTAACATGATTCAACCACAACATTTTATAACTTAATTAATATAACACCAAAACCCTTACAAAAGAATATAATTCGAATATTCCCATTTTATATATCATCTTATTTCCATTTTCCTATACACGCACGCGCGCACACACATATACAAGAAAAAAAAAGGATAAAAAAATACATAATTTTCTGAAAAGAAAACTCATACATACAATTGCACCACAAAAACACACACATACTTGCATAACAAAAACACATACTAATATCGAAAACTATTAGTTGACATCGCCTTTACTCATATACCAGGTAGTCTTGAACTAAAACAACCGAGAAAAGATACTATTATGGAAGAAAAGGTGTACTCTCATTTTGGATTAGTCATAGAAGTAGTACTTTGATCACAAAATGGATTGAATGGATTGTTGATTCAATTTCTTATTGTATGATCCCCTTGTAACCTTTCTAGCATCTTGTTGGGTCAAAAGTTTGCCTAATTGTCTCCGACGGTATTTAAACATAAAATAGCTTAAGTTAAATTTACTCACCGATAAGAATCGGTGAGTATTGTATAAAGCTCACTCAACAACTAGCTTTACTGGACGTCGTGAATAATGAAGAAACACTTTAATGCGGTGTCGTGAGTAAAGTGTCGAGCTACAATCAATATCGAGTCGTTGAGATCGACAAATGTCTCACCGATTTTGAACATTCTATCGGCGAAGACAGTCTTAAAATATGGGCGGAACTTTCTAAAAAAGTAAATGGAAGCTAAACAAAAACAAGAGTGGTTGTTAAAAGGTGAAATAGTTGAATTAACTATTCACTAAATTACATTAAAAAATAAAGCTACATATAAAAGCATTAAATAAAAGATGTACTCTTTCACCCAATGCTTGACACCTAACCCACCACAACATGTGACTTCACTTAGGTCTTGCTTTGTTTATTAAGAGGCTCTAAATCAATCAACTCGAGGCGTAAATGTCTAAATCTCAATCGAAAATCTTGTTAAAGTAAGGTGTTGTGTCATTTGCTTGCTCGTACTAATTTTTTTGGTTATTTTGTGTCAACAGGAGGCAACAAGAGGCATTAAGAGACCCCTCTCAAGTCTAGACCATTAAGATGTAACTGCCTCTGACCGCATTTGAACGGAAAAAAAAAACAAACAGTCTGAACGCACAAAACATCTGACCGATTAAGAGGTTTGGCTCGTTAAGAGGCATATTAAGAGGCTGTTAAAACATTCTTAAAAAAACTAACACCACTTTAGTCATCCCATATATACACGTATGTTTGTCAATAGAGATAGTTAGAGATTTTAAACAAACATAAAATAATACAAATCCATTATAGTTGATAGAATCCTTCTCTCCTAAAAACACAGTAAGCTAAGCTAGCATACTTGTGTTGTTCATATGAGGAGAGTTTCCATTGTCATTTAATCGGGATAGTGTTCCGCAACTATCACTTGTAATTCTTTGATTCATTTCTAATTAAAAATTATAATCATTGAAAAGTACGAATAATGTTATTAGTTGTCAAATAAGTGTTGGATAAAACTTGTTTTAACTTCATTGATATATTTCATACTTTTGGAGAACTTTCAGCTATCAAGTTGACGAAAAGCTCTGTGAAGTAATGTTTTACCCAAATTTCGGAAACAACGCATCCTGTTACTTTTTTATAGTGAATTTCTGTTCAAAGAGAACCATGCTAGTTAGTATTAATCCACCAATAACTATGTGCCACAAGTTGGTTTTTTTCCTATACATACTGGCAACTCTTATTATTTCTCTCAAGTTAGTTTTTTTCCCTACACATATTGGCAAATTATTTCTTATCATAATCATGTTACTTGAAAAAAAGGGAACTTAATTTCAAACTTTGTGGATGCTTGCTAGAGAATTTCTAGTGTGATTCTTTTTTGCATGCATTACTCTGTCCAACTAGTCGTATGATCTCAAAAAAAGAAGAACCAGTAAGAGAAATCACATCCACAAAACTTAGATTGTTTGCCTTGCACACTTCTTACACTCTTATTATATATAGAGCCTCTACTCCCTCTTCATTTTCAAGGTACTCAGAACTCAATCTTTCACTCTCTTTATAATTCTTGATCTTGTTCTTTAATCTTGCATGCATGGGTAGTTTGGTACATAATAATGGAATAAGTCCAGAACCAGTTGAAGAACGAGGATGGAGTATTGAAATTGTCGAGTCTGAACCGTCCCGTGTGGTGGATAAAAAAGGGATTGGAGCCTACTTGACATGGGAGGAGCTTGGAGTAGCTGTTTCATGCTCAAATTGGAGTTTAGCGAAAGATGGATGTAAATCCTTACTTACTTGTTCCAATGGTTATGCTAAACCAGGAGAGATTGTTGCCATTATGGGACCTTCTGGTTGTGGCAAATCCACTCTCCTTGATTCTTTGGCTGGTATGTGGCTTTTCTCATTTTCTATGCATTATAACAAAACAGTTATAGATTGATTATTGTTTACATATGCATGTCGTATATCTTAATGATGTTAGAAAGTTGGTATACCTGAAAATTATATATAGCCTTGGGCCAAGGGGGTTATAGCTAAAGGACTAGTCCATATATTTCATAATTTCAATATAGAGCCATAATCATAAGTTTAGTATTAAATAGTTTTATATTTTTGTGAAACAAGTTGTTTCATCTCGTGTATTCTTTTGTGCATTTGGGAGGGTAGGGGTGGCGAGGGTGCGCCTAGCACAACTTTGGCCATGCATGTGGCGGAAACGTTTTAACCCAACATTCTACACTACACTGTAAATTTGTATTTTCGTGCAAAATTCAGGGCGGTTGGCTTGAACACCAGGCATACAGGAAGAATTCTAATCAATGGACGTAAACAAAGACTTGCATATGGCACTTTGGTATGATAGCAATTCGATGTTGAATCATATTTGATTTCATTTGATTATAAGCACACAAAAGGGTGCAACTCTTTTCTTCTATATTATTATAATCCCAGAAGACTAGCAGGCATTATCTAGAGTTTTGATAAATTTACATATGCATGATTGTGCTTACATTTAATTCAAATTGATGTAGGCATACATGACTCAAGAACAAGTTTTAACATGGACTCTAACAGTTAAAGAAACGGTTTACTACTCAGCTGAACTGCAACTGCCTAAGTTGATGCCAAGATATGAAAAGAGGGATAGAGCAGATAGAATTATAAGAGAAATGGGACTCCAAGATTCTTTGAACACACGTATAGGAGGCTGGGGTTTGAAAGGGCTTAGTGGGGGCCAAAAGCGACGTGTGAGTATCTGCTTAGAGCTCCTAACACAACCCAAAATATTATTGCTTGATGAGCCTACAAGTGGTCTTGACAGCGCAGCATCATACTACGTCATGAACCATATTGTTAAGCTTACTCAACAATACAGGATGACAGTTTTAGCAGCAATCCATCAACCTAGTAGTCAAGTTTTTGAACTTCTTAACAGTCTTTGTCTTCTATCTTTGGGGAAGACAATATACTTCGGTCCTACTTTTGCAGCAAACCAGGTTACCTTCACTTTATGATCATGACATATATTTTAATATTTATATAGGTTAAATCCATAAAATAACAACCTCCTTTCATTAATTTCTTTGAGTTGAAACATTTACTTTTTATTACTTTACTTCACCAACGTATTTTCAAAATTTGATCTAACTTCACCCATATGACTAAAATAAACTTCCATCGTTAGTCCTTTATACTAACGGTCGTTAGCAAATAACTTAAAATTTGGTTTTACGTTTCGTATGTTTACACGTTTTACGTCGGTTTTACACGTTTTCGACGTTTTTGCACGCCGTCCGTTTTGCGTTTTAAATCTTTTTGCGTTTCGCCGCTTTTTTGCATGTTTTCGTCCATTTTTTGCACGTTTTCGTCCATTTTTTCACGTTTTCATCATTTTGAAAGTTTTCGTTTGTTTTTGCACGTTTTCGTTCGTTTTGCACGTTTTCGTCTGTTTTTAAACGTTTTCGTCCGTTTTTATATGTTTTAGTTCTTATTTGCACGTTTCGTCCGTTTTTAAATGTTTTCGTCTGTTTTCACACGTTTTCTTTGTTTTAACACGCATAAAAACCATTTTTACACGTTTCCGTCCATTTTTATACGTGTAAAAACAGCTTTTATACGTGTAAAAACTAACGAAAATGTGTACAAACGGTTTCGATACTTGAAAAAACAGACGAAAAAGTGTAAAAACGGTTTTTATTCCTGTAAAACCAAATGAAAACGTGTAAAAACGGTTTTTATACGTGCAAACTTGAACGTGCAAAAACGGACGAAAACGTGTAAAATAAAACGTGCAAAAAACGGACGAAAAAGTGCAGAAACGGAAAACAACGTTTAAAACAGACTAAAATGTGCAAAAACGGACGAAATTTGCAAAAATTTACGTAAAAGTGAAAAAACGGACGAAAACGTGCAAAAGAAAATGTGTAAACATGGACAAAAATGGGTAAAAAAGGTTTTTATACATGCAAAAAGATGTAAAAACGCATGAAAACGTGCAAAGACGGACGAAGATGTGTAAAAAGGGACGAAAACGTGCAAAAATGGACGAAGATGTGCAAAAACAGACGAAAACGTGCAAAAACGGACAAAAGTGTGTAAAAGAAGATGAAAACGTGTAAAAACAAACGAAAACATTCAAAAAGGACGAAAACGTGTAAAACGGTTTTTATACGTGCAAAAACAGACGAAAACGTGTAAAAACGGACGAAAACGTGTAAAAGCCGACGAAAACGTGTAAAAACCGACGAAAATGTAAGAAAACCTAATTTTAAGTTATTTGCTAACGGCCGTTAGTATAACGGACTAACGATGCAAGTTTGTTTTTGTCATATGGGTGAAGTCAGATCAAAATTAAAAGTACGATGAAGTAAGGTAATAAAAAGTAAGTGTTTCAACTCGATAAATTAGATAAAGTAGAATGTTATTTTATGTAATAATAAAAACTTGAACATAACTGTGGTGGAAGATAGTACTTAGGGTCAGGGCAGGGCCCTGGTTCCCCAAAGGTGGTCGAGCTGAGCTTTATTTACTAAGTTTTTTTTAGTCTTCCTTTTTACATACAATTATGTGGATGTTTAAGACTAGTGTTGCCAGAAGTTCAACCATTAACTTACCAACCATAGCTTTGGGTTCAAGTTAACTAGGGACATGTATTATGTGTGTGAGTATTTCTCTTGAACAAATAAGTATGTAGGTCTTTGATATATAAGAAGTTTCAAGCTTAAAATGAATAATACCCCCGAACAAACATGCTTAAGTTTTGCGTGTACTAACTACTGGGTCGTTATTAACAGTTCTTTGCAGTAAATGGCTTTCCTTGCCCAGCTCTACAAAGTCCTGCAGACCACTTCCTGATAACTGCTATCAACACAGATTTTGATGAGGTAAGTTATAATTGGTCAAGCTAGCTTACATACGGATTATAAATAAAAAAGGGTGGGTTATTTCGTGTTTAGTTATAGAAATCCCTATTAATTAGCATGCCTGTAAGGGTTAAAATATCTAGATTCTCCAATTGATAATTCACAGTATTAGAATACAACATCATGCATTGATTTTAATTTAATATATTCTTATTTTTGCGCTCGTTAGATGTTGGTTGATCTTTTGTTAGTATTTTTCCAATATTAGGACACTGTTACTGGAGCGGTTCCTGTTGATCAAATAGTCAATGCTCTTGCTGAATCCTATAAATCATCTCAAATATATATGGAAACCAAGAGTGAGATAGCATATATATGTGGAGAGGTAATAGTACTGATTGTGTTTCTTTTCATAAGACCTGGATTACATAAGACGATAATGAGTAAATGTCACTTTTGAAGGAAGGAGATTTAATTGAGAGAAACGAAGCCTGCAAGCCAACTTCATTACGCAGACTTTGGTGCTATCTGAAAGATCATTTAAGAACATGCATCGTGATCTAGGATACTACTGGTTGCGGCTTGCTATCTATATCACGTTGGGTTTTGCATTAGGGACAGTCTTTTACCAAATTGGTTACGGATTTGGCTCCATTAACGTAAGTTTACCGTTGGCATACCTATTGTGTTTTCCCCAGTTGAATTTGAAAATACTTTGTTGTTTGGTATTACATGTTATCCATTTCGAGTTTTGTTGATTTGTCACTAACTTATATTAGCAAAGCTAGGTAAATGCTTAAATAGTTCATATATCCATCCCAAAATTCTCTTTAAACGAAAAAACTATCAGACTAGCTTGTGCCGCCTGTTAGGACTTAAATCCAAAAGGCATTGTCTTGTTGACCACCTTGATACCGTCATGTCAAATGTCCGTTCATAAAAAGTAGAGAATACCAAAGTGTGGAAACTTATTTTCTTGTAACATTCCTACATCTCTATCGACAAGTATTGACTATAGTATGTTTTGCTCCTTAATGGCACACAGGCTAGGGTTTCAATGATCATGTTTGTATCTTCATTCCTTACCATATTAGTCATTGGTGGGTTCCCCTCGTTCGTGGAGGAAATGAAGGTTCGTTGATATATATAACGCATGGGTTCAGTTATTTGATAGACAAAATGTATTGGAACTAATATAGTTTTCTAACAACTTAATTAGTTAATAACATTCATGTAGGTGTTTCAATGGGAAAGATTAAATGGGCGCTATGGGGTTGGCTCATATGTTATCAGTCATGCTATCTCTTCAATGCCATACCTATTTGTCATCTCGTTATTACCAGGAGCAATTGCTTATTCACTCATGGGACTTCAGAGAACCCGAACAATTTATCTATTTCGAATTAGTCCTTTTGTGTCAATGTTATTGGTTGAAAGTCTTATGATGATAGTAGCTTGCATTGTACCAAATTTGCTCATGGGACTCATACTTGGTGCTGGAATCCAAGGCTTGATGATACTAAGTGCAGGATTCTTTCGGTTGCCAGACGATCTACCTCATGTCTTTTGGAGATACCCAATGTACTACATTTCGTTCCACGGTATGAAAGGGCTTTTTTAGTTTTGGAATGTTCAAGGATTGTACAAAACAAAATGAGTTTGAAGGGCTTAAGTTCCTGAGTACTCAGAAGGTCCCCTACCGTTGATGGCAAGACAATATTGAAGAATGTATTGCACATTGAACTAGGTTACTCTAAGTGGATTGATCTTGTAATCTTGATCGGTATGGTTGTTGCATATAGGATACTACTCTTATGTATGATTAAGACAGTAGAGAGGGCCATGCCAATTATTAGAGCTTAAATGTCAAGTTTAATAACTTTCAAGAATCAGTATTCTTGTGCTAAATCCAAACTGTCTTTTAACTGGATTAATGAACCCTAGACTCAAAGTACACCGGCCTAGAGAATAATTATTTAAGAAATAATTTGTTTACATTCTAGTCTCAATCATTCTATCCGTACCATTGGACGTGTACTCATATCAATCAAAAGCGAATATATAGAAACCTAAAGTTGCCTTCCTTGCTAAATTTCTCTTTACGCTCATCGTAGCGTATCAGTACATGACACAAAACAACCTCCAACATCCACGACAACAGTTACACGGTCAAGATGCAACGAATCACGGGTTATCATTAGAGAAAGAGTAACGACAAACACTACAACAATCGTGACTTTCGCAGCGATTTTGGTCTTCGCGGGGACATGTCCCTCAAACTTATTACTGAGGACATGTCCCGCCGAAAGCCTCCCGCCAATACCCTCTCGGAATACTTTCCCCGGTTAATAAAACCTGCTTTTACCGGGGACATGTGGGTCCCGCACCAATTCTACGCTGGTCAAACAGGTCCGACGTGGCACTTTCTTTTGCCGTGGACTGTCCCCGAAGAAAAGCGTAAATAAAGATTACCTTTGAAACCTTTGCCGGGGACATGTCCCCGGGGTAAGGGAAAACTAAGATTATCTATAACTCTTTCGCCGGGGACATGTCCCCTGGGAAAGCCTTTGACCCATTTTGCGTAAAATGGCAAAATGGGTAATTTCGATTTTTTTCCTAAAAAATCTACAATGTAACAACTGTTTTAAACCTATTTTATGCTACAACAACACAAATTCGCTAAACATAATTTCATATATAACCAAATGGTCCAAATTGCTACAACACAATCGATAACATAAAATGTGTTTCCAAAATAGCCAATGGTCCAAAACTATACATAAGCTACCTATACGCAAATGGTCCGAAACTATATGTATAATCCATTTAGCGGGAATCCTAACCATGTTATCCTCTACAAACATATCCTAACACATAAGGCTCGAACTCGTGTTCGCCAGACGGTTTTGTCAGTTGACTTCCGATATCTTCTGCTTCTTCGGGTTTGTCTAAAGTTTAACCTGCGTATTTTAAATAGTTTAGGGTTTTAGGTAATGAGAACTATCCAAGCATCGGGTATCAAAAAGACCCTTTAAACCATTAGGGTTGAATTGGTAATTTTAACAATTAGGGTAGGAGGGTAGGATGGTGGATTTTGGGACCTAAACCAAGATCTTGGCAGGGTGTTGGGGGTCCACCCCCTTTCATGTGTAATAGTACTTTAACTAGGTTAATAAGATCATGCTGTTTATTTTGCTTGTGATACAAAAGATTTGATCATGTTTGCTTACGACTTTTGAACAAAGATGAGTGCTTATTCACTCATCATTTTTGGTCAAATCTAAACTGCAAAACATCTAAAACACTCCGATATGCATCGAATACTGAAAATATCTCAAAATTGTGTTTTATATGTTTCGGATGCAAAATTATCAAAACAAATGAAAACGAACAAAGTTTGCATAATTGGCGGTTTCGGTCCCGACTTTCAAAAATTGATGAAATAGTCCCCGAGCACGTATTTTAAAAGAAAAGTCACCAAAGGTCCTTTTGAAATCATAAGTTGTCATAATTAGTCCTTTGGTGAAAAATTTCAAAAGTTTGAGAAATTACGCTTTGATCCTGGATTTTTAAAATTGTCAAGTTTAGTCCTTGGAATTTCACAATTTGCAAAAATGGTCCTCAACTTATTTGAAATTCACAAGATTGGTCCTTGAAAGCATTTTGAATTTACATTCGTGGTCCCCGGAATTTCGAATGTGCAATTTTGGTCCCTTAATGCTTAAATGGACTCAAGTTTAGCCTAAACTAACCAAGGCCCAAAATAAACAACTGATCCAAGTCCAAACCCGGTCAACCCAACCCTTCAACCTACCAACATATATACAACCCATCTCCCTGTCTTCTCCACTTCCCGCCCAAATCAAAACCCGAACCCTAGATTCCCTAATCCCTTTCTACTTCCCAAACACTCCACCTCCATCACTCTTTTACCCGGCTACACCACAACCCAAACCCACCTTCATCTCTTTACCGGGTTTACCCAAATCCCAAACCCACTACCAATTTCCCCCCCTCCCAAATACCATTTCAAGAATCCATGTCAAAAGATAAATCAATGGCTCGATGTGATCTCATCTATACCTACTTATTGAATGGTCGGGATCAACCCAAAGAAGCAAGTTGGAATCTTTGGTGTTTGCACTCACACGAAACACAAGAGTGAAGAGTTGAAGACCTTGGATAAGTAGTATAAATAGATGTTGTATGCCAAGTTATAATGGCACCCTAGTTTTAGTTTTTAAAAATTGTAGTTTTCTTGTTTTAAGGTCGATGTAATTTCTGCTTAATATCAATGAAAAGCAATTTCTTTGTTTCAAGTTCATGTTTTATAGTTCCTTTGTTAGAATATGGTCTAATCTTATTTGAAAAGTTGTTAAAGGTTTCAAGTTCAAACAACAAAATAATCTCAAAAAAATGGGGTCCGGATAGTTTTCTTTAAAAGCAGTTTCAAGCTTGCCAAGTCGTAATAAAGTTGTTTGGCTTATGTCTTCAAACGGGTTAGAATGCACTTCTAACCCATTTGACTTATTGTGTCAAGTTTAATTTTGCATGTTTAGATGATATAGCTTAGTGCAATTTGTTTTAACAGTGGGCTCAAAGTTTAGTTAGTTAAGAAAAGTTCTTTTCATTTCGAAGACCGAGCAAAGAACACTTGTCGTCCATTGCTCCTTTTCGCAGACTTATTTGAAGATCAATATTGTCAAAAGTTGTTTTTCTTAAACCCTTTTGTGCCAAACTCACTCTAGTTTAAGTTTCAAGTCCGAAAGTTACCTTTAACATAGTCAACATTGAAGTTAAAATCCATCTTTTCACCGCTTTGAGTGCATCGAAAAAAAATGGAAAGTCCAATCAAGGGGTCAACGACTTATTTATAAGTCGTTGTATTCTTTTTCTTGTTTCAAAATCAGGTCTTGTTTTAATGTCATCTAGGCTAACCATGTTTTTGCAGCAAGTCAACACTTTGGAAGCTCATTTCTAGCTTAAAGTAAGCTCTAAATAGCCTCGCTAGGTCGCTTTGTGAGCTCATAGCTCATCGACAAAAGTGTCACTTATGTCCTTCTTTCTTTAGCTTACCCATTAGCTTATTTTAGGTGCCTTAGTTTTTTTACAAGTCCTTTAGGTTAGCTCACTTACCATTAATCCATTAGTACTTATTTAATGCTTTTAGCCTAGCTTATTTGTCAATTTAGCCTTAGATCTCATTTAGCATAGTTTGTACTAAACGCTTATTCTTTTTTTTATATCGCTTAATTCCTTCACTTATTGGTCATCATTTAGTTTACTTAGATTAAATTAGATCCATTTTAAACCTCTAGTGCTCAATGGTAGTTTTTTGTTTTTGTAGCTTATTCCATTTCCTTGTTTTAGCGTAGGACTCCCTTGATAAGTTTGTAAAGCCAACTCGCTATCTCCCATGGCTTATTCCGGTTTTAGAAGCTTCTCTAGACGCCCCTTGGTCTACTTTAGATGTGCAGATTACTTGATAGCTTAAGTCCAATCTTGATAGCCTTTGATAGTTCACTTTAGTCGCTTAAAGGGTTATCAGGGTGAGCCTTTGTCCAAATCAGTGAACATTTAGTGCTTCATACAGACTTTTTCAAAAGTATTTTCTAAGAGTTTTCTTTTTACAAAAGTGCTTGTCTTAGTTTATGTGGTACGATGCAACTTAAGTAGTCCTTAAAACTACCTAAAGGGTGTTGGTTTACACTCTTGTCCAATCAGACGCCAATAAGTCATCAAAGCGACTTATTGCACCGGTTTTAAAAACATAGTTTTCACAAAAGTTCTTGGGTTTAGTTGTATCTTCAAACTTCAAAAGAAAATCAAAAAAAAAAAAAAAAATTTGTTTTGCAAAAGGGTGGGAGGTGCTCGAACCCGAGACCTCCCAATTTAGAGAGTGATAGTGTGTACCGGATACCAAAGCGCCTTGGGTCTTTTCTTGTCACATTTACAACTTCAAATCTCTTATATACATTTCTCATATTTAGTTTGGTAGCTTATTTGGCTTTTTAGCGACTTATTTTCTTAAGCGATACCACATTTTTATATTTTTTTAGGACCAAGAGCATTTAAAGTACTTTTAGTGAATTTTTCATATTTTCAAAATTAGTTTAAAATTTTAATCATTTAATTAGTGTTAAATAGTTTTAATTGTAGTAATTAATTTAAAAGTCAAAAAATTCCGGCTTTTTTCTAAATTTATTTTAGTCAAATAGAACGAGGAAAATTGATTTCACACCGTAGCCCTTAAATTACAAAATTTTTACGCTTATGGCTCGGGTTGTTTCCCTTTTTACGTTTTTGCATTTTGCACCCTAGGACTTAGTGTAGCTTCGTTTTATCATTCCTTAGGCTTAGTGATAGTTTATTTTTAGTTTATTAGGGTTCCCTTGCCTTAATTACTTTCCCGTTAATTAATTTGTAGAATACGTAATCAAATCCAAAATCATTAAACCAATTCAAGTTCAAATCACGAAACTCAACGAATCCTTCCATTCACACCTCGTTGGGACACGACCCGGGAAATCACTTTTCCGGTATCACTTTTATCACACCCGTGAGGTTTGTCGAATTTTACGGATAATTTGATATATTGATATTGTGTTTGTTTTCACCACTCACTTCACAACGAATCAAATTTTGGCGCCGCTGCCGGGGAGGTGTGTTGCGACAATATCGTGAAGTTTTGGCGATTAGTGACTTGAAGAACCTTACTCGTGAAGTTATTGTTTTTATAAAAATACAAAAAATACAAAAATATTTTTCTTTTCTTTGTATATATGTAAAAGACAAAAATACAAAAAGATTTTCCTTGTTGTTTTAAATAAATAGAAGACACAATCAAAATAACATTCTCAACTGAGGTGTTATCATTATAAGTTCCCGAACTAAAGATTTAAAACTTGCCTTTGTGTCGCTCGTGTTTTGGTTTACTTTTATCGGTTTAACAAACTGTGCGAGGGTATAAGGACGGCCCGACATTAAAATGCGGTTGAAAAGAGACGGTTTTAATAAGCTTCATACTGACCTACAAAGTCTCTCCGCTCCTTTGTGCGTTTACTTATAGAAGTGATCATTTCACGTGGGATTATTGGTTTAAGTTCACCGTTGTTTTGCCTCGGTCTTGTTTTAATTGAAAGTGTTGTTTTGGAGTGCATGCATCGCGCGCATAGCTCGTAGACGAATCAGAACCAAGCAAACGTATACGAGATACGCATGCCGTCGAACAAATCACAATGACACATAACCTAGGGAACGGACCTCAAGTCCAACAACCTGGTCCACAAAATCAAGCTCCCGATCTCGAACGATGGAGGAGCTTTGCCAACCCACGATGGATGGACGGGGCGGTCCAATTGCCCGGTCAACATCGAGGCCGGATTTTGGACTTAAGCATCACATGATTCAACAAGTCCAAAGTTTTTGCCAATTTCACGGATCACGGGTGACGATGCCAACAAGCATCTTGACAAATTTCTCACCGTCACCCAAAGTATGAAGCAAAATGGGGTCACCGATGGCGCCCTTCGCTTATATCTCTTTCATATTCTTTGACGCCTTCATGCCACCGCATGGTTTGATCGTCTTCCCAAGAACTCAATCCATAGTTTCGATGAAATGGTCTCCAAATTCTTGGCGAAATACTTTCCACCGTCGATGGTGACGAAACTACGGAATGAAATCAGTAATTCTCGGCAGCATCCCGATGAGTCCTTATTTGAGGCATGGGAACGCTATAAGCTTTCTATTGATCGATGTCCAAACCACAACATGTTGCTTGTCACCCAAATAGATACGTTCTATAACGGGTTAACATTGAGACATCGTGACACGATCAATGCTGCTGCCGGTGGTACCTTTATGAAAAGGCGACCCGAAGAGTGCTACGATCTCATTGAGAACATGACTGCCCACCACAATTATTGGGATTCCTCAGCCGAGAGGAGTGAGTCAAGGAGATCTACCACCCTTCCATCTTCGGAATACACGACTCTAACCAAAATGATTGAAGAAATATCTCTTGCGTACTTAAATGAGTCAAAATAATAACAATCAACAAGTGAATGTCGTAAACAAGAGTTGTGAAACTTGTGGTGGTCCACATCCTTATTTTGAGTGTCCACCTCCGGTCGCTTCACTCAAGAGAGCGTTTATGCCGCTTCGGTTCCTACAATACGGAGGTAATTCCTACCAACCGCAAGGGGACCGAAACCTTCTCACTATCGTTCTAACAATTTCCTTGGACCACCGGGTTTAATCAAAATCGAACAATCAAAATGTGCAAAATAGAAATAATCGGTTCAATCAAAATCGTAGTCGAATCGAATTTTCAAAATCAAAATCAAGGTTTACAAAATCAAGGAAATTTCAATCAAAACCGATTCCAAGCTCCTCAACAAAATGTGCATGCCCACCTCCTCAAGCTTCCATTGACATTGCTAATTACATCAAAAGCAATGAAGCTAAGATGGTGTCCATGCAAAATCAAATTACCACTTTGAAGAATGATTTCACTTCCGAGCTTAGAGCTACTAGTAACAAGATTGATCAATCTCATAGCAAGATTGAAAGCATGATTGCTAGTCTCATGAGTCAAAAGAATCAAGCTTCAACTTCGGGTGCTCTTCCGAGTAATACCATTGCCAACCCAAAAGGTGAATTGAATGCTATTGCCACCCGAAGTGGTAAGTCTTATGAGGGACCCTCGATGCCTAATCCTTCTCCGGTGAGGGATGTGGAACGAGAAACCGAGGTATCAAAGGACAAGGTGCATAACTCAAGCCCAA
The DNA here is from genome assembly GCA_022545495.1 of Chrysanthemum lavandulifolium. Taxonomy (NCBI): domain Eukaryota; kingdom Viridiplantae; phylum Streptophyta; class Magnoliopsida; order Asterales; family Asteraceae; genus Chrysanthemum; species Chrysanthemum lavandulifolium. The sequence continues at coordinate 103,084,672 of CM040238.1, read as the reverse complement.
TGGCACCGCACAAGTCAATCTCCGTTGGTCTTACCTCCAATTCCGAACCCGTTGTTCCGATGACCATTCCTAAGCCTTCACTTCCTTATCCTTCAAGGATTAATGACCAAAAGCTCCGTGATAAAACTAGTCAACAAATGGATAAGCTTATCCAAATCTTTCAAGATTTGCACTTCGAGATTAGTTTCGCGGACGCTCTTCTTCTAATGCCAAAGTTCGGTCCAACCATCAAAAATTTGTTGCATAACAAAGAAAAGATTTCCGAAATGGCTAAAACTTCTTTGAACGAAAATTGTTCGGCGGTTATACATAAAAAACTTCCCGAAAAGTTAGGAGACCCCGGAAAATTTCTTATTCCATGTGATTTTCAAGGCATAGTTCAATGCTCCGCCTTGGCCAATCTTGGCGCTAGCATTAACTTGATGCCACACTCCATGTGGAAAAGCTTTGATTACCTCCGCTTACCTACATGTATGATCCTCGAGCTTGCAGACCGTATAAGTTCTCGTCCGCTAGGTATAGCCGAGGATGTATTTGTGAAAGTAGGCAAGTTTCATTTCCCGCCGACTTTGTTGTTGTCGAATTTGATGTCGATCCCCGAGTACCCTCATCCTTGGGAGGTGCTTCTTAAAACGGGTCGCATTGATCGATGTTGATGAAGGGAAATTACTTTGAGGGTAAACAAGAAAGCCGTTACTTTAAATCTCAATCAAGTTACTTAAATACTCCCCAATTATGGAGACAATTCCGTCAACAAAATTGATGTCCTTGACATTGTGTCGGAGGAGTATTCTCAAGAAATTCTTGGATTCTCAAGTGGCAATCCCACTGGTTGATCCTATTGTTGCTCTCTCTTCCCTCCCTTCACTCCGCTTGAGGAAGTGACTTTATTTTGGAAGATGTCAAGCATACTTGGCTAGTGATTCTGCTCCATGGAAATTGATCACGCTCCCATCGACATTGAGGGAGATATACTTCTCATCGAGAAGATGCTCAATGAAGATCCTTCATCACTCCCTCCTCAAGAACTTCATAAAGAGGAAGTCAAACGATTGAAAATCTAATGATCCTCCCGAGGTCGAACTTAAGGACTTACCACCTCATCTCGAGTATGCATTTTGGAGGGTGACAATAAATCACCCGTAATCATTGCTAAAGACTTGAGTGAGGATGAAAAGCCGCTCATAAAGGTTTTGAAGTCACACAAGCGAGCCATCGCTTGGAACCTTCCGACATCAAGGGTATTGACCAGATTTTGTACTCACAAAATTCTCATGGAAGATGACTTCAAACCGGCAGTTCAACACCAAAGAAGGGTGAATCCTAAAATTCATGAGGTTATCAAAGCGAAGTCATAAAACTTCTCGATGCCGGATTGATTTACCCTATCTCGGATAGTCCTCGGGTTAGCCCGCTCATTGTGTGCCCCAAAAGGTGGCATCACCGTTGTTGAAAATGATGAAAACGAGTTGATTCCTACCGATTGGTTACGGATGGCGTGTTTGCATTGACTATCGAAAGTTAAATGAAGCCACCCGTAAAGACCACTTTCCATTACCTTTCATAGACCAAATGCTTGAGAGATTAGCGGGAAACGAATACTATTGTTTTCTCGATGGTTTCTCGGGTTACTTCCAAATACCCATTGACCCACAAGATCAAGAAACGACCACATTCACGTGTCCTTATGGAACATTTGCTTACCGACGCATGCCTTTCGGCTTATGTAATGCTCCCGGTACGTTCCAAAGGTGTATGATGGCCATTTTCCATGACATGATCGAGAAGACTATGGAAGTCTTTATGGATGATTTTTGGTCTTTGGGATTCTTTTCAACATGTCTCTCCCATTCGACAAGATGCTTGAACGTTGTGAAAACACGAATCTTTGTCTAAATTGGGAGAAATGTCACTTTATGGTTAAGGAAGGAATTGTCCTTGGCCATAAGATTTCTAAGAGCGGGATTGAGGTTGACAGGGCTAAAGTCGATGTCATTTCAAAATTACCTCCTCCCACAACCGTCAAAGGAGTTAGAAGTTTCCTTGGTCATGCCGGATTCTATCATCGTTTCATTCAAGACTTTTCGAAAATATCCCGGCCTATGACCCGACTTCTTGAAAAAGACACTCCTTTCGTCTTCTCTAGTGAGTGCGTTGAAGCTTTTCAAACTCTTAAGAAGAAGCTCACGGAAGCACCAATTTTAGTTGCCCCGATTGGGAATTACCATTTGAGCTTATAATGCGATGCAAGTGATTTCGCCATAGGTTCCGTTTTGGGCAACGAAAATCAAAACATTTCCAACCTATACATTATGCTAGCAAAACTTTGACCGAAGCTCAAGCACATTACACTACGACGGAGAAAGAATTACTAGCCGTGGTGTATGCTTCGAGAAGTTTCGCCATACTTGATCTTGTCCAAAAGCATAGTGTATACGGATCACTCGGCTCTCAAATATCTCTTTGCTAAGCAAGATGCAAAGCCGAGATTGCTCGATGGGTTCTCCTCCTACAAGAATTTGATATCATTATCCGTGATAATAAAGGAGCGGAGAACCTAGCGGTCGATCATCTCTCTCGTTTGAAAATCCACATCAAGGTGTGCTCGAGAAAAGGAAATAAATGAAACGCTTCTCTCGAGACTCTTAATGTGGTATCTCATCATGAAAATTCGAGTACCCCATGGTTTGCCGACTTTGCAAACTATCATGCGGGTAACTTTGTTGTGAAAGGATGTCGTCCCAACAAAGAACAAATTTTTCAAAGATGTTAAGCATTATTTCCGGACGACCCTACTTGTTTAAGGTTTGTGCGGATCAAGTCATCCGACGGTGTGTTCACGGCCAAGAAGCGATGAAATTCTCAAGGCTTGTCATAATGGACCCACGGGGACATCATGGCCCGAACTACACCGCTAAAAAGGTGTTTGATTCCGGTTTCTATTGGCCTCACGATTTACAAAGATGCCCATGACCTCGTCAAATCTTGCGACTCTTGCCAACGTCATAGCAACATCTCTAAAAGAGATGAAATGCCTCAAATGCCATTCAAGTGTGCGAGATCTTGACGATGGGGCATTGACTTTATGGGTCCGCTCCCGCCTTCTCGAGGGAACAAGTATATACTCGTGGCGGTCGATTATTTGTCCAAATGGGTGGAAGCGAAGCGCCCCACCAACGACGCCCGAGTAGTTGTGAAGTTTCTAAAGTCTCTCTTTACCCGCTTCGAACTCCCGTGCCATCATTAGTGATCGCGATGCACGCACTTTGCAACGACCAATTCGCAAAGTCATGCTTAAGCACGGTGTCACCACCGCCTCTCTACATGATCACCCACAAACTAGTGGGCAAGTGGAAGTTTCGAATCGTGGTTTGAAAAGAATCTTGGAGAGGACCGTAGGTGAAAACCGTGCCTCTTGGTTTGGACAAACTTGAAGATGCACTTTGGGCCTCCGCATCGCTTTCAAAACACCCATCGGGTGTACTCCCTACAAGCTTGTGTACGGAAAGGCGTGTCATCTCCCGATCGAGCTCGAGCACAAAGCCTATTGGGCCTTGAAGCATGCCAATTTTGACCTTAAGTCATGGGTGATCACCGGAAAGTTCAACTCAATGAATTAAATGAACTCCGTGATCAAGCCTCGAGAACTCGTTGATTTATAAAGAAAAGACAAAGAAGATCCATGACTCAAAGATTAAGAACCGCGTTTTCAACGTTGGTGACGAGTCCTTCTTTTCAATTCTAGATTGAAAATCTTCTGGGAAACTTAAGACCCGTTGGACCGGTCCATTCACCATTGCCAAAGTTTTTCCATATGGCACCGTCGAGTTATCTCAAACCGACGGACCAAACTTCAAGGTGAATGGACATAGATTGAAGCATTATTTTGAGGGACATACCATCCATGGTTGTCCCGGATCTACAAACTTTCCCCATGAACCAATGAATGCGGGATCGAGTCAAGCTAGCGACTGGGAATTAAAACAAGAGCACACTATATGGGTTTTCACCCGTATTTCGACTTCTTTCTACTTTCTACCACCCTAGTGTGGGGAGTTGCCCATTGTTGTATATAAAGTTTTCTAAAAAAAAAAAAAAAAAAAAAAAAAAATTCAAATAATGGCCGTAGTATTTCCTTTTACGTTCTATGTTTCGCATAACCGGTACTTTGAATATTGAGGGCAATATTCATTTCTAGTGTGGGGAGAATTCTCACGAATTTTATCATGTAATTATACCGCCTAATTCCCCAATTTTTGGCCAATTTTTTTTTTTTTTTTTTTTTTTTGAGTAAGTGTTTTGCACTTACTCGACTTATGGTTATCATCCACCATGTCTAATAAACAAAAGGATTGGATAATCCAGAGCAAACGGCTCTTGGTAAAGATTTATCAAATCATGACGGCTTGCAATTTGCCAAAATTGTATGGTGTTCACCACCATATCTTTAATTAGTGAAGAGTTGGCTAGCCCGCAAGTTTATGGCTTGTGGTAAAGGCGATTGAAATCCATAATTGGTAATCGACTCACCAAAGATATTTTATCTAAGAGTTGGCTAGTCCGAAGCAAACGGCCGGTAAAGACAAATCAAAACCGCTGAAAGCTTGTGATTTGCTCAAAATCATATGGTTATCAGTGTACCATAGTTCTTACTTGAACTCAAACATTTGGCTACTCGTAGTAATGGCTTTTGGTAAAGAGATTCAAATCCATTAAGTTTTCTCAAAAGATTGCTAGGACTAGCAATGTTTTAGTGTGGGGATTTGATGAGTGCTTATTCACTCATCATTTTGGTCAAATCTAAACCGCAAAACATCTAAAACACTCCGATATGCATCGAAATACCGAAAATATCTCAAAATTGTGTTTTATATGTTTCGATGCAAAATTATCAAAACAAATGAAAAACGAACAAAGTTTGCATAATTGGCGCTTCATCCCCGACTTTCAAAAATTGATGAAATAGTCCCCGAGCACGATTTTAAAAGAAAAGTCACCAAAGGTCCTTTTGAAATCATAAGTTGTCATAATTAGTCCTTTGGTGAAAAATTTCAAAGTTTGAGAAATTACGCTTTGATCCTCGGATTTTAAAATTGTCAAGTTTAGTCCTTGGAATTTCACAATTTGCAAAATGGTCCTCAACTTATTTGAAATTCACAAGATTGGTCCTTGAAAGCATTTTCAAAATTTACATTCGTGGTCCCTGAATTTCGGAATGTGCAATTTGGTCCCTCGAATGCTTAAATGGACTCAAGTTTAGCCTAAACTAACAAAGGCCCAAAATAAACAACCCGATCCAAGTCCAAACCCGGTCAACCCAACCCTTCAACCTACCAACATATATACAACCCATCTCCCCGCCTTTCTCCACTTCCCGCCCAAATCAAAACCCGAACCCTAGATTCCTAATCCCTTTTCTCGCTTCCCAAACACTCCACCTCCATCACTCTTTTACCCACTACACCACAACCCAAAACCCACCTTCATCTCTTTACCTGTGTTTACCCAAATCCCAAACCCACTACCACCCCTCCCCAAATACCATTTCAAGAATCCATGTCAAAAGATAAATCAATGGCTCGATGTGATCTCATCTATACCTACTTATTGAATGGTCGATCAACCCAAAGAAGCAAGTTGGAATCTTTGGTCGCTTGCACTCACACAGAAACACAAGAGTGAAGAGTTGAAGACCTTGGATAAGTAGTATAAGTAGATGTTGTATGCCAGTTATAATGGCACCCTAGTTTTAGTTTTTAAAAATTGTAGTTTTCTTGTTTTTAAGGTCCGATGTAATTTCTGTTTAATATCAATGAAAAGCAATTTCTTTGTTTCAAGTTCATGTTTTATAGTTCATCGTTAGAATATGGTCTAATCTTATTTGAAAAGTTGTTAAAGTTTTCAAGTTCAAACAACAAAATAATCTCAAAAAATGGGGTCCGAGATAGTTTTCTTTAAAAATGTTTCAAGCTTGCCAAGTCGTAACAGTTGTTTGGCTTATGTCTTCAAACGGGTTAGAATGCACTTCTAACCCATTTGACTTATTGTGTCAAGTTTAATTTTGCATGTTTAGATGATATAGCTTAGTACGAATTTGTTTTAACAGTGGGCTCAAAGTTTAGTTAGTTAAGAAAAGTTCTTTTTCATTTCAAAGACCGAAAAGAACACTTGTCGTCCATTGCTCCTTTTCGCAGCTTATTTGAAGATCAATATTGTCAAAAGTTGTTTTTCTTAAACCCTTTTGTGCCAAACTCACTCTAGTTTAAGTTTCAAGTCCGAAAGTTACCTTTAACATAGTCAACATTGAAGTTAAAATCCATCTTTTCACCATTTGAAATCGATCGTAAAAAAAATGGAAAGTCCAAATCAAGGGGTCAATGACTTATTTATAAGTCGTTGTATTCTTTCTTGTTTCAAAATCGGTCTTGTTTTAATGTCATCTAGGCTAACCATGTTTTTTGCAAGAAGTCAACACTTTGGAAGCTCATTTCCTAGCTTAAAGTAAGCTCTAAATAGCCTCGCTAGTTGTTTGTGAGCTCATAGCTCATCAAGAAATGTGTCACTTTTGTCCTTCTTTCTTTAGCTTACCCATTAGCTTATTTTAGGTGCCTTAGTTTTTTTTACAAGTCCTTTAGGTTAGCTCACCACCATTAATCCATTAGTACTTATTTAATGCTTTTAGCCTAGCTTATTTGTCAATTTAGCCTTAGATCTCATTTAGCATAGTTTGTACTAAACTGCTTATTGCTGTTTTTTTTTATATCAGTTAATTCCTTCAGCTTATTGGTCATCATTTAGTTTACTTAGATTAAATTAGATCCATTTTAAACCTCTAGTGCTCAATGGTAGTTTTTTTGTTTTTTGTAGCTTATTCCATTTCCCTTGTTTTAGCGTAGGACTCCCCTTGATAAGTTTGTAAAGCCAACTGCTATCTCCCTATGGCTTATTCCAGCTTTAGAAGCTTCTAGACGCCCCTGGTCAACTTTAGATGTGCGGATTACTTGATAGCTTAAGTCCAATCTTGATAGCCTTTGATAGTTCACTTTAGTCGCTTAAAGGGTGTTTGGGTGAGCCTTTGTCCAAATGTGAACATTTAGTCATTCATACTGACTTTTCAAAAGTATTTTCTAAGAGTTTTCTTTTTACAAAGTGCTTGTCTTAGTTTATGTGGCAATGATGCAACTTAAGTAGTCCTTAAAACTACCTAAAGGGTGTTGGTTTCGCATCATCGTCTAATCAGACGCCAATAAAATTGTCACAAAACAACTTATTGCACCGGTTTTAAAACATAGTTTTCACAAAAGTTCTTGGGTTTAGTTGTATCTTCAAACTTCAAAAGAAAAAAAAAAAAATTGTTTTGCAAAAGGGTGGGAGGCAGCTCGAACCCCGAGACCTCCCAAATTTTAGAGAGCGATAGTGTGTACCGGATACCAAAGCGCCTTGGGTCTTTTCTTGTCACATTTACAACTTCAAATCTCTTATATACATTTCTCGGTTTTAGTTTGGTAGCTTATTTGGCTTTTTAACATTATTTTCTTAAGCGATTACCACATTTTTATATTTTTTAGGACCAAAGAGCATTTAAAGTACTTTTAGTGAATTTTTCGATTTTTCAAAATTAGTTTAATATTTTTAATCGCTAATTAGTGTTAAATAGTTTTTAATTCGTAGTAATTAATTTAAAAGTCAAAAAATTCCGGCTTTTTTCTAAAATTATTTTTAGTCAAATAGAACGAGGAAAACTCGATTTCACACCAGTAGCCTTAAATTGCAAAATATTTACGCTTATGGCTCTGGGTTGTTTCTTTTTACGTTTTGCATTTTTGCACCCTAGGACTTAGTGTAGCTTCGCTTTTATCATTCCTTAGGCTTAGTGATAGTTTATTTTTAGTTTATTAGGGTTCCTTGCCTTAATTACTTTCCCGTTAATTAATTTGTAGAATCGTAATCAAATCCAAAATCATTAAACCAATTCAAGTTCAAATCACGAAACTCAACGAATCCTTCCATTCACACCTCGTTGGGACACGACCCGGAAATCACTTTTCCGTATCACTTTTATCACACCGTGAGGTTTGGCACGTTGACCTTTTCCTGCGGGTTAATTTGTCGAATTTTACGGATAATTTGATATATTGATATTGTGTTTATTTTCACCACTCACTTCAATGAATCAAGCAGTGTGTCTAGGGTATTAGGTTGGTGAAAACATGAGAATGGTGTTAGTGTGTCTAGTTAAAGTGCTATTACACCATTTCCGACAACATTCATTCTCCTTTTTACAATGATCGTCCCAAAACTCACCAAATTCTCTTTATATTATCAAACTACAAAAATGAAGTTAGCGGCGGTGACACGTGGCTTCTCTCGATGGTTTTCGGCGAGGAGGTACACGGTTTCTTGGTCCAATAGATACAGGATAGTGTCTGACCCATTTCTTGTTATGGTTTGTTATGGTTACTCGATGATGAGAGTTGAATCTTGAAGGGTAGAAAGATGGTGCAAAATGGTTTAACCCCGCTTTGAGAGTTCATAGCTGTGTGTGTGTTTTTAGTGTGTGTTTTTGGTGAGAAACTCCATGTGTGAGAGAGAGAGAGGGGTTAGAGATTATAAGAAGATAGATGAAAGGGTTTATAATGATAGTGATGGCGAGTGAAGTGGAGTTAATGAGGTACCTCACAAACCCTTTCATATCTCTCGCCACCATTATATCTCGCCACCATTATATCTCTATCATTACAAACCATTTCATCTCTCTTCTTATCATCTCTCGACCTCTCTCTCACACAAACTCATGGAGTTTCTCACCAAAAACACACACTAAAAACACACATAAAACACTCTCAAACCAAGCTAAACCCTTTTGCACCACCTTTCTACCCTTCAAGATTCAACCCTCATCATCGTAACCATAACAAACCGTAATAAGAAATGGGTCAGACACTTTTCTCGTATCTTGTGGACCAAGACACCGTGTACCTCCTCGCCAGAACCATCGGAGAAGCCACATGTCACCGCCGCTAACTTCATTTTTGTTGTTTGATAATATAAGAAAGAATTTGGCGAGTTTTTGGAAGATCATTGTAAAAATAGAATGAAATGTTGTCGGAAATGGTGTAATAACACTTAACTATACACACTAACACCATTCTCATGTTTTCACCAACCTCAACCCTAGACACATTGTTCAAAAAGTCGAAGTTCATATCTTTTGTATCACAAGCGGATGAAACAACATGATCTCATTAACCTAGTTAAAGTGCTATTGCACATGAAAGGGGGTGGACCCCAACACCTTGCCAAGATCTTGGTTTAGGTCCCAAAATCCACCATCCTACTTTCCTACCCTAATTGTTAAAATGACCAATTCAACCCTAATGGTTTAAAGGGTCTTTTTAATACCCGATGCTTGGATAGTTCTCATTACCTAAAACCCTAAACTATTTAAAATACGATCGACATATCTTACCTTTTGGTCTCGGATGTGGTCGCTGCTTGGCCTCGGTGTGGTCTCGGGCGTGGTCGCGGCTTGCACTCCGCACTAACAAGAGACACACAAGTACACCATAATAAGATGGATTAACATGAAAGTAATTAACAACTATCATATTCCTTGAAGGGCTACATATATTTGACCATACGAATTGATATGGCTACAATAAGCTAAGTTTTTTTATTGGAAACGAACCAACAACACGTCAACACGTAAAACACTAGAAGTCTATAGAGCAACAAATCGGCACATAAACCGAAATGTAACATATAATACTAGAAACATAAAAAAAAATCCACATTTAAATCTAAATCCAAATTTTCACTAATAACACCTCGATTTCACAAACACACAATCAATCACAAATAAGGCGTATGATTAGATGGTTTTAGAGAGAGAAAGTGGGATATTCTAGAAAGAGAAACTCATGGAAGGTTAGATTCCAAATGAACATCCAACCCTCTCCCTTGTGGGGAGAGGCCTATTTATACAAACTAAAACGCCCTCCTACGGGTTGTGGATCAGGCATACAGTGGGTAAAGACATGTCCTTCCTCCACGATGTTGCACTAGACTAAACTATGCTAATAACAGACTAACAACTAACATAATGAACGATATGTCTACGAGCTAACTTAAGCTAGATTATACATGGGATGACCGATGCTTCACAATAGAATTTCCAATTCCTAACAATCTCCCCTAAAGGAGGTCACCCCATGATTTACATTGTGAATCCTAGCATTCTATTTAATCTTTAATCTTGAGCTCAGACATCAAATCATCAAAATATACAAACTTTGTGCTTCAAGGTGATTTCATCATTGTTCATCTACAATGTATATTTCGTGGAGGTTATAGAGTGATCCACATTGATGACCTTTGAGCTTTAATAGAGATCATCACCACGCTAATCTCAAGATCACCCATTGTTGTATTGCCCGATATGATGTTGTGACATTTGGACCGACATGCTCACATTCGGATCATGATATCTTCTCATCGAGTAGCGGAAGCTTTAATTGATTCATGATATTTGCGCAGATAGCGTAAGCATGGAGTGAAAATATCGAGTCATTGATGCACTTATCATGATTTCTTTAAAATGAATGTGTTGAGTGAGCATGCGGCTATGGATTGACCGCTTCATTCGATCACCAGAACGCCGGGTGACCGCATACAACAGCTTAGCAAGAAAGTGCACGAAAGTGTCTTTGATCACTTTCGTTGAATTGAGGTACACGCCCACGGTTCCCCGCTGATCAAGACAAGTATCGCCTGTGATCGTATAATTCAAGAATTTCCTTGATAGGGTTTCGCAATGCCTAGATGTTCTCAAACCGAACGCCTCAAAGAAGACAACACGGAGTGAGTGAACCAAATAATTGAGATTCACCGATTGATGAAAATGATTTGAAAAACAATCGTATCGCTCAATATAAATTGTTTTTGCAATACAACGAAGGTTTTAATGAAAATCAATTATCAATCATAAACACCTTTTATTTTGAAATATTAGTACACAATCGATGTGCTAAAGAAAAGAGTTTTAAGCACAACGACCGGTTTTCAAAGGTATCCGTCAATCCATAACTCGAACCAAGATTGATTCAAAAGATTGAATCGCCCTATTGTTTCTGTTCGTTGTCACATGGTTGATCTATTGGATAGATCTCACATGCCACCCACCAGAGCTTGTTTGATGTTGGCTCCGTAAGGCTTTCCATCTTCATTGTGAATATGTTTGCATATCACTCGATGTTCCGCAATACCACAAGGATAATGCGAGGACTCATAAGATATAATCTCTTTCCACATTGTGTGAAACAGAGTCTTCATTGACAAAGTGTCCTAATGAGATTTATATGATGATCTCGTGGCTCTAGACTCAATAGTGCACATTTGGTTCCTATGCCGAGAGACTAGGAGAGGGTCTCCTTCTTCAATATCAACAATCTCTAAGAGAAAGTCGATAGATTATGTCGGTTCCCGTGAGAATGAAACAAGCCCTTTAAGAGGAACTTGAGTGGTTTGGGAAGTTGTAGTGCAAAGGCCATCGGGTCCATGACGCCTTGTCTTCAATACCGATGTTACCTTGGTAACCACCAAGAGCATATGAATTGAACCCGGTTTACGCCCTAAGGTTGAATAAATGGAGGGCTATTTATTTTCACCCTTTTCATATTCAATTCTTTTTCATTCTTCAACCCTTCAAGCTTACCGAGACTTCATAACTAGAACCTTGTTGGGTTTATTCCAAGACTAGCTCGCCTCATCCGCACTCTTCCCATTTCTCATTTTTCTCCTTTTTCATCATACCTAAGGACTCTACACTATCTAGTGGATTGTCCTCGGTAGATCCTCCGCTCAAGCGGATCGTGGAACTAATACCTAACCACTCCATCCTTATAACTCCATACATAAAGTAAAATGGTCGGTCTTTTGGTACAGTTCATTCCTTCTCGAAACCAATTGAAAAATCATTTGGAAAATCCAATCAAGATACTTGTGATATAAAATCAAAACATTTTGTACCTTAATTGTTTTGATCATTTAGAAATGCTCCCTCAACATGTGCGTATGATTTTGAAATTGTTTAGCACATGGAGGCAAGAGTTCTTTGAAATAATTTCTTGATCACAATTTTCAGAGAAAGAGCCATTTGAATTTCTTTTGGTAAATTCTCCCCTCAATATGTGCATAGGATTTTTGAAATCATTTTATCACATAGAGGAAAGAGTTCTTTGAAGTACAACCACGATTACCAAATATTTAGAAACCATTTAACACACAATCAAGGTACCTTATGTTAAAGCATGGAAATCTTTGTACCTTGAAGATTTGTATTAGTTTTGAAATGCTTCCCTTAATATATGCTTCGAGATTCGAAAAGAGTTTAGCACATATTAGAGAGCAAGATGCACTTTGAGACAAAATGGTCATCTTTATCATCTTTCATATTTATATCACATTTTCTCCCGATCAAAATTTCAAACCTTTGAGATTTTGGATCTCAATTGATTTAAATATGTATGAAACAAAACATTTGTTGGAGAAAATGTGTCCGGTTTTATATGATCCAAGTGGACAACATCAAGTTCCCTTTTAGATAAAAAGGGAAACCACAATACATAACCTAACACTATTACATACATTATAGTTGTTCATAGTACATACACCACATTTTACACATCAAAAATTCAAAATAGAAACAACTTCCTAAGATGTCTTCATTCGCTTCTTTGAAGCGCTTTGTAATGACCTTCACGAAGTCTACCACCCACAAAACTTTCAAGGTCGATAAATCATTCTAGTCTTTAATCTTCGTCCGATTGCAAAGAACGAAATCTTCACACATCTTCAAGTCCTGCTCGCACTGTAATTTAGTTTTGTTCCACGGCTTCATGTCAATCTTGATTTCCTTCACTCTTGAGTTCAATTCTTGTTCAACCATCCCGAGCGTACCATCACCGAACTTGTATAGCTCGCATAGCCTCATTAGCATTCTTGACCCGTATCTGCTTAAAGATGATGGCTCTAGGAGTGTCAATCACTTTATATTCGTGATGAAATTCATGTCCCGAGGCTTCCCATTGCGGTCTTGTAAGGTTGACGCGGTCCGTAGCTTTCCATTCCTAGTCGAAAATCCTCAACTCTTTTCGAATGACCAAGCCTCGATCCGTAGATTGACAAAGAATGAGAGAGCCTTCTTCTCACGAACCGAAGGTGGTCAAGGTGTCCTTGTAGGTTCGTAAAGATAGAGATCTTCAAAGTCATTTGGCATCAAGTGTTTGAAGTCGCTTTCTTCAATAACATACTCTTTCAAATCTTCTCTTCAAGAACAATCTTCTTCAAGTAATCATAGCCATAGATTGAGAAGATCTCTATATTGATGACACTTAGAATGCTCGGCTTGGATCTAATAGCTTTTACGACTTTTGTTAGCACTATGTCGGTCAATGTAGAATTTCTTCTTCTTGAACCACCAATGAGAAATGCCATATGAGGCAAGAATGTCATACTTTTGTTCTTTGTCACCTGAATTGATCCGTACCATCCGCTCAAGACCCGATCGTGTAGGTAGCGCTTTTCATCTTTGAAATTGATAAAGCCGGTCTTCTTCGTAAGTTTGAGCACATAGATATTCCAGTCATGGTTGAAGAAGAACTCGATTGAATGGTCATTTGTCCGTGTTCACCACCGAGAGGAAGAGGCATGTTCACATTGAAACAACTCGATCCGCTCACCGACTTGATCACTCAAAGATCTTATGACATTCTTCCATCCGGTATTGGAGCCGATTGGCATCCGAGTGAAAACCTTGACAATTTCAAATGCTTGTCCTTCAAGATCCTTTGGAGTGATGGACGAGATTCCTTCTATCACAAAACCACTTCATAAAGCTGCCCATATCTCCTATGATGTGAAGAAGTGAGTCTTCACCGGGCTTCATAGTTGGTAGTGATTGTTGAGGCCCGCTTGTTGTCGAATCATCGAGTCGACTCGGATGAACCATGAAGGTTCCGAGTTTGAGGTCTCTTCAAAGGAGCCACCTTTGAGTCATGTCTTTAGAGGTGCAACTCTAGTGGTTTTAGAGCGCTCACCAAACATATGCATCAAACCAATCATCTTCGATGGCTTGGGATGTGTTTTGTGGATGCATCATCGCCATCGGATTCTCGACCGCCATGACATACGATTCTTCATGAAGCACTTGATCTTCGTGAATAGAAGAGATCGGGTGTGAACCTTGAATCAACCGTGGTCCAAGCCGCAGATTTCTTATGAGTTCCCGATCTCCGGATGGACTAGATTGATTGGAAGGTTTTGATGGTGATGATGGTGGTTGTGGTGGAGGTGTAGAGGTTGTATTAGAAGATCCACCAGCCCCAGAGTTCCAGCCCTCCAGCTTGGAGGTGGAGGAGGGGTGGTGGCTTGGGACCTCCGGACTTATCCTTTGATTTCATTGGAACAATCTTTCTTTTCTTCTTATCTTCCTTTCACGACATCCTCTACAAACTGCCGATAGTTATCAAGCCTCATCGATTCCTCGAGTGCTTCAGATAATTTCTTATGCGTATTGTCCAGATGCTCTCCCGCTCATACATTCTTTTCGAGAGAACTTATCTCATGTCGAGATCGGCAAGTCTTTGAATCAAGTAATGGAGCCTTCATTGCCCATTCAACCGCATCTTTAATATCTGCTTCTATTGCCTTTGTTACAATCTCATTGAGGTTAAGATTCTCCAGCTTTTTGACACGACTATCAAGATTATTGACGGCAATAGGAAAGTGCTTCTCAATAGTCGCAATACGTGTCATAGCCTCTTTGAGTAATTGCTCACTGCTTTGACAGAGGAGATGAGGCAGGAGGTGAGGTGGCGGTGAGGAGTGATGGTTTCACCGATGGTGACAACTGTTGATGGATCATTAGCGGGTTTAGGAGGTGGAAGTACGGTTGTATGAGACGGTCTTGACATAGGAGGGATGGTTGAAGTGTCTTGTCAGATGTCGACGGTAAACATGGACTCTACTTCCTCTTCTCATTACCTTGCTTAAGAGTCTCAAAGTCTCCGAGGGTTTGTCATTTATAAACCGATCACCGAAAGAGAGATCTCAGATCTAGATTCTTCAATGAGGATAGAGAATCGTAGACATGATAGGTTCCTCCATATGCCCGGTTTCATCGATCTCGACTCAAGGTTCTCCTCAGTAAGTCTTTCTCGCAACTCTTCATCATCATTATGATCGATTGGGTATCACTTGATGCGTGAGTTTCTTCTTGTGCTTCGGATACCTCCTTTTCCAATCCAGATTGTTCTTGAGTCAAGATGATTCAACACTTCTTTTCTTCACCAAATTGAGTGGTAGTTCTTGATGGTGAAGAGGAGAAGGTCAAGCATGTGAGCGGCTTGTTCGGCATCTACACCAACAATCCCTTTCCCTTTGTCTTGTGTGATTGGTGTTGTTTGGCATGGCTCGTTCAGTTCTCTTAACACGACACCTCCAACCGGTGGTCTCATGTTCGAGCTTTCCGTGCTTTGTTGAATTCCTTGTCGCAAATTAGCCTCGCCTTCATCAACCAATTGACTGTCACCCTTTGGTGTCTCGGCCCCCAACAATTTCCTTTTCAAAGATCATTCTTTCTCTTTTTCGCTTTGAAGAAGTGTCGAGGGATGTGATCTGTCACGCCTCTTCTTGGGAAGGGCAAGATATGAGGACTTTGTATCGAAGTGGGCTTTGTAGCTTTGGGTTGGGATGTAATGGGAGAGTCCTCAACATTGGATCCGGATGCCCTTTTCTTGTATAATTTGAAGTGATCGCCTTCTTAATATCGTCAAGAGAAGAATATCGTGAATGGGCAATCCAAAGATTTCCTTATTGACACCTCTCGCAATGTATTTGAGATTACCCAGAACAAATTCATCCTTAGCATTATGGAGGATTGATTCACTCCTGGGATTGAAGTTATGAGTCTGTTGCAAGTACTGGATAACAAGCTTCGAGAATCTGATGCTAGGAATCACAAGTTTGTTTACTTTCTTTCTTCCCTGAGCTTGTTTCTGCATATTTGTTCTATCGGTGATGAATGTGTTCATTGACAGCGAGAATTCTTCCCAGATACGTTCCGAGACATTAATATTCACCCCATTGACGAGACCCCATAGGATTTGCAAAATGGGTATCCTTACTTTATCGAACCCTGAGGTTTTGCCTGATAAGCATAAGTTGAGAACAGTTGTCATGGCTCTCCGTGGTTGATACATGTGTCCAAAGGATGATATCTCAAGCCCTCATTATGCCAACTTGATAGCCCAAACCAATTATAAAGACAATTAGCTCTTCCGCACCAGGTGGAGGGACGGATTGTATAGAGGGGTCACATGGAGTGATTCCTAGTGCCTTACTGAGTATGTCAGAATTGATCACAAATTCCTTATCATCCAGCTTGCAGGTATAATGAGCCGTGATTTTGTCCCATTCAATGGTGTTCCAAAATTGTTGTAGGTAAATGGTGGGAATTGTGCATTGCTTGGTTAGGGCACTGAAGAAATTTGTGTTTTTGAGGATATCAATTGACACTTTGAGGATTGGATTTTGTTGCAACTTTTCCATGTCTACATAGCAGTTGCTTTTTCCTATCTCTACCCATTTGTCTTCTGGGAAGATTTCGTTGTCTCAGAAGAACTTTGGGTAGAGCAGAGGTAGCAGGGTTCTCAGATGAGGTTGTGTTTGCCATTGAAGATCTAATGATACACACATACAACAACAATGATTGAGAGCACGTTAGTTTAGATGTGGTTAGTTAAACAACATTGAATACAACCTCATGACAAAGACACAACAATTAGCAAATTTGACAGAGTTACCATAAACAGATTGAAATGCTTAGAAAATAGATTAAGTAGCATTAGTACATTTTCAAAAATAACAACTCCTTTTGTGAAAGTTATCGAGAGACAAGTTGTTTTTGAATCAAATTAGTTAAAACAAAGTTGCTATGAAATAATTTCATGAGACAAGATGCTATTATTGAAATGTTATAACAGTTGCTAAGACAAGTTGTCATATCAAGTTGCTACAAGAGAAACCAGATACAAATTGCTTAAACAATAATGTTATAGCAAGTCGCTAAGAGCAATTTGTCAATACAAATTGCCACAGAAACTCGAATCAAGTCGCTAGCATGAGATTATTATAGCAAGTCGCCTTAAATAATTTAATAAAACAAGTCGCCACTTGAAAATTGAACAAAGAAGTCGCTACCTTGTCAAAACAAGAGTCGCCAATAGAAACAAGACCAAGTCGCTGCGTTAATAAATCACTAAGTTGCTAACTTGTAAAGACAAGTCGCTATCAAAAGTAATAAGGCCAAGTCGCTACACATCAATTAACTAACCAACTCGCTACGAAGAACACTGGTAAGTCGCTACCAAGAACAAGTTGTATCTAACAAACCAACTCGCTACGAAGAACACTGGTAAGTCGCTATCAAGAAACTTAACAAACCATGCGCAAAACACCACAATCCAATCAATCATCTATCACCATTACACTAACTCAATCAAATCGCTACATAGAACAGTTGCAATCAACCACAAACACAAACAAATACACAATACCCTATCGCAATACATTCAATCACAAATACAATATTATGCGCAACGACAACCTTTTAACTCAACACATTTACCAACAAATCTATCCTATAACGCCAACACATCCATCAAATATAAGTCAAATGATCCCATTAAAGCGAATCCATTTACAAACCTAAGTGAGGGATCAAGTGATGAGGATCAAATGCACGATGGGAATCAGAAGGGAACAGAGTTAGGATAGCATCTAAATCATATGTTTGAAAACGGAGAATGATTGATACTAAACATACCACGTTAAGTCGCTAGGATGAATTGTACACGAGAGAGAAAGAAAGAAAAATTATTTTAAGTTTTTGAAAATAATGAGAATGTGTCAAGTCGCTAGGGGTGATGAAGGGTTTTTCACAAGTATGCAAAGTTTACATATTCAGTCCCCCGACTTGTCAAGTCGCTACCTAAGATGAATAGCAAGTCGCCACGCCTTAAGTTGCTAACCCGTATAAAAGCAAGTCGCTATCTATCATATTATGTATTATTGACACTATCATCCATGAACTTATCGATTGCATGCAAATACAATATTTAATCACATGTTAAATAATATGAGAAGTACCAAAATTGACATAACATAGATAAGCAAACTAACACAGAGGACACCATGAAACAGATAAGCAATCAACACAGAGGACACCACGCAAGACAAGACAAAGACATGCATCCGAACACAATACATATCCAACAATGGTGTAGTGAAACAGAGATAAATGAGATAACTTGTAAATTCTCCCCTCAATCAATGTCACCAATGAACATTGATTGAATTCAACCCACCCGTTATAAAACAAGAGTATATCTTTTGTTCGAACTTCATCTATGATCCCGTGTCATTATTGAATGACATTTCTAGGACCGTAGATGTTATCGATAACAAGAGATATATCTTTTATCAGATTGTGGGAAACTATTAAATTATGAATTAAAAAAAATGATTTTGATTTTTGAATTTAAAAACTAATTTGTAACAAGAGAAAAAAAATGATTTTTTTTTAAACTAGTTTGTACACAGATTTATAAGAGCGAGTCCTGATTCAAGTTGAATAGGAGTCAAAGTATGGGGTACATCAATTCTGACAAGCAACAATTCCCGAGTGAGCAATATTCATTTCTGATGGAAACCAAGTCATGATGTTCCTGATTGAATTGAGCATTGTACCTGAAAAAGACTGAGAACACTTTGCACTAGAGGCACATGTAGTATTGCAGATAGATGAGTTAGTGACCTGAGTGACCTCACTATTGGATGTTGCAAAGTGTGATCTAGGAATGTCATTACTAGAAATCCCTTTAGGTTCAATATTCATGAGGAGTTTTCCTGGGTATCCACTTAAGGTAAGATCTAGGTATGTAAGTCCGTTTGGATCCCGAAAACTTAAATAATCTACCGGGGGAATCCATTTGAAACAACTGCTAGTAGATTTGGATGTGGGCACTGCTTTTTGAATATTGGTCCTTCTATGATTAGTTTGTTTCTTAGGAGATTGATCAGCCATTTGATGCTTCTTATGAGAACTAGATGAATTCCTAGTATTCATGATCTTAGGACTTTGAACATTAACCTGGGGTTTGTTATTCATCTTATCGGAATGAAATAGTGAAGTGACTGGTTTTGACAAAACAGTATTCGCATCAACTTGGGAGGCAAGCTTAGATTTCGATGATTTAAATCTTTCAGTTCTAAAAGCATTTGGCTGCCTAACTACAGTATGTTTAGAGTTGTTCTGAACAATTGGCTTTCCCAAGGTTGATGGTTTTGCAAACTTAGTGTTCACCCTATTTCCAATAGATTTCCTAAGCTCATTTTTTAATGCAACAATAGTGAAGCTTTTATCCTGAATTTGGGCTTTGAGGGCATCAATGTCTGTCAACAAGGAGTTAGTTTGATCAATCAACTTGGAATTGGTCTCTACTAAGTTCTTTCTTAAGGACTCATTTTCCCTTAATAGATTAGACACACATAAAGCCAGTTCATCATTCCTAGATTTAAGCGTATCACTCACCTCATGGTTAGGATTGTTCATCCCTATATTACATTTCTTATGCAGATCCGAGAGTTCTAATTTCGATTGCATATTGTTGAATCTTTGTCCCGAACTGGTTTTTAAGTGGTTAATTTCAAAAATTCTCAAAATTCGGGAATTCGGATTTATGCCGGTGTTTGTAGTAAGAAAACTTTCTTCTCTTTGTTGTATTGCAATTTCCAAGGAAATGCAATGTTTTCAAGAATTGAGTATTTGTTTGAAAGTTCATCATAAACCCTTTTTCAACCATGTCATTTGTTTTGAAGATTTTAGATTCAGCTTAACCAAGAAACATTTATCAATATCGTGTTCGAGTTAGGATAAAATGATCGATACATTAGTGGATGCATTATGTTGATCGCTTATGGTACCTCATCACATAACTCCGGATCATTTGCTGGGATGGCATATGTATTCTCCTCATGCATAACAGGAGGTACTGAAATGCAATTTGTTTCAAGCTTTTCTGACTCTGAGCCTTTGTATTTAGTATAGTTGGTTTCATCCTTTGTTGTATCTGATATACTGCATTCAGCATCATCTGTTCTTTCAACTGATCCATTACCCGATTTAGCACAACTTTCACTTGATTTTATCTGACACCCATTCAACACATTCAACTGAACATTCTCTTGAGCAACTTCCCTAATGTACATTTCCACATTATCCATAAGTTGAATAAATGTGTTGATGTACTCATGAATTTCCATTCCAGTATGTTTCTTGAATGAAATTCCAGTCACATGTTGATCAAAGTCTGCGAAATATTCCCCATTGATAAATGGCTGAAATTGGTTGTAGATTACTTGAAGTGCAGATTCGAGTCATCCATTAATACCTTCTTTTGGTAATTTGAAGCTTCATTGTTCTAAGTTCAAGAACACGCTTCTTGTCAATGTGGATAAGTCCCGACGGAAAATAGCACCGCATGTTCGATCCATAGTAGTGGATAACAGCTGTGTGAGGTGTTGATGAAGTAGTTGAAAGGACTCAATGTTGCATTCCATTTGCCTTACATCATGTGTCATTAATAAGTGTGATTCGTTGAAATTTGACTCGAAATGTGAAGGGTTTTGATCATAATTTGTTTAATCACCATATTTAAACATTCTCGAATAGCGAACCGTTTCATTGTTTTGTGAGGTATCATAGAGTTCAAGTACTTTGGAGATTAAAGGGTCGATGAAGTAAGACATTGTGTTGATGGATATTAGATATGAGTAACTTGCATCAATTCACCAAATTGCTATAAAGACAAGTCGCTAACAAAACAACTCGCCAAGAACCATAACACCAAGTCGCTAGGAATTATGAAGACAAGTCGCTAAGCACCAAGTCGCTAGACAAGTCGCTAGATTCGCTATAATGCCAAGTCGCTAAGACACAATCAAGTTGCTAAAGAACAACTCGCTAAGATCCAAGTCGCTAACACCAAGTCACGAGAATACAAAGTACAAGTCGCTAACAAAATTGAAAGCAAGTCGCTAACCTAACTAAGTCGCTAGCCGTAGTGGAGAATCCACTAACTTGTATTGTTTGTCGGCTTGTCTCAATAGACAAGTCGATAGGCTCAAGTCGCTAACAATTAACACTACAACTCGCTAACACCATCAAGCAAGTCGCTACGAAGAAAAACACTACGAGAGTCAAGTCGCTAGCAAGAAAAACTTCAAAACACACTTTTCAATCCAAAACAAGCCCAACCACAGTGATTCAAGCTTTCCAAATCAAAACCCAAGCACTTACAATGATTCTAAACACAAAAGTACACCCAAAATTCAAACTTTAACACAAGAAATGATCCAAATGATGCAAAAACCACAAAACTTTTTCAAACTCAAAAACCATCTAAAACCACTAGAAATCCAAGGATATGTGAGAGAGATGATCAAACCATGGCTCTTGATACCATTTGTAACATATTGGATTTCACAAACACACAATCAATCACAAATAAGGCGTATGATTAGATGGTTTTAGAGAGAAAGTGGGATATTCTAGAAAGAGAAACTCATGGAAGGTTAGATTCCAAAATGAACATCCAACCCTCTCCCTTGTGGGAGAGGGCTATTTATACAAACTAATACGCCTCCCACGGGTCGTGGATCGTGCATACAATGGGTAAAGACCCATCCTTCCTCCACGGTGTTGCACTAGACTAAACTAAGCTAATAACCGACTAACAAATAACATAATGAACGATATGTCTACGAGCTAACTTAAGCTAGATTATACATGGGATGACCGATGCTTCACAATAGAATTTCCAATTCCTAACAAAATAGTTTCTAAACAACGACAGTATCCACAATCATACTCTTGAAGCTAAGTTTCCCAACAAAAAAACTGACATAGATCAAGAAGATAAAGAACTTAACTTGAATGTGCAAGATAGAAATCAAGTGGAGCAACTATGGTATATGCGTGTTTGGTGATGAAGATGAAGGTGCAGGTGGAGCAGCTGCATGTTTGGTGGGTTTCTTTTTATCTCATTTGTGAAAAGCAGACCAGGTTAATAATTGAGGTGACTTTTACGATTAGTTTTCGTCGAGGACATGTCCCTGGCGAAAAAGTTGCTTGTCTTCTAGCAAGACTTTTGTCGGGGACATGTCCTCAGGGAAGGTTATGGCGGGATAAAGTAAAAAGCTGGGAGGGAAAATAAAAAAATAGTGAAACGTTTTCCCGGGGACATGTCCCCGGCAAAAGGTGTTTTAATCAATATATTTATAGAAAAAAATCTTTATGGTATACGTATCATGTTAAACGACCGAGTATAGGTGCTATGGTATACGTATCATGTTAAACGACCAACTATAGGTGCTATGGTATACATATCATGTTAAACGGCCGAGTATAGGTGCTATGCTATATGTATCATGTTAAACGACCAACTATAGGTGCTATGGTATACGTATCATTTTAAACGGCCGATATCGTGCTATGGTATACATATCATGTTAAACGACCAACTATAGGTGCTATGCATGTTAAACGACCAACTATAGGTGCTATGGTATACGTATCATGTTAAGCGGCCGAGTATAGCTGCTATGGTATACGTGTCATGTTAAACGACCAACTATAGGTGCTATGGTATCGTATCATGTTAAGCGGCCGAGTATAGGTGCTATGGTATCGTATCATGTTAAACAATCAACTATAGGTGCTATGGTATACGTATCATGCTAAGCGACCAACTATAGGTGCTATGGTATCGTATCATGTTAAGCGGCCGAGTATAGGTGCTATGGTATCGTATCATGTTAAGCGACCAACTATAGGTGCTATGGTGTACGTATCATGTTAAACGGCCGAGTATAGGTGCTATGGTATACGTATTATGTTAAACGACCAACTATAGGTTCTATTGTATACGTATCATGTTAAATGACCAACTATAGGTGCTATGGTATGCGTATCATGTTAACAAGTTTATGGTTTCCAAACATCGCCCATTCAATTTTTTTTCTCTGCTACTTCCCGCTCTGCTAGAACCTGCACCATCTTTTCCCTTCCTTTGCTTCACGAACTGTTCAAACAATGCTTCATGATTTGTTACCCTATTTCCCGCATCATCAAATGTGTAATCGAGCGAGCTTTTTCGACTTCATCTTTTCCTTCCTTTGCTTGACAAAGCGCTCAAACATTGCTTGACTTCTGCGTGTTTTCTCCTCCAACACCATCAGCTTCACAGTCCAAATACACCCTGTAGAATGGCTCTTTCCTTAACCATTCCAGAATGCGGTCTCTCATCAACGGGTCTATGTTCTTATAAGAACCATATTCATCGTAAATTTCTGACCCATACGTATCAAGAACTCGAGTAAAGAGATATATCGACGATAAAACCAGTGACCACTCTTTTTCCGGCGTATAATCAGCCATTGTATTGTTACGTGTGTTTTGTGAGAATTGACGATTGGGTTTTAGTTATGTATTAATAATTGCAATAAAGTGTATTTTTGTAAATATTACTTTTGTCGGGGACATGTCCCCGGGGAAAGGTTTGGCGGGAATTTTCCCGCTCAGAATTAGCATGCTTTGGACTTTGGTCAAATTTTGGTAAACGTAAAATACTCTTTCGGCGGGGACATTTCCCCGGAGATAGATTACGTTGAATTTTGACTATCTGGTCAAAGTTTGATAAAAATTAAACTTACTTTCTCCGGGGACATGTCCCCGCCGAAAGTATACGTTGAATTTTCTATAACAAGTCAGCTTATGAATGTGCCACGTCAGATTTTATTTTGTCGTTTAGTGACTTTCACCGGGGACATTGTGTCCCCGGCGAAAGTCTCCTCGCCCGTCCAACCGATTGTTGTAGTGAAAGTACAGTACATTTCCGGGACTTTATAGAACTAGTACGTGATGATAACCATGCATTAACATGGATATAGATTTTGATCACAAAACGGTTACTAGTTAGCTGAGATGCATGCCTTGATAGATGGTCTAACTTGCATACAGTTTATCTAGTACACAAGACAATATTTTAACAAGTGTAGAATTACATATTCTAATACTAGTATATTATTATTGTTTTTATAAATGGGTTATATATAAGTGAGTATTTATTTGAAAATATAAAGATGACGAGTTTTTTAATGGTGACGACGATCGTGGTGGTGGGTATGGTGGTGAGGGTATGTGGTGGTGGGTATGGCAGTGACGGTGGTGATGGGTTGGAGGTTGAATAAGAGTGGTGATGTAGAAGAAAGAAGTATTTGACTTAATGTTTAGAAATGGGTTTGGAAACATTTGTGTTCAGAGAGTTAGTTTATAAGTTTTTCTATTTGAGATAAACGTTAATGGTGGTCATGGTGGAGGAGAGGTCGAAAAAGAGGGGTTGTTATAGAGTGTTTTGGCAAAAACTGTTAAATAGATGAAAAAGCCTTTGCAACTAACGAGACTTTTAACGACTATTAGTTTTGTGGACCCTATCGAAGCAAAATCAGGTTGTTTGGGACTGCCAGTACATTTTCGACATTTTAGGACTAAACCCAAGAATTGGGTTGAGTTTAAGGACCAATTATGTAATTTACTATACTAAATACTAGACTAAAATACACCGTTGGTCCCTAAATTTGGCAGGCCGCATCGCGATAGGACAAAACTCACCCTTTTCATCGCTACAGGTCCAAACCTTGGCCATTAAATGTCAGATTCGTCCCTTGACCAATAATGTCGTTGTCAACGTTATGTTGGTGAGGGCAAAACCATCTTTCACTGTAGCGTACTAAATAAAACCGTTGTACAGTGTATGTAGCTAGTATATGTGTGTAACAAGGTTTGGTCTACATTTATCACGCATCCCTAAACTATCCTTCAAAACCCGTCTTCTTCAAAACGATAATTGTTTCAATTTTGTACGTTGCTGGTGTGGTAAGCAAGCTATTATTCGCACTTGGTGGACCTCTGCCAACCCAGGGCATCGATTCTTTGGTTGTCCTGTTCAAGTAAGTGCGTCTTAATATTTCTTGTGTAAGTTAGTAACAATAGTGGTTGTTTAATGACTTGTCATAATCATCAATAGGGGTCTTCTTGTCGGTGGATAAGATTGTATGATCCTGAAATCTATGCTCGTTCAAGAATGATCATACCAGGACTTTTGAGGGGGAGAAATGAGCTTGAGGCAAGATTAGTAGCTGCTCAAGGTGATGTGTGGAAGTGGAAGATTTACCTGGTGCTAATATGGATGTTGTTCTTGATTGTTTATGCATTGGGATAACTTTTTAACCTTTTATGTAATGAGGCTAGTTGGTTAATGTTTTGTATCTTGAATTGTAGTAACCTTGTTATGAAGTATTCAGTTTTGTTTGTTTCTGATTTTCTATGCCTTATGGGTATGCAGATGGTTAGCAATTTGTTTAGGGTTGACTTTTAAATGTCAACATTCTTATGAGGTTCTATTTAGCTTTGGTTACTTTTGATGCAAATTATTCACACATCAAGCTTAGTTAATCTAAAAAAATACACAATAATGACATGGTTCCATAGTTAATGCAAATGGATATAATTCCAAGCGCATAAAATTGCATACTTTTCAAAGCATGAGAGCTACGAGTTAGACACACACACATATATTTTAGAGTACATAACTTGTCCATCGAAAATAACCTAGATGAAACATTATCTAGATAATTAGCATAATAGATTTGACCTATGGTGAGGCCATCATTCTTTCCGGTCACCTTCCGCCTAGTCATTCTTCGTGTAGCGAGGCTAGGTTGAAGCGTAAACCGCTTGAACATCGATTGACCGCATCGAGAATCGGTAGGATTGATCGTGTTCTTTGGGATTGACACCGGGCTTGCGATGCATCTTTGGGATCGGCAATTGCTTCAACTTGATGTTCTTTGAGATTGTGACGAGGATGCATCATGTATGATGGGATCTTGATTCTTGGCTCTTGATTTTTATATTGAACACCACTTCCTTGAACTGCACTAACTTGGCTTTCAACAACAACACATGTACCTTGACTTCTTTATCTGCCGCTACCTTTTACCTTTAGGATGTTTCTTTTTCCTGCAGCTTTAGTAGGCACTGTTTGACATTTCCCTTATTGGCGGTTCCACTACTTGCGACTCCAAAGATACCCTAGGCATGTTACCTTGTTGTGTCCAAAGAATGCCACAAATACTACACCTAACACTCTTCTAAGCCCTTGACGACTTACCATCCTTCACAATCTCTTGATTTGGAGCTATCCTAACTCTTTTCTACCTCTTGCGGTAGGCGGGTATGTTTCGGTTTCGTGGAACAATTGTTGTTGGCATAGTTGATTTTTCCCAATGTACCTTTGCTAGTTATAGGTCGGACATGGTGTTTGTAGGTAGCCTCCCAGTGAGAAGATAGTAACAAGGATGAGCCCATGTTTCTCTGACTCCTACTTGTTGGCCATTTAAAGCCATATTCCAATTGGTAGCAACATCATGTTTACATGGTAAACATGTTATCTCCCACCTCTACGCAAGTACAAGTCTTGTGTACAACATTAACTACACATTGGTCACCCCATGGTCCACTAACACGAAACTTAGATCCCATTCCATAAAACATTGTACTATGACCTCTTTCTTAATAGCCTCTAGCATGTGTGGTGCGAGTTGGTGTTAGTGGCTCATCACTCTTCTCAATCACCATAATAACATGCATTATCCTCTTCATACAATATTCACCGATGTATTCTAAGGTCGTAATAATTGGTTTGCTTAACCCTCTTTATTTTCTCATGAAACACTTGACACATGTTATTAAGTAACACATCGAGTAGCTCTCCTAAAGATGATAAGTAATAAACATGTATTAATTATAACTGCTTATATTGCATTTATGAATACAAAGTAAGTGAAACTGATAGATCACTTACATGAAAAATGTAACCTTGACCAATGAATCGATGGTATCTTACTTAACCAATCATGGGCTGGTTGATTAAGTTTCTTGAGATCGACCATAGCTTTGAACTGTACAACAGTTGAGGCATTGCACATTTCCATAGATGGTCTTTGTAGGCCCTACCTTTCCATTGCGCTTTCATTTTCTCATGAATGCTTTTAATACGTAATCGTATTTCGCACTTTCAAAACTTCGCTAAAGCTCTACTTATATCCCGCACAAAATCAAATATGTTTCTTGTTTGTTTCAAAAGTGAGACTTAAATTCATGAGAGTAACATAGTACCTTATTCATGTCGATAATAAAAGTGATGCTTGAAATTGGCCCAAGTGCTATATCATCGGATAAACAATGAAGAAACCAAGTCCATGATCCTATGTTATCCGAATCAACAAAAGCATAAGCGAAAGGGTATATACCATTGTTGCTATCAATTCCACAATTTGTCATCATTGACCATTGAAAGGACCACGAATTGGAGCAATGACCAACCCCAACAACGATGTCCCACAATCTTTAAATCCTTGCTTGATGCACCTAAACAAACATACGGTCTCTTGAATTCTCGGTTGGAAGAGACTCATCCGGAGGTCGTTCCACATTCATCACCACTTGTTGTATTAGGGTTTGTCTTACGCAACTCTTGAACACAATCTCTCAACATGGTAAATTGTAGCTTGAATTGACCCACGATGGTCATTATTGCTAGGTTTTTGGCCCTTAAAACCTTCTGCAGGACACTTGAAGGTCGTATTAGTTGGTAAGTTGATTATGCACGAGACTGACGGAAGCTCTGGATTTGTTTCAACTTGTCTTGTAATTTTCGTGAGATATAGCGAAGGTCAAAATCTCGACTTCCCTTGATTGCAAACAAGTGTGTTGCTCATTATATGTTCTCGACCGACCGGATACTGTCTCACAATTCCTTGACAAACAATAGCCATGGGCGTAGTATTTGTGAAGGGTCCTTTTGCCGAAAGCAATGCATTTATACCCCTTCCGCTAATGGACTTCTAGATGGGCCAATATCCGGTCTAGGACCTTGATTGGGCAAAGTGGAACACAACCCTACACGACCCTTATTCTTGTTTTGTCATTCTTCACAAAAACAACTCCTCCTAGTTTCTATTAAATGCTATTTGCTAGGTTTTTACTTCCCTAGCATCAAACTCTTGACCAAAGCATAGAAAAAGTGGTATAGACGCCATTAGCAAAGTGCGTGTTGAAACTAACATGGTCACTACAAAATACATCATCAACCATCACGGTAAATCATTTACCAACTTCCCGTCATCACTTATATTACTGGTTGTTCCTTCTTCACCTAAATCATTAGTCGACCTACTTGTACCATACCAAGTTGTGCATCATTCTGTTGACAATTGTTCTCTTCATTTGGTTCAACTGCATTACCAATGTCACTAGTGTCACTCGCTTGTAACAGAGTAACATCAACAACAGGATCCTCCACCATGTTATCCTGAGTCAATTGAAGCAGAGTTACATCCACATCGGGCTCCTCAAACCCGTTATTCACATCAACTAGTGCTCGCTGCTTTGTGTAAATGCTTCTCACGAGTCAATTGAAACAGTTAACATCAAAATTTTCGGGCTCCTCAAAGGTGTTATTGACATCAACTAGTCTTTGCTCCACCTTTGTCAAAGTACTTCCGACTCACTCTAAATAGATTAACCTCAACATTATCGGGCTCCTTTATAGCATTGTCCTCATCAATAACTACTAAAGCAAGCTCACTTGTTTTGAACAGTTGGCTAGCAAATGAGCGATCTAACGTGGAAAAGAGTGGCTCAATGTTTGGCAAATTACTAGATTCACCAATATCATTGGCGTCCACGAGCAATTATGTAAGTTGGATAAGCGGATCTAGGGTAGGTTCATTATCTATATCATCTAACACCAACCGTCTACAACAGATTGAATAGCCGATAGCAACTTTTATTCTATCTTCATCCATCTCCAAAACGGTCTTAATTGATTGTGGGGACATTTCGAAAAGTTCTAATCTAGTCTTCCTATTTCAACATACACGTCTATCGACTTATGTTGTATGACAACATCTTTCAACAAGTCTACATTAGCGTGTTCACGCAAAGAAAATAAACCGTCGTCTAATGTACAACCGAACTTAAGAAAGTAGAAATCATTGGTTTGTCCGGACTCATAACCGATTTGGGTCATAAGAGCATCCATTTCATCAACGAAACCTCTTTTATTTCCACAAGATCAACAAGGCATTTCTTGCCTCCTTGATATATCCTACCGGAAAGTATTTGAATGTACCTTCATAATGGAACATCATGCTAAACGATCCTGGTTCACCGTATGTATGAAAATGTACAAAACATTGTTAAGCTAAAGTTACCTAAAGGGAATAACTTAATCATCGTACTAACATATGATTGTAATAGGCTCTAACCAAAAAGATATACAATATCTCCGATTGCGACTCTTTCCTCCGTTTCACGATCATCATATAAAGGATATTCCTTACTCGCCACGAGTAAATCCAAGGTGGTTGTTTGTTATTTTCTTACTCGATTATTTGATTTGATGATAGACATTGCATTAGGGTTTTCTGGTAGGCTTCCAAAACAAGTTTGGGGATGAGCAATGAGTACAGTTTTGTTATATTGTACATAATGGCGGAAATTGGACAAGACAAAAGCTACAAGATATAAAACAAAATGACTATTGTACCTCAACAAGTATCATGATTACGGGTTTTTTTTGCGATAACGAACGTTGACAACGCCGTTATTGGTCAAGGGACTAACGGCATTTAATGGCCAAGGTTTGGACTGTGGCAATGAAAAGGGCGAGTTTTGTCCCATCACGATCCGTCCTGCCAAGTTTAGGGACCAACGGTGTATTTTAGTCTAAATACTATATAATAGTCTGTTTATGCAAAAGGATCAATCTTGAAAAATATACATAGTATCAAAGGCGGATCTATATGTAAGGTAGGATTGCAAATGATGACCTTATAATTCTTTGGTTTTGCGTAAAAAAAATTAAATTATGTATCACTACGAGGTTGTTTTACATACAATGCACACCTTGTAAAAGTAGAGTAAAATGGTGTGCATGCTTTTTCAAATATCAACAAAACACAAAGGAGAAGGAAATTTAAGGTCACATAAAGCTATGAACTTGAAAGAATAACAATGGAGTCTTAAAAAGAATATATATGTGAGAGAAATACGTGTGTATGTTTGTGAAAGAGTTAGTAGAAAAGAGAATGTCTTTTATGTTTTTGGATTTTTCTAAGAAAGGAAAGAAAATTGTAAAATAAATGAGAGGAACTTTTATTAAAGATCTTCCTATTTTTTGGTGAGAAAGAGAAATGTAATATTAATATATTTTGTTTAAAGACAAACATAGCTTTATTAAAAGTTTTGACAATAACAACTAAAAAACATGCATGTAATTTGAACAAGTTATTTTTTCTTCCTCCAACTTAAAAACATGAGATATGGTCACTTTTATTTTCTTTTTATTTATCTTAAAAACATATGAATCAACACTTCTTTTACTTTTTTATTTTCCTTTCTTTTTTCTTATAAATGTTATATTAAGAATAAGATTGAAATTATCTTCAAATGACTAGATCAGGTTTTCTATTGTTAACAGATTTTGATCCCGTAGTCAAGCATGCCTCAAACAATAAACAAAAAGTTAGATAAAAAAACCCGTAAAATTTGAACTGACAAAACCCAGTTTGTTTTTAATCAAATGAAACCATATGAAATATTCCTAGATCTGCCACTGCGTAGTATTAATTAGGGGTGGCAATCGAGTCGTGTTCGTCTTAACCTATTCGGTTTCGCGTGTTGACGGGTTAGTATAGTCTTTACCCAAACACGACCCATTTATTAATCGTGTAAAGAAACTCAACCCTAACCCACACCTGCATAACACGTGTAACCCATTTGTGACCCGTTTAACCCATTTAAGTAAATAGGTCAAGTGTGAATAAAGCTGATGGTTTATCGATCTAACTAGTTTAAATGCAAAAAATGATATAAGAATCTAAAATATGATAAGAATAACATACAAATAACTATGCGATTATAAGCGAAAATTTTTTAAATTATAAGCGTCAATTTTCATGATATCTAAGGTATAAAATTATAATTCACTCATACTAAGTAAATAACAAAATACATGTAATCCATATCCAACATAAAAACCAGGTTATATATTTTATTTTTAAGATTTTATATACTTAAAGTTAAACGGGTTCACGGGTTGACCTGTTTAATACTTACTCAACCCAAACACGACCCGTTTATTAAACGGGTTAGACGGGTTGACCCGTTTTTGATCAAAACCTGTTTATCCTCAACCCTAACCTGTTTAACTTCGTGTCAGGTTCGTGTCGTTTATCGTGTCATGTCGAGAATTGCCACCTCTAGTATTAATCAAATGAAACAGCAGGTAGTGGTCCTAGATATTATACCTTGATAGCCAAGTATAACTGATCTCTCTCAAACACGGGCGGACCAAGGGAGGTTCGCGAGGGTGCCCATGAACCAAATAATTTTTTCTAACGTAATCTAATATTATGTCAAGTATATCAAAGTTTAATAACGCTCCTCGTCCCAAATTTTCTTATGAAATTAATGCACTTCGTCTCAAATTTTTGTGTTACATGTCTTATTTAGTTTTGATAAAATACACCTAATGATTCGCCACGGTTAACAAACGCTTCTCTTTTTACCTTTGGTGGAACTATAGGAAACTTTGGCCCATATACATGACTGAATTCATTCGACTACTGTTTTCAGGTCTTTGGGTTTCTTTTGGTTGCATGGTCACTGTTCTGTATGGGTAAGAATGGGTCAAGCTCAAGAAAGAGAGGTAGATGTAAGAAATTTACTTGTATATCTTTTATTCAATATGGGTAGCATAAATATGGAATGGGCATTAAAAACATGGGAAACTGTCAGACCATACGTAATGAAATGGAGATCATGTCGATTGGAAAATGATTGAACTAAATAAATGTAGAGTGGACAGATCATGGTTTTGAAGGGTATCATGGTTGTGATGTTGGTTGGTTGATTCTGAACCATTCAAAAAGTGATGGTCTAAAACACAAAAGTTAAGCTATACTTAAGAAAATTCATATTGTTGGAAAATTTAGTGCACTTGTGGGATTAGTTCACACATTTGGTAATGGGTCGGGAGGTGCAGGTGTACACCCATAAGGTCCATTATATCGAACACCACGACTCTTTTAGTGGAAAAACGCACTTAGACTTTTTCAAAATGTCTTGCTAGTTGGAAAGTCTTGCTAGTGGAAAATCTTGCTAAACACCACGACTCTTTTAGTGAAAAGTTATGAAAGTCTAGTGCTAGTATTATGAAAGTCTTGCTAGTGCTATGTAAGTCTTGCTAAATGGCGGTTTCAAGCGCATAATGACCACGTTTAATTGGTCATGTAACCACTAATGACTATAATGGGGATAATTATGAGGCGATTAATGGGCGATTAATTCTCATAATTCCATTTGACTAGCTAAGAGTAATCTCCTATAAATAGGATATCGATTATGCATGAAGGACACACGAAAACGATTAACACTTCTAAGCAAAGGGTTATTGAATTGTGCCTAATTCTATAACTACATTTGGTCTTATCCCAGTAGATATTCGTGTAACCCGGGCATTAGGGTCGAATAGTTTACTTTGGAAAGTGATCACACGATTCAAGTGATATCCGGTAACCACATAGTGGTATTGCGATTACTCTTGATTGTCTTACCACATTCGGGCTCTTACACACCAACAATCAAAGTAAACTATTTGTGATAATCAATGGCTGCTGCTTTGCAATGAAACACATGGCTTCAAACTTTGCCAAGCTTGATAAGTTTGAAGGGTGGACTTTAGGAGATGGCGAAGAAGATGCACTTCTTGTTGTCGAGCATGAGTGTGGTGTATGTGCTAACCACTCCTATTCACGATGATGGGGATGATGCTACGGTTGAGCGGATCGGGAGGAGGAGCAAATGGGAGAATGATGACTACATTTGCGAGAGGTCTAATCCTCAATGGTATGTCGATTCTCTGTTTGATATTTATCGAACTTTGAATCTTCCAAAGAACTTGTGGGATTCCTTGGATGCCAAATATATGGTGAGGATGCATCAAGTAAGAAGTTCCTTGTAAGTAATTTCACAAATTACAAAATGATGATTCAAGACCGGTTATGGAACAATACAATGAACTTCTTGGTATACTTGGAAGGTTTACACAACACAATATGCACATGGATGAGGCTATTCAAGTCTCTTGTGTCATTGATAAACTTCCCCTTCTTGGAAAGATTTCAAGCATACCTTGAAACATAAAAGGAGGAGTTAACTCGGTTGAGTTGGGCGATCATCTGCGCATTGAGGAATCTCTCAAGGTGCGGGATAATGACAAGCCAAAGAGTAGCAATACTCTTGGTGCATCTGTTGTCAATATGGTGGAGCATAACAACTCCACGGTACAATGACAACAAAGGCAAACGCAAATATCATGACAACACAAGGCAGATCCTAACAAGAAGGCAACACCTACTTGTTGGAAATGTGGCAAATCGGTCACATTAAAAGGGATTGCAAAGGTGTTAAGGTTGGTGGTAAAGCCAATGGATCGAGCACTAATGGTTCGGGGGTGGTGGTTCTTCCAACTCACCGAAAGGTCGAATATGTTTAATAAGTCTTTTCGATTTATTATGTTACATATGTATCTGAATCTTATTATGTGCGGGATGATGATGTTGCGTGGTGGGTTGACTCGGTGCAACAGTTCATGTGTGTAAAGATAGAAGTTGGTTCAAGACTTATGAGTCACCGAATGATGGTTCTATTCTTCACATGGGAAATGAGTCAACGACCTTGGTGCATGGTCGTGGTTGTGTAGATCTTAATTTTAGTTCGGAAAGATTGTAACTTTGTTTAATGTTATTCATGTTCACGATATCGGGAAGAACTTGGTTTCAAGTAGTATTTTGAATAATCATGGATATAAACAAGTTATTGAGTCGATAAATTTGTTCTTTCTAAGCATGGTGTTTTTATTGGTTTTGGTTATTTGTGTAATCAAATGTTCGGGCTTAATATTGTCACCGATAGTGTTAATTCACCTTTGTGACCACCACCGACTGACCGACTCTACCCTTTGGCATGCTAGACTTGGCCATGTACACTATAAAAGAATGCAAGATATGTCTAAGGATGGGTTAATCCCGACTTTTGACATGGACAACGAAAAGTGTAAAACTTGCATGTTGACCAAGATAACCAAGAAACCTTTTCGGGGTGTTAGTCGTGAGACTAAGCTCTTGGAGCTTATACACGATGACTGTGTGATTTGCATGCCACTCCTTCTTTGGGGAATAAGAAGTACTTTGTGACATTTATTGATGATGCTTCTAGGTTTTGTTATGTCTATCTTTTACATACTAAGGATGAAGCATTAGATAAATTCAAAGTGTTTAAAGCGAAGTTGAATTACAACTTGGGTCTTTGATCAAAAGATTAAGGATGATAGGGAGGTGAGTACATGGATACTCTGTATTTTCGATCTGTTGGTATAATCCATGAAACGATCGCCCTTATACTCCTCGGCAAAATGGCATTTACGAAAGGAAAAACAGGTCTTGAAGGAGATGGTTAATTCCATGTTGTCCTATTCGGGATGAGTCAAGGGTTACGGGGTGAAGCTATGTTAACGACTTGCTATTTATTAAATAGGGTTCCCAACAAAAGGAACAAGGTTACCCTTATGAACTCGGACTAAAAGGAAACCCAACTGAACTATCTCGAGGTGCGGGGTTGTAGAAATGTTGTAAGACTCCACGATCCAAAGTAAAACTTTGGGTGAAAGAGGCATTGATTGCATCTTTGTTGGATATCTTGAGCATTCCAAGGCTTTTAGGTTCTATGTTATTGAACCTAATGAATATGTTTCGATTAACTCAATAATTGAATCAAGGGATGCAAACTTTGATGAGAATAGATTCTCATCGGTCCCTAGACCAAGTCGAGGATTCCTAATGGAACTCATGACCTTTGGTGTATCGAGGTCCACGATGATGAACCATCGGTGGTCCCCGATGAGGTTGTGGTTCAACAACTGAACTTGTGCTCGGGAAGAGCAAAGGGTCGGGACTCCAAAGTCATTTGGACACGAGTTTCAACTATACTTAGTTGAAGGAACAAGGATGAGGTCTCGACCAATACTCCTATTGCTTCATTGTTGAGGATGATCCCAAGACATTTGAAGAAGCAATGAAGTCCCGGGATATTGCTTTACGGAAAGAAGCAATCAATGATGAGATGGATTCCATCATGGGCAACAACACTTGGGTGTTGGTTGATCTACCACACAGTTGCAAACCTTTGGGTTGCAAATGGATTTTCAAAAGGAAAATGAAGGTAGATGGAACTATTGAAAAGTTCAAGGCTAGACTAGTCATTCGGGGCTTTAAACAAAAGTCGGGATAGACTATTTTGATACT
Source organism: Chrysanthemum lavandulifolium (assembly GCA_022545495.1). Classification (NCBI taxonomy): domain Eukaryota; kingdom Viridiplantae; phylum Streptophyta; class Magnoliopsida; order Asterales; family Asteraceae; genus Chrysanthemum; species Chrysanthemum lavandulifolium. The sequence goes on along the minus strand of CM040238.1, from coordinate 103,049,062 downwards.
TATGCCCTGTGGCTCGTATCGATACCATAAGGCTGCGATTGCTTTGGCATCTATTCACAATCGATTATTCATCGGATGGATGTGAAAACGACTTTCTTGAATGGTGAATTGGATGAGGAGGTTTATATGAACCAACCTCGGGGCTTCATCTTGCTTGGCAATGAAAACAAGGTGTGTAAACCGATTAAGTCTCTTTATGGACTTAAGCGGGCACCTAAGCAATGGCATCAAAAATTTGATGAAGTGGTTTTGTCTAGTGGTTATGTTCTTAACCAAGTGACAAATGTGTATATAGCAAATTTGATGAATCGGTAAAGGAGTCATCATTTGTCTATATGTTGATGACATGTTGATCTTTGGCATGACCAAAATCGAGTTGACGACAAAGGAATTTTTGTCATCAAGGTTCTCCATGAAGGACATGGGGAGGCGATGTTATCCTTGGTATAAGGATTAAACATGAAAGTAAAAGAATTTCTATCTCTCGGTCTCATTATATTGAGAAGGTGTTGAGGAAATTCAATTACTTTGATTGTACTCGATGAGTACACCTATGGATACTTGTGAGAAGTTGATGCCTAATAATGGCAAAGTTGTATCTCAACTTGAGTATTCTAGGGTAATTGGTGCTGATGTATGCCATGACTTGTACAAGGCACGATATTGGTTTTGCGGTGGGAAAATTGAGCGGTATACTAGTAATCCTAGTGCTCATCAACGGCAAGCGATTCGGAGGGTCTTGAAGTATTTGAAGAGAACTATGGATTATAGTCTCTCATATCTTGGTTATCCATCGATGTTGGAAGGATACACCGATGCAAGTTGGATCGATAACATTGAAGACAATTCGTCTACCGGTGGTGGGTATTCCTACTTGGTGGAGGTGCAATTTCTTGGGCATCCAAGAAGCAAACTTGCATCACCGGTTCAACAATGGAATCGAATTTGTGGCTTTAGCATTTCTTTGGTAAAGAAGTGAATGGTTGAAAAACTTGCTTCTTGAGATTCCATTGTGGCCTAAACCTATAGCACCTATTTCTATCCGTTGTGATAGTGCGGCTACATTGGCTAAGGCTTATAGCCGGATGTACAATGGTAAGTCTAGACACTTAGGTGTCGGACATAGCATGATTCGTGAGCTTATCATGAATGGGGTGGTATCTATAGAGTTTGTTAGATCTCAACAAAACTTAGGCGATCACTTGACGAAGGGTGCGGCTAGAGACTTGGTTATAAAGTCGCTAAAGGGATGGGTTTAAGTCCAACTTAGTCATTGAATGCTAGGACACCCACTCCTCACGAGGAAACTTAGGAGCTGAGTTCAATGTGGAAAGGCGAACATTCGATGGTGGAGCACATGTTTTATTTACATCCCAAGGTTGTGCTCGAAACTGCTTTGAAAGGAGGATGAAGTCTTTACTTCTTAATGGTTAATTTTCTTTGAAAAAGTGCTTGGCGGGAGCATGAATAAAGAGGAACCACCTATGTAAATGTTGAAGTTTTGCCGCTTGAGAAGCTTTTGGACTTTAGCTTTTACAACATTTATGAATTTGGATATGGACACATGGCTTGTATAGTGTCGGGAGCTTTTAAGTGTTTGAAAACTTGTGTGTATTTTATCTTGGTATTCAAATGGGTTGAAGGGTTCAATTCTTAGAACACCACGATTCTCGAATATTTGAGCGTGTAATGTACTAAGATGGAAATTCAATCCTCGGGATATTTTCGTTTATGCACATGTTTTGTTTAATGTTTGTTTTTCATGCAAAGGAAGTGAACTAAATTTGGGGAGGATTGTTGGAAAATTTAGTGCACTTGTGGGATTAGTTCACACACGGTAATGGGTCGGGAGGTGCAGAGTGTACACCCATAAGGTCCTGAACACCACGACTCTTTTAGTGGAAAGTCTTAGTGGAAAGTGCTTGTTAGAAATCTTGCTAGTATGCTTGCTAGTGGAAAGTCTTGCTAGTATTGAAAAATTGCTAGTGCTATGACAAAATGGCGGTTACAGCGCTTAATGACCACGTTTAATTGGTCATGTAACCACTAACGGCTATAATGGGGATAATTATGAGGCGATTAATGGGCGATTAATTCTCATAATTCCATTTGACTAGCTAAGAGTAATCTCCTATAAATAGGATATCGATTATGCATGAAGGATACACGAAAACGATTAACACTTCTAAGCAAAAGGGTTATTGAATTGTGCCTAATTCTATAACTACATTTGGTCTTATCCCAGTAGATATTCGTGTAACCCGGGCATTAGGGTCGAATAGTTTACTTTGGAAAGTGATCACACGATTCCAAGTGATATCCGGTAACCACCTAGTGGTATTGCGGACTTTTGATTCTTGATTATCTTATAGTATTTTAATCACTGAGAAATGTTATTATAAAGTTGATAAAATATTGTTTTAAATTAAAAAAAAAAATTGTAACTTTACATTAAAAATTAATTAGATAGTAAAAAAGAAAAAAGTGTGAGAGGATATATAAGGTCTCATAATGATGGGACTGTAGAAACTAAAGACCGAATGCAAGTCTTATTAAATTGATAATGAACTTGGTACAAGCAATGAGTATATATAATACAAAGAAACGGTATAACCCTAAAAGCTAAATGGGCCGTGGGCCTCTTATAGGCTACTATGCTAACATCTCCCCTCAAAATCATAATGTTGCAGCGAGAAACATTGAGAGTTTGTCAGTCAGAAAACGAAAACGTGGTCCAGAGTGTGGCTTGATAAATACATCTGCAATCTGTAAAGCGGAAGGAACAAACGGTAGATAGATAGTCCAAGCCTGAAGATGATGATGAGTGAAATGACAATCTATCTCAATATGCTTGGTGCGCTCATGAAACACTGAGTTACGCAATCTGAATAGCACTACGATATTCACAGTGTAACAGAGTAGAATTGCTGATACGAACACCCATATCTGTGAGCAACCAACGTAACCAAACAATCTCACTAGTAGTCACTGCCATGGCTCGGTACTCAGCTTCAGTAGAAGATTTAGAAATTACATCTTGTTTCTTACTCTTCCACGAAATCAAGGAATCACCAACAAAAATACAAAACCTAGTAGTTGACTTGCAAGAAACAGAATCCACAACCCAATCAGAATCAAAATAAGCACGCATGTCCAAATCAGATGTAGAAGGGAACAAAAGTGTCTGAAACTGAGTACCACGAAGATACCTGATAATTTGCAAAACAGCAACCCAGTGAACCATTGTGGAGCAAAGACAAACTGGCTAACAATATGAATTGCATAAGAGATATGGATGTGTAACTGTAAGATAAACCAAACTGCCCATAATAGTCCGATACAAACTTGGGTCTGACAAAGGATCACCATCTATCGGAGTGAATTTGGCCTTAGCATCAATAGGAATATCTTAACCATTTTGTCAGTAATTCTTGCACGATCAAGTAAATCACCTATGTACTTGGGCTGAGACAAAATATTCTTTTCGGTGAAGAAGCAACCTCAGTACCCAGAAAATAACGTAAGCCCAAATCCTTCATAGCAAAACGATGAGCTAGATCCGATTTTAGTGACTCAGTTCAAACACAATCATCCCCAGTAATAATCATATCATCAACATATAACGACAAAAGTATACGCCCAACACTTGAATATTTTACAAATAATGCGGAATCATGATGGCTAAAGACAAACCCAAGAGAGGTAACAACTGTTGTAAATTTCTCATACCAAGCACGAGGTGCTTGTTTGAGACCATAAATTACTTTTCTGAGCTTGCAAACTTCTCCTTGTTTGTGAGAGACCTTGGGAGGTGGTATCATAAAAACTTCTTCATTCAGGTCACCATTCAAAAAATCATTTTTGAGATCCAACTAAAATATCTTCCATTTACGACTAGAAGCAACTGCAATCAAGGTTCTTACCGTTTTCATTTTTGCAACAGGGGCAAACGTCTCCTCATAATCCATACCATATTCTTGAGCCCAACCTTTGCCAACAAGACGAGCCTTATATCTTTCAATGGACCCATCAGATTTGGTTTTAATCTTATAGACCCAACGAGAGCCAATAGCAAGCTTTCCGACTGGCAATGGTACTAAGTCCCACACTTGAGTCTGATGCAATGCCGCCAGTTCCTCAGCCATAGCAACTTGCCAAAGTGGATCACAAACAGCCTCTCTATACGACACAGCTTCATGAAGACGATGTACAGAAGAAATAAAGGAACTGAAGGAATTTGAATAACAAGAATAAACAAAATGATCCTTTTTTGTAGACTTACAATTACACTTTGGTCGATGTGACAATTGGCAATTAGGGAGCCCTTTTAAGTAACCGCATTACGCTAAGTTAGACCGAGTAGTTTGCCTTTAGGAGCTATTCCGGTTTACCATGACTTGTTTTGATATCGTTTATTGGTTTTTATGATTTATTTTATTTTCATGAGTTTTAGTACGAGTTATAGCCCGTTATGTTAGGCACTACTTGATTCGGCACAATAAAATCCTATAACGAGAGAAAACATAACTTTTAAACCGTAACACGAAACGTGACGCGTAAATAATCGTAATTCATGGAAAAACGTAAATAAAAAAAATAGAATAATAAATAAAAGTTGTTGGACACTCGTAGGAAAAAACGTAAATAATCAAAGTTTACAAAAAATTACGGGTTTGGCCCCTCCTTTTTTCCCTAGTCGGCCACCCCCTTCCCTTTTTATTTATTTTTTAGTCCCTAGATCCCCCTATAAATAACACCCTCCCTACACACACACACACACACACACACACACTTTCTTTTTCTCTCTAAAAACACTAAAACACACACGCTTTCTCTCTCTCTCTTATCTCTCTCTAAAACGCTAACCCTAACCCTAACCGTCGTCGCCCCACTTCTGGCGAGATTACGACGCCATCGCCGCGTGTTACCCCTCACCTCCACCACCATCTTGTAGATCTCTTCCCCCACTTTAGATCCATATAGGGCAATCGCACCTAAACCCATTTTTGACCCTTCAAAACGTGTAAAAATGTGGCATGAATATAGGGTTTTGCGTGGTTTTTGTAGATCGGGTTTGAAAAGGTAAATAGAGCCAAGAAACGGCTAATTGGAGTCATTTGAGGACACGTACGAGACCTTATGTCTCGTGTACGTAGGTCTCTTGGGTGGGTTGTGATGAAAACGGACCTAAAACGAGTTTAAAACTAATAAAACCTGTAAACTATTCTGTTGGTATCATGTGTTGTGTCGTGTTCTTGTGTTTTTGCATTTTTATCATTGTTATGAGGTCTTGGTTATAGCTAGTTGATGGGTTTTGATGTTTGATGGTGTTTGGATGTTGTTTGGTTGTGTTTGGGAATGGAAAGAGCCATTTGGGTGCGTTTGGATGGAGTTGGGAGGCGTAGAACGAGCCATATGAACCACTAGGGTTCATATTGGTGGCGTTAGGATGGGGAACGAGACCCTCAAGGACCTGTGGGTCCGGGTCGAGTCGTTGTGGTAACATATTGGGCGTTGTTGTTGGAGTTTGGATGAGACACGGGGAGCCAAAGAGCTTTTAGAGCTCGTTTGGTTCACGTGGTCTTAACCGGGACCGTATCAAGACCACTAGGATCGCGACATTGGTTACGGGTATGTTTGGTACTTTGTTTGGATGGCGAGATTGATTGGAGTTTGTGGAGTTGTTTATTTTGGACTTAATTATACATATGTCAACTTTGCGCAACGTCGGTGTTATCGTGACTTTTTAGTCTCGATTGACCCCGACAACGCCGTAACATGGCCTTTAGTATTTTTTGGACAATATGACGTGTAAAAGCCGAGAGTCATGACTCGGAATTGTGGACTCGAAACGGATAATAACTCGAAACTTATATTGAAACTTGACGTAATATATATATAAACTTGTAAATAAAACTAGAAAATATATATAATAAATGGTTTTTATATTAAATATTTGATAACAAGACTCGCCTTGTTATTCGGTATTTAAAAAGGGAACTAACGCCTAAAAATGGAAATGTTTTGTAATTAATGAGTTATTAAATATTTCGAGGGCATGTTTAACGAAATGTGTCATTTATGAGTATTTAATACCCATTATGTGTTGTGCGTGGGTTACAGATGACTTAACATTAATGGCGTTAATCCACGTGGATAGCGGACTTATTAGGTTGACGATTCTAATAAGAGTCCGTTAGGTACGTAGGATAGCGTTATTACTGGGTGAATTATCCTTATAACTTGTTAGGATGTGACTGGTTTTGGGATAATAAGCGACCTAAATAAATGGTTGAGTTTATCGAGTTGACGAATTCCATAAGGTCTAACAATTTATTTAAAAACTTATTAAACTATAAAGCTTATCGCTTAGACGTCTCATTGTGTCGTTATGAGTCGCATTGGTAGTGATATAGTGCATTCATGGAGTCTTGTCGAGTCGATACCACACACACAATGATACCAAACGCTTGTAACTAAATAGTGAAACGAGACATTTTTGGAGATAAGAATTGGAATATATTCGGGGTAGATGATATTGAAATTGGGAATATAAATTAAGAATTAGTTTATATTAATAGGTTGTGCCGAGTCAGTAGTTGCTGAGCCGAGTTAGCTGTTATCTGCGTTGCTTGTGATTTTTTGTGCTTTGCTTTCTTGAGGTGAGTTTCATAGCCCCACTTTTATCTCTGTTTTTAACTAAATTAGGGTGAGAAATCATGCTACTCTTTTGGACCTTCTTAAACTCTTTTGATTTGCTTATGTGTCGACTTGTATAGATAGATATGTGGTAGATGTTGCCTTAGTCTAGGGTAGCAATCACTTGCTATAACTATGTTGCCTAGCTAAGAATATATATCTACTCCGACCTAGTCCAGGGTAGCATTTGTTCTAGGCCGTGCTACGACTGTGCTGGCTAGAGTCACTTGGGGCCCTGCTGAGATCTCTTTTGTGTTATTGGTTTGTGATTGGTATGTTTATTATGTATCTATCTTAGTCCCGCATAGCAAATAAACTCTTACATGTCCACTATTGAATTTATGTTTAAACCTATGAACTCACCAGCGTTAGCTGACCTTTTAGCATGATTTTCTCAGGTAATTGAATTGATGTTTGGAATGCTCGTTCTGTGGAGGCTTGGCAATGACGCGTGGTTGAAGGATCATAATAAAACTCTGATATTATCATGTGGACCTATTTTATAACCTATGTTGGGCCTTACATTTGACTATTTTGGGATGATTGTAATTGGATAATTAGTTATGGGATTGGTTGAGAACTATTTATGACTATCTTGTTTTACTATACTTGTGTGATGTGCCAATCCAGTAACGCCCCAAAAGCTTGTTTAAGTCTTCCGCTGTACCGAGATTTGGGGGTGTTACAGTCGACCACTTGGAGGAGGACCAGCAACAACTTCAGTAGATGATTGGGTAGCCGTAGGAGGAGGTTGAGTAATGATAGGTGTGGATTCCGAATCAATAATTGGTTGGGTTTCAGTGGTAGTGGTGGTTTGTGGAGGTGCATTTGACACCGGTGGTGTTTCAGTAGTGGTGGTTTCTACAGTTGTTTCCGAGACTGGTTCTGATGACACAACAGGTGTAGGTTCTTCTATGAAATCCTCAAATGGATCAAATTTTATAAGTTCAGATTGTGTCAAACTATGTGAACTAGCAGGAATAGAATAGTACGGGATGTGCTCTAAAAAGTCAAAACGGCGTGATGGATACAAATTTTGACTCACTGGATCATAACAACGTTATCCTTTTTTACTAATACCATAACCTAGAAACACACATAAAGTGGACTTTGAAGTTAGCTTTGTACACTCAACATGTGGCTTTAGGACAAAATAAGTACAACCAAAGATACGCAATGAGGAATAATCAGGCAAAGCTCCATACAACTTTTCAAATGGAGATAAACCAGAATTATGTGCAGTTGGGATTCTATTAATCATGTATGTGGCTATAAGAACCGCTTCACCCCAAAATACACTAGGATCATCAGCGGACAATAAAAAGGATCTAGCCGTCTCAACAATATGACGATGTTTCCTTTCAGCAACACCATTTTGTTGAGGAGTGTTCGTACAAGAGGTCTGATATATAGTCCCATCCGATTTAAGTAAACCAACAAAATCATTAAAAGTGTATTCACCCCCCAAATCACAGCGAAAGCATTTTATTACAGTCGAATGTCGAGTTTGCACAAGAGCTCTAAATTATTCAAATACTATAAGAAAATCAGACCTCCGTTTCATTAGATAAACCCAAGTATAGCGAGTGAAAATCATCGATAAATGACACATAGTATTTGGAACCTCCTTTTGTGGAAACATGAGAAGGTCCCCACACATCAGAATGCACTAGATCAAATGGCGCAGTAGAAGAGGAAATATTATTATTGAACGGCAATGTTGAGAAGTTTGCAAGCTTACAACCACTATAATCAAAAATATCTTGTGTGTCTAGTTTTCTCAACGCTCCTGTAGATGCTAAAAATCGTAAACGGGATCTAGAGACGTGACCTAAACTAGAGTGCCATAAATAAAATGCTGAAGAATAATGGTTCAACCAAAAAGAAGACAAATCCACACTAGATGTTGCATTGTAATGAATGTCTCTAAAGTGATCCAAACATAAAAATCCCCTTGCCTATGTCCTGTCCCAACCACATCTTGTGTTTTCCAGTCATATATAGGACAATCGAAAACAGAAAATTTGACATCATATCCAAAATCGCAAAGTTTACTAACATAAACGAGATTCATAGTAAGACTCGGTATGTATTAAACATCAGATAATGCAGCAGATGGTGTATCAACTGAACCAATAACTTTTAATGGCATAGAATTACCATTCGCGGCCACAATTGATTTCGAAGAATTACAAAGAAATGAATTGTGACAAAAGATGAGACATATGATGAGTGGCACCTGAATCTAATATCCACTTAGAAAATGACGATGCTAGTTTTCTATTAAATGATGTGGACATAGCATAGAGCTAAAAGGCTACAAACTTCTTTAGTTGCTCTAACATGTCTAAAAATATCTCAAACTTTTCATACACGATTAAAAATTTCTCAAATTGCTCAATCAATGAAGAATCCAACTTTAAATCGTTCTTACAAGTAGCCATACTGTGGAAAACGTAGAGGGGACGGGGTGAATACGTTCCAATTTAAAAACTTAAAAACCTTGTGTATCAAATACCAAATCAAGTGTGATGTAATATGAAAAGTGTCAACAATAATCTTACTAGTCTTACAAGAGATAGAGAATATAGAGCAACAATTAAGACATATCACAATAACACAGACTAAGACATATAACATGCCATGACACAAACAGAACTAATACAATATAAGCACAAGCCACACAAATATAAATACAATGCAAAATATAAATGTAAAAAGGTAAATGTAAAAATAAAAGTAAAGAGATAAGTAAAGAAAGCGCAAACCGAACACAATGATTTATAGTGGTTCGGTCATGAAGCTCCTCTTCACCCTACTCCACTCCTGGAGTACCTAACATGAGAGTTACTTCACTAATCAACAAGCTCCCTTCTCGGCGGAGAAAACCATGCAACGTCGCTTACATTATTTTCCGACACTAAGCTAAATGTCGAGTACGTATCTAGCTACTACCAATCTTACACATGATCTACCCAATCCTTGCAAATCACACAAGCTACAAGATCCCCACGATATATACACGATCTACCCGATCTACACGATCAACCCGATCTACCCGATCAAGACGATCTACCCGATCTACACACGAACATCACAAGCTTCACGAGACCTTCTTGATCTCAACAAGATCACAATGATCTACCCAATCTAACTAAACCAGATGACGTACAACTTGATGTATATCTAGATACAACAAGTACGTAACAAGTGTTACGGACACACTATACTAACACTACAACACTTTGTATCTTCTTGATACAATGTGTTCTTCTCTTGGACTAGTAGATGAATGAAGGTGATCTCTAGAATGGATGATTGGATCACTCTTAAACAAACTAAAACTCACTAAATGATCAAATAAAGTGATCTAAATAAAAGAGGATTATACCAAAGAAAACTAGGTGGAAAAATCAAGTTGGAAGTGTAAAATGGTCCACTTTTTGTAGGAAAAGAAAAAACTAGCTGTTTTGGGGGGGGGGGGAAATTAGTTGTTAATATTTTTGAAATAATTTTCCAAAATAAAACATTTATTTCTAATTCAAAAATAATTTGTAAAATCATTTTTGAAAAATGTTTTGTCACATTTATAAAAATGTGAAGTTTAGAACAAAAAATGTGTTTCTTTGATCATCCGTCAAATTTTAAATTCATTTGTTCATACCTTGAGTGATTTACGTCGGGATGGAAATCTATGACTCTGTTGAAGCATACTTGAGACGTCAAGAGATGTCGATGTAGTTATGCATCGTTGATTTGTGTTTACAAGTAATTTGTGCATTTTACGTTATGCATTACAAGTTACATGATTGTCATTATTAAAACCGAAGAAACCGTTTAGTTTAAATATCGTAATATTTGTACTAACAAACTCCCTTTTTGATGATGAAAAATATATAAACCGTGACGCATAGTAAAATGTAAAAGTTACTTGTATACGCTCCCTTCTCCCCCTTTTGTCGAGGCAAAAAGGTGATTCAACCCTTAAGATGGCTACTTTGAGATTTCCCTTCTCTTCTCCCCCTTATTACAATACCTACCTTTCTTCCCAGAAAGGTGAGCTTGCATCATCCCAGTGAAGTCTTCTATCACCACTTTTAGAAAGACTACGTGCTATGTATTCAAGTACTCCCGAGCTCCCCCTATCTCAATGCTCCCCTATAGTAATTGAATCCCCTTGTTTATTTACCTTAGCATCTAGCGATCCATAGATCAAATTCTTACAAAGGCTTTTCCTACATCAAGGGTTAGCTTCGTGCAACATAATATGTAAAAGAATAGGAGCAACATTATAGAGATAGAATACACATAGCAAGAGATGCAAGAGTTAAAATATGTTAAAATGTAGCTATACAAAAAAATGGGTTTGATGAGGTATTTGAGCATATCAAAGTATGCTAGAGGTTAGACAGGTGATAAAAGTATGCTAAAAGGATAAAAACAAAGAAGAGAGCCCACAAAAGTTGAGTGATACAATAATATGAATGCGTATTGCAATTCAAACACACTAGAGGGTCATAACTTAACCGACAACCTAAGGTGTAATTGTTCAACCAATCATGGGAATGACACATGAAATTATGGGAATGTCTTCTTCCAAGTTGTCATTGGGAAGGTGAGTTCTAACAAACTTTTTAACGACATAATCATCTAACTAAGATGATTGGCGTAAAGAATAGTTTGTTGATGAGGTATACTCCAAATGAGGTAGATATATGTCACTAATATTATGACAAGTCATGTCATAATATAGACTCGAGGAAGAAAAAAAATGAAAATGAGAATGATACACACCTAGATGTGAATGGAAATAATTCCAAAAGAGGGAAAGTATTGGATTTGACCTTTGAGAAAAGGTGGGAAAAGACATTTTAGATTAATATATCATTTGCACTGACAATGAGATGCATGATATATTTCAAAGGAGAAAAGGATGTGCATGTGATCCTATTGAGGGTGAAATTCTCTAACGGGGTTGAGGTAACGAAGTTCTAGAGTTGTACTTTTGGATGATCCTAGTTATGTGTTAGAGATAATTTGGTGCATGAAGGACCTCATGTGATTGTGTAGTTATACACTTTGGGTATATAGTGATTGTGAGGATTACAGGTTATTGAACTAACTATCACTATCAAGAGTGAAGACTAGTTGTAAGGTTTGAGTGTAATGATCGATGTATTTTTTTATAGAGTTTGTATAAGATCGATATTTGGTTTGAAGGTTCTAAAGCTAATGATCACAATTAAGAGTGAAGTGTAGCTATAAGGTTTTAGTGTAAGGATCGATGGGTTAAAGGTTCTAAAATAAATATCACTGTCAAGAGTGAAGTTTAGTTAAAAGGGTTGAGTGTGATGATGAATGATATTATTGTGAGGTTATAGAACAAATATCTAGGGGGCCACAAAGAGTGGAGGTTAGGAAGCTATAACCGATTGTGGTTTTGCTAAGTAGCGGGTACTTAAGAGGTGAGTGTTTTTGTGAATAATTCTAGGGAATACGAACCACACTTGTGTGTTCTTGAGAGTGTTTTGTGAAAGAATATATGTGTATGGATGTGCTTTACCTCCCCCTTAATCGATAGCCATCCGGACAAGATGTTTTGAATAACAAATGATGAGTAAATGTTGACATAAGTGATGAGCTTTGTAACGTCATGACGAGTAATGAATAGCATACAATAAACTTCACATTTGAAGTTACGCAACTATTCTCAATCACTGTGAATATTCATAGAACATTCATATGATGAGGCATGTGATAACATAGAAATGTGCTAAGGGTTAAGAAGATAGAATCTTCAAGCTTGTAGAGTTGGTGATGGGGTTCTTGTAGAGTTATCTTTGCTAGAAGAAACTATGTTGATAAAGAAGAGTTATCTCAACTTATCCTAGCGGTTCTTTGCTTGAAGTGTGTGGAAGATGAGTGGGATGCGGAAGCATTGATAATTTAGAACGGAGATTGAGAATTGTAGATAAATTGAGAAGATGATAGATACGGAAGTAACCAAATATATGGTGTGTTTTGTAACATGTGGAATGGTTTTGTTCTCTACAATAGCAGTAAGAAGGTGTGTTAAGAAATCAAACGGGTACGAGCAGTTCACGGTCTGACGGTACCGCTAAATGTAGTGGTACCGTCCCATGTTTAATGGTACCGTGGACTGTTCTGGCCAGACTGGTTTCCGTTTTTAATTTTTGACGAATAAATCTCACATATTTTGTGAGTTTTCTGGACTCGATGTTTTAAAGAACTTATACCAAATAAATTCTTTAGAGAATAAATCCAACGTGTTAGCCTCACTATTTTATAAAGATAACGTCACACTAATGAAATAGACTAGATTCGTAGTATGCTTTGCCCTCAGGGACTAGTATCATTTAAGTGGCAAAGTTGTTGTGTTTAGAGCCTATAAATACCCCTCATGACTCTCCATGAGGGGTGTGGTTAAGCATTAGGTTCTTGTATTGTGTTCATTATCAATAAAATACATTTTCTTCTCCACCCTCTCTATACTTCTCTCACTATAAACATGTATCAGCTCATCATGTTTGATCAACCTAGACCTCCCGAACCACATAAATCACATGTTTTTATGGTCCTATAATTGGTATAAGGAGCCAGGTTACGTTATTTGGTCGATTTTTTGTGGTTCAAATAATGTTTTTTAAACTGTTTTACCTTGAGTTTTATGAATCTGGATTTTTTTTCCTTTATCCTTTGTGGTAAATAGTTTTGACTTTTATAGTATCCTAAAATGGTCAAAAATACAAAAGTCTCATACTTTATTCAGTTTCATATATCTGGTTTGTGTCATTTGGTGTTCAAACAGTTTTATGGTATTTCATCTTTTATGACTTGTTTTTTGTACCCTTTCGATGAAAAGTGGTCATATTATGGGTCAAAATGGATGGGTGTACAGTTGCTTTCCTGGGTTTATTATGGGTCAAAATGGATGGATGCGTTCTGATGCAAGAGAAAACCAATATCCGGTTTTTAGGAAAGTACATATATGACAACTGCGATTTGACCCAGCTTGTGCGATTTGCCTGTTACTGAGTTGTGTGCTATCACTGCGGTTTGTCAAAAAAAATTGGTGCGGTTTGTTAGAAAGTTTAGCGTTTTGTCAGATACGGTTGCGTTTTGACAGATCCCTCTATGCGTTTTGACAAAACATACTTGCGTTTTGACAAATTTTTTTTGTGTTTTGAAGAAAGTCAGCAGTGCTGCGTTTTGTTGACCAAATACAAAACCAAGTACCATAGTTTCTGCGTTTTGTCTAAAAACGTTGCGATTTGACAGAAATTAAGATGAAGATGTTAGACCCGACCTCAATACCAAAGACCCATAACTCATGACCTCAGGTTATTCCCATCATTGGTCCAAGTTCAATTGAAATCGAAGGGAATAGAAGATGTTTCAACAAGATTCGACTCCAATCCTCTACTCCTATCCAAAACAGAACCTACAACGAATACCATCAAATCCCATACATATCCTACTACATCTCCTTCTATCCCATCTCCAATCTTATCAATTGACTCAAAAAGGAAAACAAGTACAAGGGATCTCATTTGTTCAACTTTATACCAATCTTTCAAAGATGTTTTTTGAGTTGAACACATCATCATCGAACCGTGTGGAAAAAACTTCCCATTTTATATCTGAACATGTTAAAGGAAAGAACAAAACTTTATAAGTTTTATCCTACCTTTCGTTCGTACCAGTTACAACATAAACAAAAATACAACCTACCCGTGATCTCATATGAGATCTTGAAGCCATAAAAACAAGTCTTGAGCCACTGAAAAAAGATTTACTTCTTGGATTATGGAAGAAATTCCACTTTGGAAGAGTTACTCGTGATGAATTAAAGGGTAGATACTTGCTTTGTTTTTGTTTTGAAAATGATTATTGTTGATGATGAGATGCGAGATGAGATTGAGCTGATTGGTGATAGGAGCAGTGTTTTTTTTTTCAGATCTGTTTTGGTGAGAGAAACATTGTGGTGGGAGGCGTATACTTTCAGTATATGTTTAAGGGTTCTGTATTATGAGAGAAAGATTAGGGTTATATCAATTTATATCACTAGATAAAGTGGATCAGATTACTATTTGTTTGGATCGGGTATGTTTAATGGTATGGTGAATCACACGATTTGTACTAGGTTGAGTAGTGATCTTAAACGGATTGGAATATGATTTTTAATGGGGTGCATGTTCATATTGGGCTGAAAGGTTTGAATTGATTGAGAAAAATTGATATCCGAATTTTTGTGTTAATTTCAAGTTTAGCCAAACTTTTGATATCATTTGGTTTATGAGTGGTATTTGGTTTATTGAAACTTTCACGGGGATACATACCTTCACGGCTAGAATCAAATATTTGATCAAAAAATGACTACGGAGTTTTTGTACAGTATTGCTTACGCTCAACTGAAGTAACGTTTCACGGGTGTCTCAAGATAACTTGTTGGGGCATTTTTCATAAGTAATTATGAATTGACAATCTAGTTATAACTGATGTAGGGAGTTACGTTGTAGTGCTCACAGTGTATAACTATCACTTCAAGGAGTTACGTTATAGTACTCAGTGTCACACGAAGCTGTGGATTGTTCAAAAATATAGAACAAGCAGTAAGTCACAAAGTTGGAATGTTTATTTCCTTTTTAAGTTAGTCGTATCGAGTTGTCTCCTTATGTAGTCATTACTATTAGCCGGTGAATCAAAAGGAGGTTCGATTTCAGGTTGATTTGAGAGAAGTGTATTGAGAGTATATTTTTTTGCGACATATTCTCACGGAAATTATGCTCAAACTAAGTATTTAATATTGCATCAAGAAAGGTAATTTATGGCATGTACGCAACATTATGATGATTCCAATAGCTCGCAACCATCAGGAGGGAGAAGTTGATGTTTCATCTTCCGTGATTGGATTGACGAGTGGGTACCGTGCTTAATACTGAAGAAGGAGAAGTAGGGTGTGTACATCGAGGCTTTTTACCAACTTGGATGCAATACTAAGTGAGTTATGTTGTTATGATGTTCCCAGAACGACAACCAATTGTGCTGCAATCAAGAGTCTACTTTCTCTGCTGCGTGTTGGAAAAGAGTTGTCGATTCAGGATTTGAGCCAATCTCACACACGATCTACCCAATCCTTGCAAATCACACAAGCTACAAGATCCCCACGATCTATACACGATCTACCCGATCTTCACGATAAACATGATCTACCCGATCTACACATGAACATCACAAGCTTCACGAGACCTTCTTGATCTCAACAAGATCACAATGATCTACCCAATATAACTAAACAAGATGATGGACAACTTGATGTATATCTAGATACAATGTGTTCTTTTCTTGGACTAGAAGAGGAATGAAGGTGATCTCTAGAATGGATGATTGGATCACTCTTAAACAAACTAAAACTCACTAAATGATCAAAGAAAGTGATCTAAATAAAAAAGGATTAGATCAGAGAAAACTAGATGGAAAAATCAAGTTGGAAGTGTCAAATGGTCCACTATTTATAGGAAAAGAAAAAACTAGCCGTTACAGACAGACGATACCACTAAATACATCACAGTACCACTAAATTTAGTGGTACCGTGCCAGAAAAAAACATTCTGTAGGACCTTGTTTTACTACCAACTTTACGCGTAACAACCTTCAACACAAGTTACACACGAAACCAAACACAAACTATACGCGTATATCACGCTACATGAACATACTCTTATGCTTATAAGAAGATGAAATAAAGAAGATGAAAGATGGTGACTTGATGTTCTACAAACTGTGTATGTGAAGAAAGATGAAACAAGAAAGTTGTATTACTTGAAAGAAAAACACACACAAAACACACTCAAGCACACCCCTCAAATGAGACTTTGAGGGGTATTTATAGTACAAGTAACTAGATGCCCTAAGGCTTGGCCATGGGCCTTGTATGGGCTTCGTATGGATTGGATTGGACATGGAATGATATAAGGCTAGCTTAACTAAACTAATACCCATTTAGCTTAGCCCAATCCACGAGCCCGTTGACTATTCTAATACAATATCTAACACACGTTTCAAAGTTCCTAAATGTGAATGACCATCACTTCTAATAAAAACTATTAAGGCTAACAATCTCCCCCTAAGGGGTGGTCATTCAAAAGATGCTCCACTTGATTAGGTCTTTACTTTTCTCGAGCTTCAACTTTGTGTGTAGATATAGAATAGTCTTGATTCTTTGTTCCTTAATGCTTTGTGATCAGTTAATGTGGTTGTCTGCCGTTGTCAACTTCGTTGGTTGGGTGTCTCCACGCCTTTCTCCACCATGCTCACACTTCTATTTTTCTTTTGGATACCAATGACGTAGTTCTCGAGTCTTTAAACTTTGTAGATTCTTTGACATTGACGAAGAATCATCTTTAACTTTGTGTTGCCTTTGATTTTGATGAGAACTTTCATGTGTTGTTGGTATGAGCATGTGGAGAATCGCACGATCAATCGCTCCGGAGCTTCCATAAGAAGAAAACATAAAAGCAGGTTAGTAATAAGCGGTTCCAGCACTTACAAGTTTGAACTCGAGTGTTAACACATAGTGTGAAAATCCTCTAATTCTCACAAAGGCATTTCTGGCTGGAGTCCCAAGTGAGATAACGCGATGTACCGAGGTACACCTCGATTCGGATGAGTCGTTGAAGTACACGAAGCATCACTCCACGTTGTGAGACCGTTTGAGACACGATGGCGTAATCCACGGGGACTTACGAAGTGACTGCTTTGTTAGGGCTGCTTGATGTTGACCCTGGCAAGAGTTTCCATTCAATCACTGAAGATCACAGATGTGAATCTTCTCATAAATGTTCTAGCAAATTGCTAAGATCTGCGTAGGACTCTAGAATATATCACTTCTGCCCTTATTGATGAACAACAAACGATGTCATGTCAAGTGTTCCTATGAGATCTTTTGATGAATCTCGTGGCTCTAGACTCTATTAGTGCATTTTGGTTTCCTAAGCGGAGACTAGGGAGAGGGTCTCCTTCTTCAATATCAATGATCTCTAAGAGAAAGCCGATAGATTATGTAGGGTTCCCAGTGAGAATGAAACAAATCCCTTTTGAGAGGAATTGAGTGGTTAGTAGGTTTGGTGCAGTGCGTCACTGGGTCCATGACGTCTTTGTCTTCAATACCAGTGTCATCTTTGTGACAACCAGTAGAATATGAATTGAACCCGGTTTCCCTAAGGTTGAATATGGAGGGCTATTTCTTTTCACCCTTTTCATTACATTTCTTTTAATTCTTCAACCCTTCTTTCTCCTTTCTCACATTACTCCTTTTTTCAATCATACCTAAGGACTTCTAGTTCTAAACTATTTGTGATGTCCTTGGGTAGATCCCTCCGGCTCTGGCAGATCATAGGACGAATTTTCCTATCCTTAGTCACCTTATAACTCCATGATTGTCCTATTGTTGCCATAAAACCATTTTTCTTGAAAATCTCTCAAAGTGTTTATGATTGAAAACATGTTTGAAACATTAGAGAGTTTTATATTTTCGAAACACTCCCCTTCACATGTGCTTATATGTTTTGTGTAATCGCACATAGAGGTAGAGTTCGCATTTTTGAATTGATCGACTTTAAATGAGCTAGACCGATTCGAGACACGTTTACATCACTAGCGAACTAGCTTGAAATTATTACCGGTCTGGTCAAGTCCATAGAAAGTTTCTCGAGATGGTACATTATTCCTCGTCAATTCATTGGTTTCAACTGAGTCGAGCTCTTTTGAGATTCAAACAACGATCATTAAACTTTTTGATCACATTTTAATCATGTCTCCTCCCCCTCAAAAATATCATATTCATGATATTTTTGATATCAACTGATTAAACAACTTTTTAGAATCTTTTTGGGAGACAAACGGATTTGATTTAAGCATGAATTTGGAACATGTTTGTTTTATACTCCCCCTTTAATAAAGCATAATCAATTAAAGGGTTTTAGAGGGAGTTATCTTGAGCACAAAATAATTTGAAATATTTTGAAAATCTTTTTTGAACAATCTTGAAAAAGTGCTCAAGATGATGATGATTTCTCACCAGTTATTAGATGTAGTGCACTGAAGCGTACACTGGTTTTTTCTTAAAAACACGAGTTTTGATTTGAAATAATCAAAAATCATCATTTTGTCTGGGTTTCGCATTTGAAGTATCTGAAAGCCATATTTGAAAATTTTGAGAAACGACATGTTTTGGAAAACAATTAAAGAACTCTCGCTCAAGCATCATACATGCCGTGTCATTGTTGAATGACATTTCTAAAAACGTCTGAAATATTGATTATCGAGACATGTCGTGAGAAGAATATTTTTGGATTTTGATTTTCTATTGTTTTGTATGTTTGAAAGTTTTATATTTTATATTTTGCTTTTGATGGTTTTTCAAATTTTGTATTTTGTTTTCAAAAATATTTACTGTGACTTTTGGAAAATCATTTTCAAGAAGATTCGAGAAGACGTTCTAACTCGTCGGGGTTAGGCTTCGCATTCAATTCGTCGAATTAAATCATCAAACCTTTCTTTGGAAGGGCTTTAGTAAATATATCGTGAGTTGGTAATCTGTCTTCACGAAAATAATTCAACAGTACCTTCTTCCACATGTTCTTTTATGAGTGATAGCGGACTCGATATGCTTAGTCTTTGAGTGATGAGCGAGGATTGCATGATATGGCTATGGCACTTTTCGAGTCACAATACATAGGTATTTTATCGAAAGTAAAGCCATAATCATGAGTTGTGTTCTCATCCATAGAACTTGAGCATAACACGAGATAGAGACACATACTCGGCTTGGTGGTTGAAAGTGTGTGTGTGTGTGTGTTCTTTGGAATATACAACATCTTGTGTTCATCTTTCTCTCTACACATACGGTTTTAAAACATCAAGTCACCATCTTTCTTAACCTTGGCTCGATACCAATTGTAGGACCTTGTTTTACTACCAACTTCAGCGTAACAACCTTCAACACAAGTTACACGAAACCAAACACAAACTATCTGGCGTATATCACGCTACATGAACATACTCTTATGCGTATAAGAAGATGAAATAAAGAAGATGAAAGATGGTGACTTGATGTTCTTCAAACCGTGTATGTGAAGAAAGATGAAACAAGAAAGTTGTATTACTTGAAATAAAACACACACAAAACACACTCAAGCACACCCTCAAATGAGACTTTGAGGGGTATTTATTAGAGTGGCATAACAGTCACACGAACACAGTTAAGACACGAACACATAAGGTCAAACACGAACACGACACATTAGCTTATCGTGTCATTTTCTCAAACACGGACATGACACGAAAATAAGCAGTTAACTTGTTAAAGACACGTAAGAACACAGTAACACTTAACATGCATAGAAAGATGAAGTTATTAAAGAATCGGTCGATATAATGTAATTAAAGATGAAGTTATTAAAGAATCGGGTTAGAATCGGTCGGTATTGAATGAATCGAGGTCGAATCGATTGATTGTTGAGCGAAATCGATATATGTAATTATGTATAGAAGCTAATTTTACCGGGTGTGGGTCTTGATTACGCACATGAGTGTCGAGATGAGATTGAGAGGAAGGGAGGCGGATTTTTAAGTGAGTGGGTAAATGAGTAGGGTTTGTTGTAATTTCAAGGCTTATATATATATTTTAATTTTAACAGTCTATCAGGTCTTAATGAGTTCGACTGTTAAGACACATTATGTTATGTGTCTTAACAGTCGAACTGTTAACACGAAACTGTTAAAGGTCAAACACAGCTATTAAGACCGTGTCGTGTCGTGTCGTGTTAACAGGTTTCGGTGTCAAAATTGCCGCCCTTAGTATTTATAGTACAAGTAACTAGATGCCTAAGGCTTGGCCATGGGCCTTGTATGGGCTTCGTATGGATTGGATTGGACATGGAATGATATAAGGCTAGCTTAACTAAACTAATACCCATTTAGCTTAGCCCAATCCACGAGCCCGTTGACTATTCTAATACGATATCTAACACACGTTACAAAGTTCCTAAATGTGAATGACCATCACTTCTAATAAAAACTATTAAGGCTAACACACTCTCATTTTTGTTTTTAGTGGTGAAAGTTTATTTGGAGAAGTTTGGAGCTGTTTTTTAAGGAAAAATTAGTTGTTACTATTTTTGAAATATTTTCCTAAATAAACATTTCTTTTTAATTCAAAAATAATTTGTAAAATCATTTTTAAAAAATGTTTTGTCACATTTAAAAAAATGTGAAGTTTAGAACAAAATATTTATTTCTTTGATCATCCGTCAAGTTTTAAATTTTTTGTTCATACCTTAATTTACATCGGGATGGAAATCTACGACTCTGATGAAGAATTCTTGAGACGTCGATGTAGGTATGCATCGATGATTTGTGTTTACAAATAACTTGTGCATTTTACGTTATGCATTACAAGTTTCATGTTTGTCATTATTAAAACCGAGTAAACCATTTAGTTTAAATATTGTAATATTTTCACTAACACATGCTAACAAATAAATGCACGAAAACTAAACTAATCAACAAAAATGAATCAAACTTATTGACCGAAATTGAACCAAGTATACCACTCCGGAAACCAAAGCAAACAAAGGCTACGAAGACTTAAGCACCAATATCAAAAGTTCTACAAAATTTTACTTTCAAACAAGAAATAGAATTTCAATCATACAAAATCCCAAACAGTGGTTCAATAATACCTTCATCCAAAAGATAATTACGATACTCTAGTCTAACAATTTTCCTCGAACAAACAAATCCCAACAGTGGCTCTCTTCCAAAACAATTACATTTAATATTCAATGAAACCAAAAGTGTTGAATATATAAGCCTAGTTTTAGTATGTCATAGCCAAATTCAAATTAATCCCACCGTCCCATGATATGGAGCAAATGAGATAGTCAACGAAAGTCAACATAATAGTCAAACATCAAGTCAACAAACCATTTAACTACTTTTCCCGCCTATTCATTGTATACCATTTTATCATTTGTATAAGTAGATGTTAGTATCACATTGAGAAGCATTCATGATATTGTAAATCTTTCTATCCTGTAACAAACTCAACAAACTAATAACAAATCCTTTCTCAAGTTCGAATCTCTAATTATTATCAAATAGAGTTCCTGCTTTTAAATAGTTCTTCTTCATTTCATTTTGATTTCTGGAAGAACATAATTGTAGTCTATCATTTGGTATCTAGAGCCTCTTTCCTGGAAAACTAAGGTCAAGATTGTTACACTGACTTTCTTGATTTATGGGTATCTTCTCCGGTCAAATTCCGGCAATACACAGAAATTCCGGCAAGAAATTAGCCACCACTAATTTTACTGTTCTTCTTACATCTGATTAGTGTCAACCAATTGTACGATCACAAGATTAGCGTATTGGCTGTTTAAATCCTCTAGTTTTGAACAAGATGATCAGAAGCAATTGGGTTGAGTAATCAAAAACAGTACCAATCGACATTATTCCATTGTTGATGAGTGATAATGTGCTTGGTATGATGGTGGAAACAAGAAATACAAGTAGAATTCAAGAACCTTCAATGGAGTCCCTTCAACAAATAGTCAATGAATTGCAAAGAATGATGCAAGAAATGAATACTGAGATCATGAGGTTGAGATTTGGTGAAGGAACTAGCAATGGGAATCAGAGTCATGGTAGTTCCAATGGAGGCCAACAAATGCAGTTTACCAGAGTTTCCAAGATTGAGTTCCCAAGATTTGGGGGTGATGATGTGCGAGGATGGATATTCAGGTGTGAACAGTTCTTCAAGGTGGATAGGGTGCAAGACAATTGTAAGGTAAATCTTGCTTCAATTCATCTGCATGATTTAACACTTATGTGGCATAAACAGTTTGTGAGATTTGTTGGTGATGATGTTGATTGGGAAGTATATAATGTGGCTATTCTTAAGAGGTTTGGTAAAGAATATGATGATCCTTTGGGGGAAATAAAGAAATTAAGGCAAGTAGGATCTGTGTAGGATTACATTGATGCTTATGATACATTGTTGAGTAGAGTAGATCTTCCTGATGAACAGTCAATAAGTTTCTTTATGGCTGGATTACAAACTGAGATTGAGTTGGCAGTGAGAATGTTTAAGCCAAGTTCTTTAGCAAAATTATATAGGTTGTGTAAGTTAGAGGAGGCTAAGACTGGAATTTTGAAACAGAAACAAAAGATGGCCATACTTCCTACACCAAGATTTCAAAACACACACAATGTTACCAGTCCCAAACCTTTAGCCTTGCCTGCTCCAAATGCCAATTGGATAAATAGGGCATCTACTTCCCAAAACATTCCACAAAGGAAGCAATTTACACAAAAGGAGTTGGAAGAAAAAAGGGCAAAGGGCTTGTGTTTTTACTGTGATCAGAAGTATGCACTAGGTCACAAGTGCAGTGGGCAAGTGTTTAGTTTGGAAGTAATTGCAGAAATGGATCAGGAGGAGAAGGAGGAGACAGGGGAGGAGATTTTGTTAGAATGCTTGAATGAGGACATTCAATGGGAACCAGGCCCAGGAAATGTGGAAACAATGAGTCCACAGATCTCATTGAATGCTATCACTGGAGTCAGTAGTTACCAAACACTAAAAGTCAAAGGGGATGTAGGTAAGCATGAGCTATGTATCCTTATTGATTGTGGTAGTACACACAATTTTTTAGATGTCAATAATTGTGGTAGTACACACAATTTTTTAGATGTCAATACTGCAAAGCAGATTGGATGTAAGATTACAAGAACATGTCCAATGCAAGTGGCTATTGCAGGAAGGAACAGTCTTCTTAGTGAAACTATGTGTAAGGATTTTCATGGACTCTGCAAGGTGAAACATTCACAACCTCATTGATGTTATTACCATTGGGTGGGTGTGAGATGGTTTTAGGCATCCAATGGCTTTCAACTTTGGGTAATATATTATCTAACTTCAAGGAGTTGAGAATGAGTTTTAAATAGAAAAACAAGTTAATGACATTAAGAGGATCTACAAAAGCAACTCTGCAATGGATGCAAGGAAGAATTAGTCATTTTCAATGTTTTTCCATGGCTATGTGTGTCTATCCAGCTACCTTGTTACAGGATGAGCAAGTTGGGAATGTTAGTTCACTGCCTTTATTAACTCCATTGTTGCAAGAATTTGAAGATGTTTTTGCTATTCCAACCAGTCTTCCACCCAAAAGAAGTCATGATCACAGAATACCACTCAAAGAAGGAGCTCAACTTGTGAATATTAGACCTTACAGACACCCTCCTACACAGAAAGATGCAATAGAAGCCATGGTTAAGGAGCTTTTGGATTCTGGAGTAATTAGGCATAGTCAAATATCTTACTCTTCTCCTATTGTCATGGTCAAGAAGAAGGATGGGTCTTGGAGGATGTGTATTGACTACAGACAACTGAATAAGTTGACCATCAAAGATAAGTTCCCTATTCCTTTGATAGAAGAGTTGATTGATGAGTTGTGTGGATCTGTCATTTTTTCCAAACTTGATCTTAGGTCAGGTTATCACCAAATTAGGATGCATGACAGTGATGTTACTAAGACAACCTTTAGAACTCATGAGGGACATTATGAGTTTTTAGTTATGCCATTTAGACTTACTAATGCTCCCTCCACATTTCAGTCTTTAATGAATACAGTTTTTAAATCTTATCTGAGGAGGTTTACATTGGTCTTTTTTGATGAAATTTTGATCTATAGCCCCAATAAGGAATCACATATGGAACATTTGAGGTTGGTTTCTGACAATGAGGACCATAAATTGTATGCTAAGTTGAGTAAGTGTACTTTTGGAGTCACAAGGGTGGAATATTTAGGCCATATTATTTACGATAAAGGGTAACAGATCCGATAAAGTAGAAGCAATGAGAAATTGGCCCAAACCTCGAATTTGAAGCGGTTGAGAGGCTTTTGGCTTTGATGGTTATTATAGGAGGTTTATAAGGAACTATGCTCTCATAAGTCAACCTCTCACAGCTTTGTTAAAAAGGAATGCTTTTGTATGGAATGAAAATGCTGAATCAGCTTTTGAAGCACTCAAAGTATTAAAATTGCCTAATTTCAATCAACCTTTTATAGTGGAAACTAATGCTTCAGGGGTGGGTATTGGAGCTGTCTTACAACAAGGTGGTCACCCAGTTGCCTTCATGAGTAAATCCTTAGCACCCAAACATCACAGTTTATCTACCTATGAGAAAGAATTTTTGGCAGTCATTCAAGCTTTAGACAAATGGAGGGGTTATTTGCTTGACAGACATTTCACCATCAAATCTGACCATTTTAGTTTGAAGTATTTGATGGATCAGAGGTTCACTACTCCAGTTCAAAGAAAATGGCTTCCAAAATTAATGGGGTATGATTATGAAATTGTTTACAAGAAAGGTAGTGAGAATGTGCCTGCTGATGCTTTATCAAGAGTATTGCATGATGGTGAATTGTTGCAAATCACTTGTAGTACAGTCAGTAGTGAGTTGTATGGAAGAATTAAATATGGGTGGAACAGTGACAAGGAGTTGCAGGCCATCATTTCTAAGTTACAAACAAGTAGTACTTCTGCCAAACACTACTCTTGGTCTGCAAATCAACTGTTGAGAAAAGGGAAATTGGTAATTGGAAAGGATAGCCAATTAAGAGAAGATTTATTGAAGTACTTTCACACTGAAGGTCAAGGTGGTCACTCAAGAGTGCAGGCTACTTTGAAGAGAATTAGTGCCCATGTTTATTGGAAGAAAATGAGGAAAGAAGTCAAGACATTTGTAAGAACTTGCAGTGTTTGACAAAGGTTCAAACCTGAATTAGTACCTTATCCTGGTTTGCTACAACCTCTTCCTATTCTCACTCATATTTGGACTGAAGTTTCCATGGATTTCATTGATGGACTTCCAATGTCCAAGGGTAGATCACTGATTATGGTGGTGGTAGACAGGCTGAGTAAATACAGTCACTTCATTCTCCTTACTCATCCTTACACTGCAATAACTGTGGCACAAGCTTTTTTGGATAATGTTTACAAACTTCATGGCTTACCAAAGGTAATTGTGAGTGATAGAGATACAATTTTCCTCAGCAGATTTTGGAAGGAATTGTTTAAGCTGTTACAAGTAAGCTTGCACATGAGTTCAGCCTATCACCCTCAAAGTGATGGTCAAACTGAAGTTGTTAACAGGTGTTTGGAATGTTACTTAAGGTGTATGAGTGAGGACAGACCTAAGGAGTGGTTCAATTGGATTACACTTGCAGAATACTGGTATAACACCTCTTATCACACATCTATTGATACCACCCCTTTCCAGGTTGTGTATGGACAAAAACCACCGGTTCACATCACTTATAATCCAGGAGATAGTGCAGTAGAAACAGTTGATACATCCTTGACTGCAAGAGAATCTGCTATACAAGTGTTGAAGTTTCATTTAAAAAGAACTCAAGACAGAATGAAGATTATGGCAGACAAATCAAGGGCTTAGCAATAAAAAAAACTTACTTGATCACTTGTTCAAAACATGTGATGTTACTAGACCGGCGGCAGACACAATTACACAAGCGAACATACTAATATCAAATACCAAACATATATGGATTTCTGGCTCTTGATATCATGTAAAAACTAAAAACCAAATGCAAGTCTTATTGAATTGATAATGAACCAAGTACAAGCAATGAGTATATATGATACAAAGAAAGGGTATAACCCTAAAAGTAAAATGGACCGTGGGCGGGCTACTATGTTAACAAGGACAATATTTTCAAAAACTCACCATTGTGCTGACGATTATTAGATGCCAAATATTAAGGCATGAAACCTAACTTTAGGACTCACGGATTCAAAACAAACAACTAATTTCTACCATCATCCCTAAATTCAATCCCTAACCCTATCAACCAATCGCACCCTAATATATTTTTATGTGATCCAAGCCCTCTCGAGTACCGACTACTGAGTGGTTTACAAAAACTGCAGTACTAAATGAGCTTTATTCTAAAAAACAACCACACTATTGATGTGGTGGAACACCAGTATTACCCTCGTCAGAAATGTGATCTTCAACAAAAGCGAAGCACCGTCACATTTATTTTTGTACATAGTAGTAGTTGCACCACATTTTTATTTTATTATTTTTTTGGTTTGTGAATGTATGTTAGGTAGATTGTGGAGTTAGTTTATATAAAATGAGTATGTTTAATCCTTTTGAGTTGGTGGTGACCATAAAAGATAAAAGGTGATGATAATGATGATGTGTTGAATAATGATGTAATGTGATGTGAAGATGGTGATAGTGGTGACCATAAAAGCTAGTCAGCTGGTTTTTATGGAGGTGAAGCATCACCTTTACACCGGCCATCACAAGTGATCCCTCGTAAAAACTCATCATCACGTTTATTTTTGCACATAGTTGTGGTTTGCACCACCTTTATTATTATTATTATTGGTTTGTGAGTGTGTGTGGTATATTGTGGGGTATATTTGTATAAAGAAGTTGTTTTTTTTTTTTTTTTGCTTGATGGTGATTGTAAAAGGCCAAATGTGTGGTGTGTTGGATAATGAGATGATGATACTCACGTAGAGGTGATGATATCGCGGACCATAAAAACTAGTTTAAAGGCCTTTTCTTCACAAATATTTATGTGCATGTTTAACGTGCAATAACAGATCGAGGCCTTACAATGACTAGTCCTGTACCAGCTGCCCATACACATCCTTATTACTCTCAACTAGTCACGGGACCAGAAAGAAAAAGAAATAAACGTAATTTAAATATACCAAACTACCATATTTATTTTTGTACCGCTATTAATTTTTTAACAATAAACTACCATTATCATTCTCATTTTCTAATAAATATTAACAATGCATGCACTGAAATAGCTCACCATTTCCAAACTACTCAACTCTCTATTTAGTTATACAGCTAATGGGTAGTCTCGTACATAACAACGAAGTATGTCCGGAACCATACGACAAAGGAAAAAGAGGCGTGGAAATGGTTGATCAAGAGTCCCTTGAGGTAAGAAAAAGGAGTGGAGCCTATTTGACATGGGAGGATCTTGGAGTAGTTGTTTCAAGTATTAATGGAAGTGCAGGTGGATGTAAATCTATACTTTCTGGTGCCACTGGATATGCTAAACCGGGCGAGATTGTTGCTATTATGGGTCCTTCCGGTTGTGGCAAGTCCACTCTCCTCGATTCTTTGGCTGGTAACAGATCATCCATAGATTAATTATTGTTTACATATGCATGGTTTATATTTTCTTGAGCATGTTATTGTTATGGTGCAGTGCATCCATATGTAGCTAATAGCCTAATAATAGGCTTGAGCAGTTGAGCCAAGGGGAAGCCGGGATTTTTAGTTAAGGACCGGGGCTATATTTTGAATTTTTGATATATGCGGGGGCACATATGGGCTGCTAGTATGCTAAATTATACTTAGTTCCTGAAACGATATGTTGCATCTAGCTTTTGCTTCCTTTCGCACATTTGGGAGGGTGGAGAGAGTGCCAAGCACAGATGTTGCCCTTGCTTGTAGCAGTAAAGTGTTAAACACAATATATATTGTGAATGACACTAATTTGTATTTTTGGTTTGCAAAAATTCAGGACGGTTGGCTTCGAACACAAGGAATAGAGGACGAATTCTAATCAATGGACGTAAACAAAGGCTTACCTATGGCACTTTGGTATGGTAGCAATTCGATATTAAATCATATTTGTTTTCATTTGACTAAAAGCACACAAAAAGGTGCATCTTTTTTCTTCTATATATTACTATAATACTTTTGAAGAAGACTAGCAAGGCCTTATTTGGAGTTTTTGGTTGTCTTTTTATGCAAAACGGGTAAAAAATAAAAAGTCTAAAAAGTCATTTCAGCCTAACACATGTTTATTTTCTTCTATTTTCACAGTTTTTTTCATCACTAACAAATATCTCTACTCCAAATTCACTTTTAAATCATTCAAAAATCACAAAATCTGGTTTCATTATGTTTAATTTCATCATATATTCATTCGTTACAAAATACAACCTTTTTTATGAACTTGAAATTCATTGATTTGTAAAAAAGTTAGGGTTTCCATAAATCTAAGCGAAAACGAAATTACTATAGCATTTCTTGAGCAACAAACCCTTAACTAAAATCAATTCATCTTCTTTCTTTCTTTCTTTTTTCTAAGCTTTTACTTATAACTTGTCAAACAAATCAAGTGTTCATGAATACACATTCGATGAAATGCCTCAATTAAGTAATTTCGTGATTTTAGAATTTGAAAGTGTTCATTAAAAGATAAATTAATGTTTTATTTAGTAATAAAAGCTTTAATATTTTCTTAAAAAAATCAAAATTGTGATGAATAAAAATTCCTGCAATACGTATTCATCAATTGTTTTTATGCTCATCATCAATACATGTTTATCGCGTTTTTTATTTTTTTTATTTTTTATGCTCATATTTTGCCAGTAATACAAAATGTTCATCAATGTTAAACTATTCATTAATACTCCAATGTTTTCATCATTTTTTTTTATAACAAATGGATCATGAGTTGGAGGAAAAAAGAAAGAAAAAAAAAAGAAAAAAAAATGAGAGGAGAGTAAATGACACATGTCACTCTCTTGTGACTGACTTTTTAAAGGAGAACCACTTTTTATTTGATCCTCTTCCGTATGCATAATTTTGCTCACATTGAATTTACATTTAATCTAGGCATATATGACTCAAGAACAAGTTTTAACATGGACTCTAACAGTTAAAGAAACAGTCTACTAAGCTGAATTGCAACTACCAAAGTCGATGTCCAAATCTGAGAAGAAAGAGAGAGCTGACAAAATTTTAAGTGACATGGGGCTCCAAGATTCGGTGAACACAAGAATAGGAGGCTGGGGGGTTAAAGGACTTAGCGGTGGCCAAAAGCGGCGTAGTCAAGATCCGCCTAGAACTGTAACACACCCTAAGCTTTTTGCTGATGAGCCTACAAGTGGTCTTGATGATGCATCATCATTTTATGTCATGGACCGGATTGTTAAGCTCACTCGACAATATGGGATGACGCTTTAGCAACAATCCATCAACCTAGTAGTCAAGTTTTTGGACTCTTCAACAATATTTGTCTTCTCTTTTTGGGGAAAACAATATATTTTGGTCCTACATTTAGAGCTACACAGGTAATTTAATGACACCGGTCCATCTAATTAATTGCAAAGGATTTCTCGTTCAACAAGCTATTATTATTTTTCAATTGATTCCAATCAACATTTAGCAAAATTTATTGGTTTGCAAAATAATGCAACTTCTAGAGTTCATAGAAACATTAACTTAATTACTTTAATTTTCTTGTTATTATCCGTTTTTTGCAGTGAATGGTTTTCCTTGTCCAGATGAACAAAGTCCTGCAGATCACTACCTGATGACTATCAATTCGGATTTTGACGAGGTAGGCCATTATTGTTCTATATATGTCTTAAATGTGTTATAAATTTCTAGATAGTTATGATTGTAACGATAAAAGTCTTTGGATTGTTTAACAGGTAACTATTTTTGATATACAGTCTTTTTAATGTTAGCGAAAATTCTCTGGTTGGTACAATAGAATTCTTGTTAGGTGTGTAATTATCTTTTCTAATTTGTCACTGTAAAGGATATTCCAACGGGAAGTACACATGCTGAGCAAGTAATCAATGTACTTGCGGAATCCTACAAGTCATCTGAGATATATATGCAAGTCCAAAGTGAAATAGCAGCTATATGTCAACAAGTACATGAACCGTATATCTTTTATTTTCATATCACCAAATTTACAATGAACAAAATAGTAATTAATGGAAGTTGCTATTTTTTTTCAAGAAAGGAGATCTGGTTGGGAAAAAAGGAAGCGTGCAAGCTAGTTTCATTACACAATGCCTTGTGCTTGCAGAAAGATCATTAAAAAAACATGTATCGTGATGTAGGATACTACTGGTTGCGCCTTGGTATATATATAGCTTTGGGTATTGCAGTAGGAACAATCTACTATGATCTTGGTTCCGGATTTAGCTCCTTAAATGTAAGCTCCATGTTTAAATATATAAGAAGTTTCAAATTATCAATCATGTGTATCTAAATAAAGGCCCAACTAAACCAAAGAAGAAACTGTTGCTAAAATAATAAATTAAACGATAGGTGTCCATATTATCCTTGCTGTTAAAATGATCAACATTTAGTGTTGAAAACCTATGGCCTTTGGCCCTTACTTATCCGATTCATGATTGATAAATTGGTAGTTTTCCAGCTGCTTACCGTTATTCCCATTATTCTATGTTTTTTATGGTTCAAAATGGCACAGGCTAGGATTTCAATGCTCATGCTTATTTCAGCATTCCTTACTATTTTGGCCATCGGTGGCTTCCCCTCGTTCGTTGAAGAAATAAAGGTTTGATTAAGCATATTGTGATGAAGAAACACACTGTTTTGAACCAATTTAACTGTTTAACAATTATGTTGCAACTACTTTGTTGCAGGTCTTTCAAGGGGAACGTTTAAATGGGCATTATGGGGTTGGATCATATGTTATCAGTCATACTATGTCTTCAACCCCCTACCTACTTATCATATCTTTAGTTCCAGGAGTATTTTGTTACTCGCTTGCCGGACTTCAGAGAGAATGGGAACGATTCATCTATTTTGCACTAATCCTCTTCGCATCCATGCTAATAGTTGAATCCCTTATGATGGTTATGGCTACAATCATTCCAAATTTGTTAGTGGGCATCATAAATGGTCTTTGGAATCAAGGTTTGATGATACTAAGTCGAGGATTTTTAGGTTGCCAAATGATCTATCTCAAGTATTCTGGAAATACCCGATGTACTATATATCGTTCCACAAGTATGCAGTACAAGGAATGTACAAAAATGAGTTTGAAGGGCTTATGTTCCCTAAGTACCCAGGAGGTCCTCCTATGATTGATGGGGAGACTATATTAAAAAGTATATTGCAAGTCGAGATGGGATATTCTAAGTGGGTTGATCTTGGAATCTTGTTTGGTATGGTGTTCGTATATAGGGGAATACTCTTCTGTATTATCAAGATAACAGAGAGGGTGAAGCCTGTAATACGAGCTTTCCTGTTAAGTTATGCGCTTAGAACCTAGAAACACTTATAGTGAACCAACTGCATCTCTCTTTTGTTTTGAATTTTGTTGTAATAAGGCCTGAAACACCAAGTATATCATGGAGGTCAAATAATGTCTGTATTTTCTTTTGTCTTATTATTTCCCGACTATAAGTTGCTAGTAATATATTGTGTTCTTTTACATTCCCTCCTGTAACACCCCCGAAAATCTTAATGACAGCGAAAGACTAATTCAGTTGTTATTTGAATGGAGATCATAGTCAATAATATAGAAAACGACTCTAAAGAGACGTTTTATTAAAATAGTTATCATTCATCGAAAACTCATAGTTTGTTACAAAACGTTGTAAATAGATCAAGTGTTTTTCCCAAAAGAAAGATCATGAGTTTGAAAGAAATGACAACTTTTATGTTTTACACCACCAGATAAGCCTTGCCATGCCCCATTCCGCGCCTTGGTCATAATCTTCACCGATTACACGGATAACATGCTTAAAAAGGTCAACAAAAATTGTTGAGTGAAATCCATAGGTTTAAAATAGTTGAACACAAGTATAAGATCGTGATCATTGTAAACTAACAATATTATAAGAAAAATCACATATTATTATGCTTTAAGCTCATGAAACCAAAACTCAACCGCATACATCGAATTACGGTTGTGCGTAAGTATGCCCCAAAGGAGGTAATATCCAATTACCTAAAGAAATTCAATATAGTGCGCCCGGTTATTTCTACATAACCAAACGGGTTCGTTAATCCCATAGTACTATTCACGATATCTCGTTCGATCGCGGTGACTAATGGTTCATGATCGTGGACTTGTGGCTAAATACTTAAGCGGTACCAATAATCAAGAGGATCAAGCATTTATGAAAAACCTTGTGTTCTAGTTTAGAGCATGTATCTCCCTCGCGTGGTTTGCAAAATAAAGTAAAAGCGAGGCTATGAACTCACCTTGATGATAATGAACACGCACAAATAGATCAAGCATAATGTAGCGAAGGTTCCAACTCGAAACCTAAAATGATGAGATGGCGAGTCTCAGTAAAATGAGCATTTTGGGTAGCGACCAAAATAATAGAGCATTGAATATTCTTAATCAATAGATCATTGGATTGTCTAATCCAATAGTGTGCGTGCGTACTTAACGTTTTAAGTTAATTTTTACGTGCAAATTGCCTTAATTAGTGATCCTCACTTACGCATAAGTGAAATATTTCCCCCGTTGTGATCTTAATGAATTCGTTGGGTATTTTAACATATTTAGATTCCCCGTGTGGTTTATCGAAATAAGTATATATTTACATATACATAATTATTTTCTCATAACATATATTTACATATATAATTATACATGAAATAAGTTTATCAATATTCGAAAATATTACGCTCATGTGATCAAAAATACTCATTTTTATGAGGCTATGATGGAATCATAAGTTTTTCTAAACTTTTTCCGAATTCACACTTTTTACCCTCGAGTTACAAAAAGTACGAGTTTGGCCCCTAAACTTTTAGAAATGACACTTTGTACCCAAAAATATCTCATGCTCAAAGTTTCTAGAATTGTCGCTTTTAGTCCCTCGTTGAAACTATTTTGATGAAAATACTTCCAAAAGTTGGATTTTTAACATTTTAGAACCAAGTTTCATAATAGTTAAGTAGTTGTTTGTTTGTAGTTGAGGGGTTAAATCTGTCAATGGGTGATAGTTGTAAAATAAAAAGAAAGGATACATGCATGGTTTATTTTAGTTGTTATTTCCATTCCTACGTTTTATTCCTACGTGACATGCTATTTAAAGTGAAGCTCCTGTGTTATTATTTTTAAGTAAACATGCTACTGTTGTCGTGATACATGCA
This sequence comes from Chrysanthemum lavandulifolium, assembly GCA_022545495.1. NCBI lineage: Eukaryota > Viridiplantae > Streptophyta > Magnoliopsida > Asterales > Asteraceae > Chrysanthemum > Chrysanthemum lavandulifolium. The sequence goes on along the minus strand of CM040238.1, from coordinate 103,015,326 downwards.
TGGTTTATTTTAGTTGTTATTTCCATTCCTTCTCAAGGAGCCATAACTTATATTTCATATTAGTTCTAAGCATGAGTCTTGTATAGCTAACGTATCATGGGTTCAAGCGAACGAAACAAGTTTAGCTTAGAAAAAACGTGACTCATAATCAAACGAACATGGTACGTGAGTTTCGTTTCATGCTATGATGCTATGTCACCGATTAAGAGTTTTTAGCAAAGTTTCGATATATCTTTCATTTTAACGAGACATGTCATGAAATGAGATAAGTATGATTTCTAATCTACTACTATTATTACGTATCGAAATAGGTTGAGGTACCTACGAGGATGAGAGGAGTACGTACGAGGGATAAGAGAACTCGAACGAGAAGAGAAACGCCAAGAAAAACACAACCGAATGTAACCCAAGTATTCACAACAATTAACCCAAATAACTTCCTAGTTGCTAGTAACCCAATAATCCTTTTCTTCCTTTCTTCTTGCTCGACAGAAACAAAAGAGAACAAATGAGAAGTGTTTGTGTTTGAGTTGTGAGAGAAGTGCTTAAGGGTGGTGGCTTATATAGCCAAGAACAAGCATGGCCTTTATCATTTCTTTATCCTTAGATTGTCTAGGTCAAAGGTTTTATTAGACATGTGTTTCTTTCTTGCATGAATTCCAAGTCAAAAAGGAAAGGGAGGAGGTGCAAGCATGTATGGTTCGGCTAGAAATGGGGAAGCATGAGGGTTTTGTCATGTCAAGCATGCTAGGGAACATATAATATCCAAAGGATATCAAAGTCAATGTTGGTCAAAACATGGTTTAGAGTATTTGTTTAAGGTTATAGGGTGGCTTGAAAGTAGGTTTTGTCTCCCCTTTTGTTGTGTATACACGCAAGGGATCAAAGTCAAAGTAAAATATGTTGTTGTTGTGCGGAGTAGCAACAGAAACAAAAGAGAGAAAAAGATAATTTACAACAAAGTTGATGCATGGTTTATATTGTTGTGGTGACTTGTGTCTCGACCGGTTCTCACAAGACAAATAAAGAACAAATATCACCTCTAAGTAATATTTCTATGTTGTGATGTCGGGCTCATCAGAAGGAACGAGGCCCGCTGAAGAGTAGAGGAAACTTGGGCTTGATTGTGGGCTCAAGCGAAATAACTAGGCCCGAAAGGAAAATAGCACCATGTTGGGCTAGCGTAGCTAACGAGGCCCAAAGAAAAATGAAATAAATTAGTGTGGCTTGATCCGGTCACGAGGCCGATTGACGAGTTGGGTTGGGTCACGAGGTGATATAAAGTCTAATGAGTTCCGATGCCCAATACGAATTTTAATATATTTTTATTATAATTAAATTTGTATTTTTACAAATTTTTACGTATTCGTTACGTATTATATAATTATCAAGATCGTGGGGATTTTATTCTGATCACAACGGTATATTTATGAACTCTCAAGTTGCGTTGATAATGCATATGCCAAATGATATGCAAATGTGATGTTTAGAAAATTTCATGACGAAATAGATCGTGTTTAATTTCTGATTAAAGCGTTAAGTACATTGAAATTTTCCGAGAGCTTACACCTCCTCCCATAACTGCTCACAGAGATCAATCATTGATATGCTTTAATATCGACCGATTAGTTTGATTTTTAAACTAAATTGATATCTTTCCTTAAGACTAAAGACTTTGCACATGCCTCATCTTGAAACGGAAATTACTTTAATGAGGAACTATTATTACACTTCACATATTCTACTACATAATACTACGTATAAAATTAAAGTACTAATGTTTGCTTGTATGATTCTATGGAAAACTTTTAATACACCTTTGCTGTCGACTCATCATATGGCCTTTGTTTCCAATCATTCATTAATCAATGCATCATGACTCTCGCTTAAATTGCAGCTTTTGCAAAGGTTTCGAAGAAAAATCCGGTGGTCACCAAATTTATACTATAACACAAGCTAAGCATGCATACAATCAATTGGTTTACATCAAAATAAACACAAATGGTAACAATGGTGCTTACACATATATGGAAACGTTATAAACATTGTTATTTAATAATGTAAGAGGAGAGTTATTTTACATACCAAACTTTTCTTTTATATCAAGGGACTCATCTCCACCATTCATCTAAAAAGAAATCTGAGATTAAAAACATTTTATTATTTCACCTATTTTTATAATTTAAATATCTCTTAAACCGTTAATCGTTAAGCAAAAATATTTATATCATCGCGACGAGCATTTAATTATCTTTCTATAGACGGACACTTTGATATACTTTCGAAGAAAGAAAAAAATCGTTTTTTCACGTTTTTTTGTCTTTTTTTTTCGTTTTTCTTCGAAACTGGAATTCGCATGTAATATCATATATGATTTAATTAACATTAATTTGAAGATCACATGTAATATTAGTGTTAAATCACATATGATATGTAATATCATATTTGATACTAATGTTAAATCATATATGATACAGAGAGAGGTGTTGGGTGGTTGGCGGAGTTAGTGAAATTAACCGTTGCTCGATGGGTTGGTCCATGTGCTTTCTTTTGCCTCTCAACTAGATAGTCGATCATTTTCTCAAGAGCACTGACTTGCTCTTCAGTAATGTTGGAAGGCTCATGAGGTATTGATATGGCATTTACCGTTCTTATGGGGGTTTCGTGAGATTCACTCCAATCTTCGTAGCTTTGACCGGCAAACTCTTCTATGATATCCCATGATTCTTCCGCGTTGAGATTGCTGAGCCTTCCATCGACCGCTCGGTCAATGGATCGTTTGGTGAGGAAGTTTGCATGATCATAAAAGATTTGGATTTGAAGCCAAAGATTGATGCCGTGATGAGGGACTTTATGGAGTAAGTCCTTGAATCGAGTCTACGCCTCGTAGAGAGTTTCGCCTTGACGTTATCGGAACATCAAAATGTCATTCCTAAGCATGGTATTATGTGTGCCAAACATACCATAGCTTTGGGTTCAAGTTAACTAGAGACATGTATTATGTGTGTGAGTATTTCTTTTGAACAAATAAGTATGTAGGTCTTTGATATATAAGAAGTTTCAAGCTTAAAATGAATAATACCCCAACAAACATGCTTAAGTTTTATGTGTACTAACCATCTGGGTTATTATACGCTTCTTTGCAGAAATGGCTTTCCTTGCCCAACTTACAAAGTCCCGCACCACTTCCGATAACTATGCTATCAACACGTATTTTGATGAGGTAAGTTATAATTGGTCAAGCTAGCTTACATACGGATTATAGAAAGAAAAAAAAGTGGGTTATTTCGTGTTTAGTTATCGAAATATTAATTAGCATGCCTGTAAGGGTTAAAATATCTAGATTCTCCAATTGATAATTCACAGTATTAGAATTCAACATCATGCCTTGATTTTAATTTGATATTCTTATTTTTGCTTTCGTTAGATGTTGGTTGATCAACTGTTAGTATTTCCCAATATTAGGACATCGCATCGAGCGGTTCCCTTGATCAAATAGTCAATGCTCTTGCCGAATCCTATAAATCATCTCGTATATATATGAAAGCCAAGAGTGAGATAGCAAATATATGTGGAGAGGTAATAGTACTGATTGTGTTTCTTTTTCGTAAGACCTAGATTACATAAGACGATAATGAGTAAATGTCACTTTTGAAGGAAGGATATTTAATTGAGAGAAACGGAAGCCTGCAAGCCAACTTCATTACACAGAATTTGGTGCTATCGGAAAGATCATTTAAGAACATGCATCGTGATCTAGGATACTACTGGTTGCGGCTTGCTATCTATATTACGTTGGGTTTTGCATTAGGGACAGTCTTTTACCAAATTGGTTACGGATTTGGCTCCACTAATGTAAGTTTACCATTGGCATACTGTAGCACAGGTTGTACGGGGTTTCTCGGATCAAATTGATCCAAACAACACCATGTACAATCATCAAGAAAGGAGCAGTAAAAGGAATACACAGAAAATTGGGTGAACCTTTAATGACATATTTATTAAACTGGAAAAGGTTAAAGTTTACAAATGAATCCTAACCTATTTATACATAATGAATCATTGCCTCCAAGGGACATGTCGATTCATTAAACGGTGTAAAACATATAACCGTTGTAACCTAATAACTACTTATAACTGCCTTCATATGGGCCTATTTTGGGTTTACAGACTTCGACCCATATTGCAGACTTTACATTCTGACCCATACACTAACATTACATACTAATTCATATACTAACTAAAAGTCTTAAACTTAATAATAACATTTGTACTAACAACATTAAAAGGCTAACAATTTCCCGCTAATGTGTTAGTATCAAATTCTTTACATCTTCCGAGTTTTCTGTTTTTCTTCAAGTAATGACTTGAAATCATTACTATCTTGGTCGTTGTCGTCCATCTTCATCATCAACCAATCTAACGCCAAACTTGTTGTTCTTCTTGTTCATTCCATGTGCTCCATCCTTCACGCCTTATCCTTCTCGCACGGTGAGTCCTTGACATCTTGCTTCACCCACTTCTCGAACGCTTTTCAACCCAAGGCACTTGATCCGCTTTCATGGTATATCACAACTAAATTAATGAACCTCCTATGGCAATCATATTGCCTCACTTCTTCATCTTTGTTAGACCGTCTTCATACTTTGATGGCTTTTGTTGGTTTGTTGCAAAGGTTTTATCATCATCGTACTATTATCAAATCATCACGACCTTGTCCCCATCATACTCATACATCTTCATCGTTGGCATCCTTGCCTTTGTCAACCATCATGGTTGTAGGGTTCCTCATGAACCGGGGTCTCCAAGTTTGGTTCTTCTTCTCAATCTCTTATGAACACACTGTTGTTCATTCTTTCTTTGTAACAAAACTTGCAGCCATGTTTTCTTCTTCTCCTTTATTTCTATTCTTTGATCTTGAATCGAATCGCCTTTTTTCTTTGGTTAACCACCGGGTCTTTGGTGGTAGCGTCTCTCTTATCTTTCTTTATGTTCATTCGTCATTCATGGCAGATTCTTGAGTGTGTTGTTTGATCCCTTGGCTCTGGTACCAATGTAGCACATGTTGTACGGGGTTTCCCGGATCGAATTGATCCAAACAACACCATGTACAATCATCAAGAAAGGAGCAGTAAAAGGAATACACAGAAAATTGGTGAACCTTTAATAACATATTTATTAAACTGGAAAAGTTTAAAGTTTACAAATGAATCCTAACCTATTTATACATAATGAATCATTGCCTCCAAGGGACATGTCGATTCATTAAACGGTGTAAAACATATAACCGTTGTAACCTAATAACTACTTATAACTGCCTTCATATGGGCCTGTTTTGGGTTTACAGAATTCGACCCATATTGCAGACTTTACATTCTGACCCATACACTAACATTACATACGAATTCATATACTAACTAAAAGTCTTAAACTTAACAATAACATTTGTACTAACAACATTAAAAGGCTAACACATACCTATTGTATTTTCCCAGTTGATTTTGAAAATACTTTGTTGTTTGGTATTACATGTTATTCCTTTCGAGTTTTGTTGATTTGTCACTAACTTTTATTAGCAAGCTAGGTAAATGCTTAAAAATAGTTCATATATCCATCCCAAAATTCTCTTTAAACGAAAAAATTATCAGACTAGCTTGTGCCGGCTCGTTGGGACTTAAATCCAAAAGGCATTGTCTTGTTGACCACCTTGATACCGCCATGTCAAATGTCCGCTCATAAAAAGTAGAGAATACCAAAGTGTGGAAACTTATTTTCTTGTAACATTCCTACATCTCTATCGACAAGTATTGACTATAGTATGTTTTGCTCCTTAATGGCACACGTGCTGGGGTTTCAATGATCATGTTTGTATCTTCATTCCTTACCATATTAGTCATTGGTGGGTTCCCCTGCTCGTGGAGGAAATGAAGGTTCATTGATATATACAATGCATGGGTTCGCGATTTGATAGACAAATGTATTGGAACTAATATAGTCTTTCTAACAACTTAATTAGTTAATAACATTCATGTAGGTGTTTTAATGGGAAAGATTAAATGGGCGCTATGGGGTTGGCTCATATGTTATCGCCATGCTATCTCTTAAATGCCATACCTAATTGTCATCTCGTTATTACCGTGAGCAATTGCTTATTCACTCATGGGACTTGTAGAGAACCCGAACAATTTATCTATTTCGATTAGTCCTTTTGTGTCAATGTTATTGGTTGAATGTCTTATGATGATAGTAGCTTGCATTGTACCAAATTTGCTCATGGGACTCATACTTGGTGCCGAATCCAAGGCTTGATGATACTAAGTGAGGATTCTTTCGGTTGCCGACGATCTACCCTATGTCTTTTGAGATACCCAATGTACTACATTTCGCTCCACCGGTATGCATTACAAGGATTGTACAAAATGAGTTTGAAGGGCTTAAGTTCCCGAGTACTCGAAGGCCCCCACCGTTGATGGCAAGACAATATTGAAGAATGTATTGCACATTGAACTAGGTTACTCTAAGTGGATTGATCTTGTAATCTTGATCGGTATGGTTGTTGCATATAGGATACTACTCTTATGTATGATTAAGACAAGAGAGGGCCATGCCAATTATTAGAGCTTAAATGTCAAGTTTAATAACTTTCAAGAATCAAGATTCTTGTGCTAAATCCAAACCTGCCTTTTAATCGGATTAATGAACCCTAGACTCAAAGTACACCGGCCTAGAGAATAATTATTTAAGAAATAATTTGTATACATTCTAGTATCAATCATTCTATCCGTACCATTGGACATGTACTCATCATATATATCAATCAAAAGCGAATATATGGTAATATAGAAACCTAAAGTTGCCTTACTTGCTAGTTTTCTCATTTACTCTCATTGTAGTGTATCCATCATGTCATACTTTCGTGTGTTGACGTTTATCTTCAACAATCAGGAAGAACTAGTGGCGAAACTTGAATCTTTTCTACAGGAACCTTAATTCGAGAGAAGGTAAATGGTACACACGTAATGCCCTCAAACGTTCAATTGTATTGAGTATGAAAAGAAGTTACGGTACAATTAACTCTTTCGCCTCACCTCCTATTATAGAGATGAGGGGGAGAACAAATCCATGTCAAACAAGGACTCGGGTAACAAAAGAAAAGGAACCATATTTGCCTAGTATAAGCAAACGTCAAAAACCTTTTAGATAATCGGTTTTGCATGGCAACCGACCACCGCATCCTATTTGAATAAACACAATAGCTAACTTACACTAAGACCCCTACACCTTATGCTAATATTAATAGTAAAAGTAGTAAACCGTCAGTATCCTAACTCAATCACGTTCTCCGGTTTAGTCCTAAAATCGCACCGAACCGCATGTGTAGTCCCTAACATCCTAATTTTGTTTTGCTGGGGGTACAAATTTCCAACGTTAAAAATCTCATTAGTTTGAAAGTTTTACGTCTTTTTGGCATTTCTTGCCCAAACACCCTATAAGACCGTTGGTTCCTCACTTTGCAATGCTTGAATTCAAAATAAATACCATAATCCAAACATTCATCTTGTTCAACCTCTCCACCACCACCACCACCACCACCACCATTTATCTCAAAAACAAATACTACACTTATAACCAAACTTTTCAACACAAAACTTTCCAAACTCACATCTAAACATTAAGTCAAACACTTTCTTCTTCTACATCATCACTTCTCTTCAACCTCAAACCCATCACCACCGTCACAACCATACCTAACACTACCATCACCGTCACTATAAAAAATCTTGTCATCTTCATCTTCAAATAAAATACTCATTTATGTATAACCTACTTATAAATACTCACTAAGGGTATGTTTGGCACTACTAGCGGAAGCTGGAGCACGAACTTATATTCAAAGTTGATTGCTGGATGGTTTTTTATATTTAACAGTGTTTGATGAAGTAGCTGGAGCTTGAGTTTAATTATGTAAATGAAAAAAAGGACGTAAGAAGAAACTCAAATATGAAATATCATAGATTAAAAATGTCATGCAATAAAGCTTATTAAAGTCCAAAAGGCATTGATGTACATGATTGAAATGATAATAAATTTTATCTTCGTCAGACGTTTCATATTAGTAGCAATAGCATTACGGATCTGCTTCATCTCATTAGATGATCCTTCATTCAAGTCTTCATTATTATTGTAATGACCACGAACATTATGAAGTTCTTCATGTGGTATGTAATCTGGATGTTCATCAATCACACTAAACATCATGTCTTATTCTCAAAAACTACGATTGTGGTTATGCAAAACAAATGTAACTGTAATAACATCGATCTGTGTTTGTACACTAAATTTAGGCACTCGGCCAAGTATTTTCCATTGTTTCTTTATAATTCCAAATGGACTTTCAATATAACTTCGTAAAGAAGAATGAGAGCGGTTGAAAGATCCTTGCATGTTGTTTGGAGGATCGTACTCAAATTGATATTGGTGGTATCTTGTCTTGGAATATGGTACTAGATATCAGTTTCTATCTAGATATCCTTTGTCAACCCAATAATATTTACCTGGTAGAATAAGTTAAGACAATAAAGTTAACAATAGTCAATATAACTAATATGCAAATAATAACTTTATCACGTCATCTTACCTTGAGGAGGTCTTGGGAAGTTCATTGATGAGGTGTTTGTGGACTGAAGAAAATACGTGTGTTATGTGCGGAACCCTCCCATCCAACCGATATAAAGGTAAAATGCATATCAAAATTACACGTTGCCAGTACATTGAAAGTAGGTAACCCCTTTCTACCTATATAGGACATTTGTTAAGGCTCTGGAATACATGCTCCGATGTGTGTACCATCAATACATCTAATGCAATCCTAAATGCACATACAAAATTTGAATTGACAATGATAAGGTTAGAGATTTTAAAAAATAAATGAAATAGAAATGGATTGATACCTTAAAGTACGACATGTATCTTTCATTGTTCAAAATCTAAGTTGGTGTAAACTAAAATGATGGATCTTTCAGTGTTATTATGTCACACGCTAAATCATTATGAACGAAAATGTATAAAAACGGATGAAAACGTAAAAAAATAGGCTAAATGTATAAGAATAAAGATAACGTACAAAAGCGGTGAAAACATATAGAAATGGACGAAAGAGTATAAACGGACGACAACGAGATAAAAATACAAAACGCATAAAGCGGAGGAAAACGAGTAAAAGCGGAATGAAAACGTATAAATCGGACAAAAACATTTAAAAACGGATAAAATCGTAAGAAAACGAATGAAAACGTATACAAACATATAAAAATGTAAGAAAACGTAAAAAATAGACGAAAACGTAGAAAAATTGACAAAACGTATAAAAACGGATGAAAACGTAAAAAATGGATGAAAACGTACAAAAATAAAACGAAAACGGATAAAATGGACGAAAACGTAAGAAAAGTTACTAACGACCGTTAGTATAGAAGACTAACAATGCAAGTTTATCAGGTAACTTGTACACACAATGGTTGAAATTTGAAAAGTTTGTGTTAAAAAAAAGGTCTATGTACAATAACAAAAATGTGCAAATTTGTGTTTTTGTAATTATCCCTATAATATATACTTGAAAAAAAGACTATTAAAACCATTCAGACAATTATTAAATAAAACAAACAATATTATTTTATTCAGATTCAGACTTTAAAACCACCTCTTAACAATAAGATGTGGTAGTCAGATTAAAACCTAAAATATTTTAATAAAACAAACACACCCTAAGTGTGTCAAAATGCATAATTTGTCTAAAAAATGTGTCGTAAAAACTAGTGTATCACGAATTAGTTTATATTAGTCTAAAATTTAAAAGTAAATTAATATGTATCATTATGTGTCATGAGTCACTATAGCGCAGAGTAAAATAAACGATATTTGAGAAAGGCACTTTCAAAGTTATTACTTTATTCGTCTCATATTAATTATTTAGTTTAACTATTCGTGGTTTTTATTTTTCAACTTTGAACTTTATAGTTTTTGTTTTATTATATAATATTTGATAAAAATTATACCGATGAAAAAACATTTAAATGTAATCTATTCATATATTTTGCTTCAAGTATTATATAACAAAAAAATAAAAAATAATAAAATTAAGGGTTTGTTAGACACAACCCTATGGGTTGTGTGTAAGCATTCAACATTTATGAAAATGGCAATTAATGAACTCATATAGTCCATAATTATATAGTTTTAATCATTATAAAAGAGGTAAGTGATGTTAATTATAGAATATTTAGAGTTCATTGAGTGTTCATTACATGTTAATTATGTATTTATAGAATGCTTATATATAACCCATTGAGTTGCGTTTAACAAAACCCTAAAATTAAAGGTCAAAATTGAATAAGAAGAACTACAAAAAGTTAAACTAGATAATTGATATGAGACGGAAATATTATATTAATCGATCTATCATAAATTAGTAGAAAATAATCAAAAGGATATGCAAACACTAAATTTAAAAAATAAAAAAAAAAAAAAAAAAAAAAAACGAATGAGGGTGCAAATAAATGAAATATAATTAATAGTTAGGTCGACCAACTTCAAAATAGCATACAAAAATTCTCATGGTTTTTAATTTATAGTTTTGTTAAACACTGACCCAATGGGTTATGTATAAACATTTTATAAATATGTAATTAACATTTAATGAACACTTAATGAACTCTAATTATTTCATAATTAACATCACTTACTTTTTTATAATGATTAAAACTATATCATTATGAACTATATGAGTTCATTAAATGTCAATTTCATAAATTTAAATGCTTACACAAACCCATAAAGTTGTGCTTAACAAAACCCTTCATTTATTTATAATATTATCATTAATAATTAATTGTTCTAAATAATTGCAAATCTCATCCATAATAATTGATCAAACGATCCACAAGTGTTTTTATTAGTTTCTATTTTAAGGGTATAAACCACAATAACTCTAATATATATATATATATATATATATATATATATATATATATATATATATATATATATATATATATATATATATATATATATATATATATATATATATATATATATATATATATATATATATATATATATATATATATATATATATATAGATTAAATAAGAAGAAAATTAAAATAAGAAGGATAAGAAGAAACCACAACCACACATTTCGATGCGCACCTATTAAAATAGATGCATCTCACTGAAAATCTCTCCTTATTTGAAATGTGTAGCTGTAAATTCTTCTTATTCTTCTTATTTTAGTTTTTCTTCTGACCTGATCTCTTCCCTATATATATATATATATATATATATATATATATATATATATATATATATATATATATATATATATATATATATATATATATATATATATATATATATACATATACACATTTATAATATATCCTCACATACACATATATTTACATATTTTCCTAAACAAAGGCTTTAATGACTTGTACATTATGTATAAAAACTTGTTTTTGGGAAAATATATAAATATAGTGTGTATGGGATATATGAAAATCGCCATGATTAAATTACAAGTGAAAGTGGATTGTTGGTTGTTTACTCACATAATTAATGGTTTAATTAATATTAATTGTTGTGTTGGATTTCCATTTATTATTCAAAGATAACGTGTTAAACATCGTTGTTCTAGAGTTAACAACATGTAGGTTACATGTGTAACTTGAAACTAAATATTATGAGTACATGATACAAAACAACCTCCAACATCCACGATAATGGCTACATGGTTAAGATGCAACGAATCACGGGTTATCACTAGTGAAAGAGTAACTACAAAGTACAAGACGCTTCCTGGACTTTATAGAACTAGTGATGATAACCATGCATTAACATGGATATAGATTGCGATCACAAACGGTTACTAGTTAGTCGAGATACACGCCTTGATAGATGGTCTAACTTGCATACAGTTTATCTAGTACAAAAGACAATATCTTAACAACATGTTGGGTAACAACATGGCAGTGACGGTGGTGATGGGTTGGAGGTTGAATAAGAGTGGTGATATAGAAGAACGAAGTGTTTGACTTAATGTTTAGAAATGGGTTTGGAAACATTTGTGTTCAAAGAGTTTGTTTATAAGTTTTCTATTTGAGATAAACGTTAATGGTGGTCGTGGTGGAAGGAGAGGTCAAGAAGAGGGTGTTCAAATTAAGGTATTTATTTTGAATCAAGCATTGAAAATCTCAGGACCAGTGGTGTTATAGCGTGTTTGGGCAAAAACTGTTAAATAGACGAAAAGCCCTTGCAACTAACGAGACTTTTAACGACTATTAGCTTTTTGGACCCTATCGAGGCAAAATCAGGTTGTTGGGGACTACCAGTACAATTTTGACATTTTAGGACTAAGCCCAAAAATTGTGTTGAGTTTAAGGACCAATGATGTAATTTACTTTACTAAATATATAATAGTGTGTTTATGCAAAAGGATCAATCTTGAAAAATATGCATAGTATCATAGGCGGATCTACATGTAAGGTAGGATTGCAAATGGAGACCTTATAATTCTTTGGTTTTGTGTAAAAAAATTAAATTATGTATCACTACAATGTTGTTTTACATACAATGCACACCTTGTAAATGTAGAATAAAAATGGTATGCATGCTTTTTCAAATATCAACAAAACACAAAGGAGAAGGAAATTTAAGGTCACAAAGGTTTGAATTTGAAAGAATAACAATGGAGTCTTAAAAAGAATATGTATGTGAGAGAAATACGTGTGTTAGCGTATGTATGTTTGTGAAAGAGTTGGTAGAAAAAAGAATGTCTTTTATGTTCTTGGATTTTTTCAAAACAAGAAAGAGAATTGTAAAATAAAATGAGAGGAACTTTTATTAAAAATCTTCCTCATTTTTTGGTGAGAAAGAGATATGTAATATTAATATATTTTGTTTAAATACCAACATAGCCTTATTAAAAGTCTTGGTAATAACAACCTAAAACGTGTATGTAATTTTAACAAGTTATTTTTTCTTCCTCCAACTTAAAAATATGAGATATGGTCACTTTCAATTTCTTTTCATTTATCTCAAAAACATATGAATCAACACTTCTTTTACTTTTTTATTTTTTCTTATAAATGTTAGATTAAGAATAAGATTGAAATTATCTTCAAATGACTAGATCAAGTTTTCTATTGTTAACAGATTTTGATCCCATAGTCAAGCATGCCTCAAACAATCAACAAAAAGTTAGATTAAAAAAAATGACCCGTAAAATTTGAACCGACAAAACCCAGTTTGTTTTTAATAAAAGTATGCATACCATATGACATATTCCTAGATCTGTCACTGGGTAGTATTAATCAAATGAAACCGCAGCTAGCGGTCCTAGATATTCTACCTTGATAGCCAAGTATAACTGATCTCTCTCAAACACGGCGGACCAAGGAGGTTCATGAGGTGCCCATGAAACAAATAACTTTTTCTAGCGTAATCTAATATTATGTCAAGTATATCAATTTTAATAACACCTCGTCCCAAATTTTCTTATGAAATTAATGCACTTCGTCTCAAATTTTTGTGTTACGTGCCTGATTTAGTTTTGATAAAATACACCTAAATACCTAATGATTCGCCACGGTTAACAAACGCTTCTCTTTTTACCTTTGGTGGAACTATAGGCAACTTTGGCCCATATACATATGACTGAATTCATTTGACTATTGTTTTCGTGTCTGGGTTTCTTTGGTTGCATGATCACTGTTCTGTATGGGTAAGAATGGGCCAAGCTCAAGAAAGAGAGGTAGATGTAAGAAATTTACTTGTATATCTAGGGTAGCATAAATATAGAATGGGCACTAAAAGCATGGGAAATTGTCAGACCATACGTAATGAAATGATCATGTCGATTGGAAAATGATTGAACTAAATAAATGTAGAGTGGACAAGGTGTCATGGTTGTGATGTTGGTTGGTTGATTCTGAACCATTCAAAAAGTTGTCTAAAACACAAAAGTTGAGCTACACTTGAGAAAATTCATAAATTGTTACACGTGTCTTGTTTAAACACATTTAACTAAAAGAATATACTCTATTTAGACAACTTCTTTCGGTATATAATACTGATATTCCCTTCTTGATATTGGGGCGCGTTTAGTTTGAACGAGTGAGGTACTCGCGTGTTGCTGTGGGAATGTTGTGTTTAGTCTAAACTCAAAATGAAACGATTGACATTTTTCTTTTTTTTTTGGACTAAGTAGGCAAAACATCGATAACTGCAAGTACCATTTTCGTAAATTATTTCTGAAAATAGTATGATTTTTTACAGAAAAAGTCTTTAAAGTTATTGGCATTTTGCAAAGTTAGTCCTTAAGGACTGATTTGAAACTAAAAGGACTAAATTTGCAATGCATCAGTAACCTCACGGTCTAAAATGAAAATTGTCTATGAATAGTAAACATTGTTCTGCACTGTAGCAAGCACTATTCTACACTGTAGCGATGTTATTTTATAGTTTTAGTCCCTAAAAGTGTCAGTTTATTGCAAAGTTAGTCCTTAGGGACTAACTTTGAAATTAAAACTTAACCTCAAGGGTCAAGCCATTTTTATACAAAAAAGTCACCGAATTTATTGGTCGTTGTAAATCTAAGTCACGATCGTTAACTAACGGCCGTTAAAAACTAACTTTGCAATGGATTAATAACCCTGTGGTGTCAAAATGAAAATTGATAGAATCTGAAAGCAACAAAGTTGCTTTACGCCAATTGCTCAATGCCTTTTAGTGTGTGTGTATATATATATATATATATATATATATATATATATATATATATATATATAATCTAGATCAAATAAGATCAAACTTAAAGTAGTTAAAATGAGATCCAATTAAAATTTGACAAATGACACTCTCCTTACAAAAAATTAAATTTTTATTAGCTAAACTAAAATTGTTAAAGTTTCGATAGATTTCTATTAAAATTTACGAAACCTAGGTGATACACTTTGATTAGAAGTGTAATGTGTATCAGGTTTTGGATTATTTATTAGTGTAATGTGTATCACGTGTATCACTAATCCAAAATCATGTATCATTTGGCTATTAGTTTTTAAAATGTTAATTTGCATTAAAATATTATTTTTTTGTGTATTATTGCTAAAGTTGTTATTTATAATTGTTTTAGTGGTTTTTTAGACTTGATTTTATTTTTAAAACTTTAAGTTTGATCTCATATTAACTCTCTCCTATATATATATATATATATATATATATATATATATATATATATATATATATATATATATATATATATATATATATATATATATATATATATATATATATATATATATATATATATATATATATATATATATATATATATATATATGAGTTTACAATTTAGATTTGAATTTAGATTTGTATTTAAATTTGAATATGGATTTGAATTTAGATTTGAAGATAGAAATATTATTTTAAAATTGATAAAATAGTGTTTTAAATTACAAAAAGAAATTGTAACTTTACATTAAAAATTAATTAGATAGTTAAAAATAAAAAAATGTGAAAAGATATGGGACAATATTTTTAAAAACTCGCCATTGTCCTGAGGATTATTAGATGCCAAATATTAAGGCATGAAAGCTAACTTTAAGACTCACGGATTCAAAACAAACAACTAATTTCTACCATCATCCCTAAATCCAATCCTTAACCCTATCAACCAAACGCACCCTAATATATTTTTTATTTGATCCAAGCCCTCCCGAGTATCGACTACTGAGTGGTATACAAAAATTGCAGTACTAAATGAGCTTTATTCTTAAAAACAACCACACTATTGGTGTGGTGGAACACTAGTATTACCCTCGTCACAAATGTGATCCTCAACAAAAGCGAAGCACCATCACATTTATTTTTCTGCATAGTAGTAGTTGAACAACATTTTTATTTTATTATTTTATTAGTTTTTTGGTTTGTGAATGTAGATAAAGTATATTATGGAGTATGTTTATATAAAATGAGTATTCTTAATCCTTTTGCTTTGGTGGTAACCATATAAGGTAAAAGGTGATGATAATGATGCTGTATTGAATAATGATGTAATGCGATATGAAGATGGTGATAGTGGTGACCATAAAAGTTAGTCGGTTGGTTTTATGGCGGTGAAGCATCACCTTTACACCGGTCATCACGAGTGATCCCTCATAAAAGACCCCATCATCACGTTTATTTTTGCACATAGTTGTGGTCTGCACCACCTTTACTATTATTATTATTATTTGTTTGTGAGTGTGTGGTATATCGTGGGGTATGTTTGTATAAAGGAGTTTTTTTTTTTTTTTTTGGGTAATCGTAAAAGGTAAAATGTGTGGTGTGTTGGATAATGAGATGACGCTGACACAGAGGTGATGATATCGCAAACCATAAAAACTAGTTTAAGGGCCTTTTCTTCACAAATATTCATGTGCATGTTTAACGTGCAATAACAGAGGCCTTACAATGACTAGTACTGTGCAGCTGCCTATACACATCCTTATTACTCTCAACTAGTCACGGGACCCAGAAATAAAAAGAAATAAATGTAATTTAAATATACCAAACTACCATATTTATTTTTGTACCGCTATTAATTTTTTAACAATAAACTACCATTCTCATTCTCTAATAAATTTATACTATATGTAATAGAAACACAGTCAAAATTGAAAGTTAAAAAGCTGAAAATTTTAAATTAGTCAATGTAAAGAGAAATGCATAGTGTAATTAATATTTTTATTAAAATACCACATTACTTAAAAGTACAATAATTTATTCACATTGTACAACCAATTAAAAACACATCTACTTAATTAAAAAAACCCAATTAAAACACCCCTTAGTAAAATTTACAATAAAATTTTCATAACGTACAATTTAAAGAAACTACAATATAATCCAAAATATAAAATAATTAAACACACTAATTAATATTATTTTTAAAACAACCTAAAATAAAAAGTACATGTTATTATACATATTATACAAATTAATAAAACACACAAAACTTCATACAAGCTAACAAGTTGATGGTACATATATTTTTGAAAACCGGACCGAACCGGACCAACGTAACTAACCCGGAACCGTGTCGCCACCAATTCGCTAACCAATTAAAGCCATCCAAAATGAATCAAAGAGACCCGTTGAAACCGATACAAATTGGTGAATCAGTCTCATCGATATTTATTTCTCCGTTATCGTTGCCAGGTACCACCAAATGCGCTGGTACCCGTATATACTATATATAAAGGAAACTATTAATACACATAGAAACCGGGTTGACCCGGACGCCTTAAACCCGCGGGTTAACCCGTTTAATTTGACTGCCACCCAACCCGCCGGGTTGACTCGGTTTAAATCGACTGCTTTTTATCGAATGGTTCAACCGGTTAAACCACCCGGTCGAACCTCGTTTCAAATTTGACAAAATTATATGAGAAATGATGAAGTAGTTGTGGAATCGATACGCCATACGCCGCTGCTCGGGTCCAAGGAACTTTCTTTTCGTCGAGCAAGTTTTTCAACACCCTAAGCAGTGAACCAAATCGTTGTAGTGTAGTATTAGGGTAAG
This sequence comes from Chrysanthemum lavandulifolium, assembly GCA_022545495.1. Taxonomy (NCBI): domain Eukaryota; kingdom Viridiplantae; phylum Streptophyta; class Magnoliopsida; order Asterales; family Asteraceae; genus Chrysanthemum; species Chrysanthemum lavandulifolium. The sequence continues at coordinate 102,997,708 of CM040238.1, read as the reverse complement.
CCACTGGAATTGATATCGTTCTCTAGGGGAATAGGAATGCTAGTGAGAAGTTACTACGCTAAGGTTAGGGTTGGTATTTCTACCGATTAGTTCTACTTATCTAATTATCTAATTAACTAAGCTAAGGTGAGTCTATGTCTATTGTTGTGTGCTCGTATGATGATTAAAAATGTATTTGCTTAGGCTTTATTACTCCCTAGTTATCTCCTATTGATGGTTGAATTGTCACGCCCTTATTCTTAATCGCAGTGTCTCTAAGGTCGACGGTATGCTGCTTATCCCTAACTCTTCAAGCTACCAAAGGTTAATGACTACAAAATCTCTAGGATTTATAAACTTAACACTAAGGTATTCTTGGATGTTTAGCCAACAATTACCTAGGTGATAATAAACTAAGGTTCAACAAAGATTAATCAAGCATTAACAACAACGAATGACCTATCGCAATACTAGGTCAATCACAACTAAGATAAAAGACAACCAATCAATATTCAATAACTAAGTTTCATATTACCTAGGCAAACACACAAATAAATTAGCTTGACATGGGGAACATGCAAGCATATACACAATCAATTGAAGACATAATTAAATTAATGAAGTAAAACACTTATCTTGATGTAAGATAGTATGAAACCCTAAAATATCGTATAAGACAGCCTTGGTTCGGTTTAGGTTTTACTCCACAAAACTACACACCAAAAACTCGAAAAATTCGGATTCTATATATAAGGTTACAATCGCGACGGCGCTACCTTTAATTTGTGACGCCGTCGTCGCCGCCATTAGAGTTCCGCCTGGCCACGTTATCATTGTGACGGCGCCACCTTATGCGCGCGACGCCACACCTTGAGTCTCGACGCCGCCTAGATCAAATCTAGGCAGTCCGAGCCGCGACGCCTCTCTTTTAAAACCCGATGCCGCTACTTGAAAATAAGCAATTTGGCTATCAGATCGTCACAAAGCTTGTTCCGACGTCGTCACAAGTATAACCCGATGCCTTCCCTTTCAATTCAAAGAACTGAGTGTCTCGATTCTTGACTTTGGCCATTTTCTTCAGATATTCGCGCCTTTTCGTCCGAATAAGTGTCATTCCAGAATTTGCCTTCAAGAGACCTAAAAGTGAAAAGGAACGATATTAAGTAATAACGATACAAAAGTGATCAATTAAGGGCTTAATGACCCCTCAAAAGGTACATTTTAAACCTTATCAAATATCCCTACACTTGGTATTTGCTTGTCCTCAAGCAAATGTGCTTTTAGCCAATTAATTTAATAAGTTGTGGGTCATGAAGCATTAGTTTAGAACGATCCACAACACATATAAGCCCCGCAAAGTCATAACAAGCACGGAAATTACATACTAACACCTCACATGGGGTGTTTGGATACTCGCATCTCTGTGTATATGAAATATAACAAGTTGGAAATGGAAGATAAACACTCATTAACCGGTCCTAGTACATAGATTACCATAGGCTTGAGACTAGATCAAACCTCCATCGCTTTGGCGAAGTACCTAGGAAAGACTATCCAAGAGGTCTTTTAAAGGGTTGTAAAGCTAGGCTTACTGTAGGAAACAAAGGGTTTGAAGGGATAGGCGATTTAGTGGTGGCAAGTCAAAATCTTTATGTTACAAGCATGCAAAGAATGCGCTGCTAAGCCAAGACTCGACACTCTAAACTCTAGATAACTCAAATAAACAAACATAAATTTAAAGATAGATGTAGGATGGTAGCCCATTTTTTTTAACACTCTATATTTTTTTCCTTTTTCTCTTTTTTTTCTATTTTTTTTACACACTTTTACTCTACCATCCTCTACGATAACATTCAAATAGTAGGGACTTATAGGCACATCCCTACACTTGAGTTTTTATTAATCTAACACTAATTTGACCCGAATTGAAAAGATCAAAACACTTGGAGTACATTATTACGTAAATAAAGGGAATTTGAATTCAACGTTCCCTTCCCGTTATTTCATAAAATTTAACTTTTCCCATGAGTCCCAATCGTCCCAAAACTGTGTACAAAGGATATGACTCGACTTAGCAACTTATGCAAGCAACAAGATAATTGAACTAAGGGTTTAGTGTGATAACAATAATGCACTAAAAGTGAGTGCATACAAAGTAGGCTAAGGCGATTTGGGTGTACATTCGGGGTGGATTGTAAACAATGCTCTTCATTGATATTCAAAACCAAACATCACGAGAACCGCGAAATGATAGGCTCCGAGGGGTTAACTAGGGGTATCGTGTACTAAAGATGAGTACAACGCAGGTGGGGGAATTACTCAACCGATGTGGAAGAAGTAATTATATTACGGTATCAAACAAGGGTTTTCCTAATGCCTCTTATCATTTAGTTATTCCTAACTCCACAAGTGTAGTCTTACTAGCGATCTCGGAATGCATCACAAAACAAGTTCTAGAATCTATTATACTATCGGTTCACACTCTAAGCATTAAAGATGAATGCTTTAATTCCTACAAATCTAAGGGCGATCCTCACATTTTGGGTGGAATTTAAGTGGTAAAGGATTTTTGTGCTAGTCATATAATTTCCTATCCATGAGACGATTTATTAAGACTAATGGCCCACTCCTATATGTCATGAAAAATTTAAAATTTGGTGCCAAAATTACCCTAACCGATATTTCTCATGGTTTATTACACAAATGAAATTAGACAAGGCAAATAGTCAAGGATAAGCATAGTTTTAAAGTTCCCATTTTATTTGCCCTCCCTACACTTAAACTGAACATTGTCCCCAATGTTCCCCGAAAGTATCAAAGTTATGATAATCGAAGCTAATTAAAGACGAGAGACTAGTACTCCCTTATTAGCTCGGTAGGATCCGTAAAGTGGTGGTTACATCTTTCTTCAAGAAGAACGCTTTGCTAAAAGCTCCTTTCATCTTATGTATATTCTTCTGGTAAATTAAACCGCACACTTGAAGAAAACAAACGAAACCTTCAAGAAAATAGGTGGTAACAATATATATATAAGACTCTACTAAACTAGGATATAATGTCAGGAATGGATGTTTACGATTTTCTATAAAATTAAGACCGGAAAATTCTAAAATTTATAAGTAGCTCGTAAAAACGAGAAAAATCATAAGTCGTTGCTTCCTCCCGACGCCGCCGATTGCGATCCCGACGCCATCAGTTATCCCGACAAACCGGTCTCGCGATTTTCGGAAAAATTCGAAAATTTACGCCTTTAGAACTGGAAAATTTCCGAAAACATCCATTATGACTCGATACAAGCATTTGACTCGAACAAACACACATGTATATCTTTTAATTAATTGTAATTCTCACGCTTACGCTTTCTTTGAAAACGTGTAATCCTCCCTACACTTATCCCTTATGTAAAATACCTTTATATGTAATTAAAACGATGTTAAAGACAAAATAAAACATTTTTACAAATTTAAACATGAGAATAAACAATAAATAAAAGATACACGAAACACAAACAAGATAATCCAACCACACAAGTTATAGATAAACCACGCCAAATGAAAATATACATACGCCTCAAACTGTTTAAAGTTCACCACACAGTCAAGATAACCTAAATTATTACATGCCCGAATTAAATTGTCTCAACAACCAAGCATATAAATCCATAAACAATCCATAAACAAATACATGAGTCACTGGGGAGGGGGTCCATAACGGTAGTCATAACCAGGGGAGATGGCCCAAATACCCATAAGGCGGGTAATCCTCCTCCCGCCCTGGGAATGGATAGATCTGCAAGCTGGTCAAGCCGACACGCATGGATGATGTCAGATCCGTCGACAAGATGATCGTAGATCCGCCTAGCCCTCCTCGATCCACCGTTATCCAGTGTCCATGCGCCCATCCACGATCCTCGGTAGGCTCGCCAATCTCCACCGACATGTGTTTCAGACGCCGCCAGAGCCTCCCCGCCCATCCCCCGCCGGTATGTTGGCATCCGCGCTCGTCATCATCGCCATCATCACTAACTCGAACGCTTGGCCGAGCACTAACCATGCAAAGCCCTTACCATAATCCATGATGACATCCATAGCTTTAGAGACTTAGCTTTGACGCACCCTTGGTGCCGCCACCACATTTAGGTACGCGGGTGCCCTCGCCAAAATGCCAAAGGATCGGGCCAACAGGGTGACAAACATGCCTCCATACACCTTATCATCAAACCTCATCCCACTAGCGGGTCCCTCAAGTAATCGACCAACCGTAATGGGATGTTACAAAGGCACACCCGGCCAATATGCAAGATAGATAGAATAGATCCGTAAGCGACCCGATGACTCTGCTCCGCGCCGTGATAGAGAAAGTGAGGCAACAAAGGACGAGCCTAATTGTGGATCCCTGATCCGAGAGGCGAGGTACTCCCAAAGGACGTACTCCTCGTTAGCTATTGTGTTCCAAAACCGAATACCCAACATGTCGCCCTATGGGTAATCCTACCGCCAATCTAGCCTTAAAAACATCGCTCTTAGCATTCCCAGCAGCATACAATCCTAATCTCCATCCAAACTCAAGTACCGACATAGCCCTCCATTCTCCACCTAATCTAAATCGGACCCCCTGAAACTCAATGTTATCCCGACATGAATTAATATCCATCATATAAGATGCGTGAAATTCACACACCAACTCGCCATACACGGGCTCATGCATCCTAAACAGCCTTTCCCAATGGGGTTCAGTGAACTTGTCCCTCCTAAAACTATTCGAGAATTCCCAGCCGATCATGCTCCTTAAGAAATCCCCACCACAACAAATTTCGAGTCAATAGTTTGATGAAGCAAATCATTGTAACGGGTTTGGCACTCTTCCTCAACAAATACTTCCCACCCAAAGAATCGTGTCGCTAATGTTTTCCTGGTACCGTAAGACTGTCCCTAGTTCTCTTTGTTCTTCCGCTCATCCTCAAACAGAAGCCAACAGATGGGGAACAAATGAGTAACATTTGTGATGCTAAGGACGACGCCAAAGGTTCGACGGCGTCGCAACAATAACCCCGACGCCACCCCGACAAAATTTTGAACCGACAATCATGAGGAAAATCCGTGTTTTAACCATAACCCTTGACCAAAACACCCTTGTTGCAGCAACAATGGTATATTGGCTAGGTAGTTTTGGTTCCTAAGCCGTCAAGGCTTCTCGTAAAGTTAATCCCATATGATAACACTACCATTCGCCTAATCTTAAGCCTTAACAAGATTCATGGGTGACATTTAGAATTAATCAAACCAATTGGGGGTTTTCGGATTGAGAAGGGAAAATTAAAATTGAGCATGAAATCGAGCAATTGACTAGAGAAAGATCAATGTATGTTACTTACCTTGTGTACATTGATGCAACAAAATAGTGAATTTGATGTGGAGAAAACGTGCTGGTGTGGTGTGTGGATAAAATGTGTAGGTAGAGAATGAAGAGATGGGTGATGTTTTTATCCGTCTGATTCGGCTTAGTGATTCAAGGCCACTTTACATGTGACGGCGTCACGCCTAAATTTTTGCAAAAGAACACGGTTTTGTTAATCTGCCCGGATAAAAAATCTGATTACTATTTTTGACAAAGATTTTGGTTTTTATTTTAAGGTTTATTTCGTCAATCCACCCATAATCTCCATGAAGGTAAGTAATCCATATGTCAAATTGTCTTTCAATTGTGATCCTAGAAATTCTGAAGTATTCGGGGTGAGAATTCTTTGACCCTCGTTTAAAACCGAAAGAACTTTTCCTAACATTTGGAAAGTCGGGAAGTGACACGTGCACCATTCCAATAAATATGTTCCTCGGGAACAAGCGGGGAGTGTTGAGGCAAGAATTCAAGCAAGGATGTGATTCCTTGAGGGGTTTTTCCCTGCTTAATGGAATTGGAGAGGGTTTGGGAGTCACCCCAATGTGTTCCAGTATCGCATATACCTTTTCTATATTTTTAGGTATATTGTTCTTTGCGATTTCTTCAAGGATTTTCAAGATGAAGTTGTTGGCTAGTCCTGTGAAAGTATCGTGAATTTTTCGATTTGAGCTTCACAGGCTTTTATTTCCTTTTCTGCTGTGGACAAATGTCAACATTATGTCCTCGAATTCATCTTGCTGTATTTTCTTTGGAGCAAAAATTCCTTGATCAGATTCACATGCTTATCGCATGGGTGGTTACTCCATTAACGATTCACTTGCGCCCATACTCATAATTTCTTGTGCTGGGAAGTTGGCTCGCTCTCCGGACTACACGGAATTTCCCAACCTTCCTCTTCATATTGAGCTAGGTCCTGATGACCTCCCAACATGCTTCAAAGATTGAGATTACTTAGCCTTCCACTGGCGGTATAATTAATGGTTTGTTGGAGGGAGGGGTTGATGTGATCATAGAAGAGTTGGACTTGAAGCCAAAGATCAATGCCGTGATGAGGGAAAGTTTTTCAACACCCTAGGCAGTGAACCTAATCGTTGTAGTGTAGTATTAGGGTAAGCCACGGGAATTGATATCGTTCTCTAGGGGAATAGGAATGCTAGTGAGAAGTTACTACGCTAAGGTTGGGGTTGAGGAATTTTTTTTTTTTATCTTTTTATGTTTTTAGGAAATGGAAAGGTACTAATCTCGAGGTATTGGATTTGGGGGTTGGTATTTCTACCGATTACTCTACTCGTCTAATTATCTAATCTAAGGTGTATGTAATCTATGTCTAATTATTGTGTGCTCGTATGATGATTTAAAGATGTGTTTACTTAGGTTTTATTACTCCTTAATTATCTCCTATTGATGATTAAATTGTCACACCCTTATTCTTAATCACGTTGTGTGTCTAAGGTTGTAGGGTATGCGTTTATCCCTAACTCTTTGAAACTACCAAAGGTTATTACGTACAAAATCTCTAGAATTTATAAACTTAACACTAAGGTACTCTTCGGATGGTTTAGCCTACAATGACTCTAGGTACTATAAGCTAAGGTTCACAAAGATTAATCAAGTATTAACTACACATCGGATGATCTATCGCAATACTAGATCATTAACAATTAAGATAAGAAACAACCAATCAATATTCAATAATTAAGTTTCATATTCCCTAAGCAAACACACAAGTAAATTAGCCGGACATGGGAAACATGCAAGCATACACACAATTAATTGAAGACATAATTAAATTAATGATGTAAAACACTTATCTTGATGTAAGATAGGGTATGGAACCCTAAAATACCGTATAAGACAGCCTTTGGTTCGGTTTAGGTTTTTACTCCAAAGACTACACACCTAAAACTAAAAATTTGGATTCTATATATAAGATTACACATGCGATTTGTCACCTTTTGATTTGTGACGCGCCGGGTCACCGTTATTAGGGTTTCGCTCGCCACGTTAGTCTTGGCGACGCCACCTTATGCTTGTGACGCCGTCCCCTTCGCCTTTGACGTCGTCGATCAAATCTAGGTCGCCCGAGTTGCGACGCCTACTCTTTTAAAACCCGGCCGCCACTTTTAAATAAGCAATTTGGCTAATGAAAGCAAATACAAAATTTGTCCGACTGGCCACTAGTTGGCTCGACGCCACCTTCGGGCCCAAAGAGCTTGAGTGTCTCGATTCTTGACTTTGGCCATTTTCTTCAGATATTCGCGCCTTTTCGTCCGAATAAGTGTCATTCCAAGATTTTGCCTTCAAGATACCTAAAAGTGAAAAGGAACGATATTAAGTAATAACGGATACAAAGTGATCAAATAAGGGCTTAAACTACCCTCAAAAAGGTACATTTTAAACCTTATCAATGTTTCAGAGAGATTCACCTTGATGTTGTTGGAACATCAAGATATCATTCCTAAGCTTAGTAGTTCTCCGTGGGAAAATTGAGGGGAAACGAGGTGAGATCATCCCAACTTGAGATGGATCCAATGAAGTCGCCAAGCCAATTACTAGCTTGCTCTCAGAGAGAATTGAAGAGACGCAGACGCTGGTCTCCCAAGTAGTAGCATCGAGGTCGATGGAATCGACAATTTTAAGGAAATCTTAAGATGTTGATTAGGATCTTGAACGAAGTCCATGGAATACACATCCGCTTTGCACCAACTAGATGGTGTCGGATCGCAGGTCGTATTTTGGGCTTGGTCGGAAGCTCAATGGTGTTCCTATAACCTAGGTGGCTTGGTCGAGTATTCACCAAGAGTACGGCCTCTTGGCGGGTCATTTGGTGGTGGGTTGATGAGTGGTGGTTGGTTATCGCCCATGATGAAAAGTGAAGGGATTACTAACAAAGGTCACGTAAGAGGGGATAGACTACGAGAAAGCTAAAATGAGAAAAAGCTTACTTGATAGGAATTAAGCAAGGAAACCTAATGAGGCGGACTCTAATCAGCTATTCTATTCCCCAACAGCCGCGCAAAAACTTGATACTCTTACACAAGTTCGGGGTCAAAGGAACTTCCTTTCGTCGAGCAAGTTTTTCAACACCCTAGGCAAAGGAACCAAATCGTTGTAGTGTAGTATTAGGGTAAGCCACGGAATCGATATCGTTCTCTAGGGAATAGGAATGCTAGTGAGAAGTTACTACTAAGGTCAGGGTTGAGGAAGATTATTTTTATCTTTTTCATGGTTTTAGGAAATGGAAAGGTACGAATCTCGGGGTTTGGATTTGGGGTTGGTATTTCACCGATTACTTCTACTTATCTAATTAACTAAGCTAAGGTGAGTCCATGTCTATTGTTGTGGTGCTCGATGATGATTACTTCTACAATCAAGGACGGCACCCACCCTTTAATTTGTGGACGCCTGGTCGCCGCCTCATTATGGTTTCATCTTGGCCATTTTATCATTGCGACGGTGTCACCTTATGTCCGTGACGCTGTCGCTTGAGTCTCGACGCGTCTCGATCAAATCTAGGCCGTTCGAGTCAAGCTGATGCCCTACTCTTTAAAACCCGATGCCACTTGAAAATAAGCAATTTGGCTATCAGATCGTCACAAAGTTAGTTCCGACGGTGTCACATGTATAACCCGATCCGTCCCTTTCAATTCAAAGAAATTGAGTGTCTCGATTCTTGACTTTGGCCATTTTCTTCAGATATTCGCCTTTTCGTCCGAATAAGTGTCATTCCAGAATTTGCCTTCAAGAGACCTAAAAAGTGAAAAGGAACGATTATAAGTAATAACGGATACAAAAGTGATCAATTAAGGGCTTAAATGGCCCCTAAAAAAGGTACATTTTAAAACCTTATCAGGAACCCGTGACAAATTTGGAAAAATGAGAGACCCAAGTAAGTTTTTCATTCCACTGCCTTGGAGCCTGTTTTAACCCATAAAGAGATTTATTCAGTTTACAAACTCTAGTTTCATCTTTATCATAAAAACCATAAGGTAATTGCATGTAAACATCTTCATATAAATCACCATATAAGAAGGCATTATTAACATCAAGTTGAAACAAAGGCCATTTATTATAAACACATAAGGAAATTAAACACCTAACAGTGACCATTTTAACCACAGGGCTAAAATTTTCCTCATAATCAATACCTTGCCTTTGATTAAAGCCTTTGGAAATAAGCCTAGCTTTATATCTGTCTATTTCATCAGAGGACTTATACTTAAGTTTCCATATCCACTTACACCCAATAGCAAACCTGTCTTCAGGCAAATCACACATCTCATAAGCATTGTTCATATGTAAAGCCTCCATTTCATAATTCATGGCTTCTCTCCACATAGGATTCTGAGTTGCCTCAGTAAGAGTTTTAGGCTCACTAGACTTATTTAAAGTGGTGGGAAAGCGCAAATTCACTCTAGACAAATTAGAATAGGAAACATATTTTTCAAGACCATACTTCACATTACTACCAACAACATAGTCATAAAACCTAGCAGGCCGACTCCTATTTCTACAATACCTTCTCATACTTGGTGTGCTTCACCATGATCCTCACCATTGAAAACATTTTGATTTATGCCCTCAGAGGTGATAGTATCATCTATCTGGGTTGCAATGGTTGCATCTTCTTCATTGACAGTATTGACACAGTCATCGGAAGATACCCTCCCATTACCTTCCACATTAGAAGGGTCCCCCTCTTCATCACTGGGACTTTCCGATTTCATTTTAAAAGGAAATATAGTTTCATAAAACCTCACATCTCTTGAAAAAAACACATATTTACTTTCCAAACCATGCAATTTATAAGCCTTTTTACACTGGAAAAACCAATCAAAACACACTTTTCAGATTTAGAACTAAACTTATCAATTGAGTTCAAAATAGTGGAATAACAAAGACATCCAAAGTACCTGATATAAGAGAGACTATGATCCTTACCATACACTAAAAAATAGGGGGAAGCACCAGACAAGACAGAGGAGGGGAGCCTGTTGATTAAGTAAACAGCAGTTATAACACATTCAGGCCACATAGATAGAGGAATCCCCACCTGAAACATAAGACTCCTAGCCACATTAAGAAGGTGTCTATGTTTCCTCTCAGCAATCCCATTCTGCTGAGGAGTATAAGCACAAGAAGTTTGATGGATCATACCCAAATCATTAAAAAGTTTTGACAAATGATCATTAACAAATTTTGTCCCAGTATCAGATCTTAATCCTTTTATTAAACTGAGTGAAGATAAGTTTTATAAAATTTTCAATATAATTTGCCACTTCAACTTTTGAATTTAGTAGATAAATCTAAACAGCTAAAACCCTATAAGGACCTCAAACATCACAATGAATTAAATCACCAACAGACTCAGTTTTATGTTCACTTAATGGAAAAGGTTCCCTAGTTTGTTTGGCCTTATGACGGATATCACAAGGTGAGATATGATCCACCTTTTTAAAACCAATTTTATTCCCCAAAATAGACAAGACTTGGTCAGCAGGATGACCAAGCCTTTTGTGCCATAACTCATTAGAAACATGAGAAACAAACACAAAATTGCATATACCAGGATTGGACTCACCATATTTATTCATATCAAACAAGTAAAGCCCCCAGACTCACTACAAGTCCCCACAAGCTTGCCCTGTTTCAAATCCTGAATATAATATTTATGTTCATCAAACCCAACAAAGAATTTACTATCCTTGATCATTTTATTAATAGACAAAAGACTAACATTATAATCAGGCACAACAAGAACATCAAACAGGACAACACCAATGGTCAACCTAAGACTACCAATGGCAGAGATTTTGGCAACAATCCTATTGGGATGGCCAACAGTAAGCATAAGACTAGAAATATCAACCACATTAAACATGTTCCTAGTGGAATCAGTCATATGCTGATTAGCACCAGAATCAATAACCCAACCAAGGGTAAAATTATAGTTCATAGAACCAGTTTTAGCATAGAAAAATTTCTCAAAATTCAAATTAAACAACACATTGTTATTCATAAATCTGGTTTTCATACTTGCCATACTAGCAGAGACATTAGCAGAGGGTTTCTCATTAATAAGACTTAAGAGCTTCATCATTTGATCATTAGTGAAAGACCCAGTCATAGAACCAGATGAAGTGGATGGTTGAGACACATCTGCATTAGCATTAGACTTTTTGGCAGTAGCAGATTGTTTAGCTAAATTTGGGTTTCTTTTAAAACCAGGTGGATAACCATTTAATTTAAAGCATCTTTCAATGGTATGACCAATTAAACCACAATGTTTACAAACCAAATTAGGATTAGGTCCCCTATTACCATTGCCATTATTGTTATTACCTCTTCTAACAAAATTATTATTAGAGTTTTAATTATTATTGGCCTTGACAACAAAAGCAAGTGGGCCTTGGCCTTTACTAGAGCGAACTGGTGGAGTCCTCAATGAGACTCCTCCCTGAGACCACATTAAATGCCTCTTTAACATCTGGTAAAGGTTCCCTAGCTAAAATATTACTCCTAATTGGTTGATACACTTCATTTAAACCCATAAGAAACTGCATTAGCCTAACAAGTTGATTATGTTTCAAAACACCTTCATGTGCATCACAAGTACAAGCAGGTAACAAAGTCAAAGTATCAAACTCTCTCCAAAGAGAGTTTAACTTGTGATAATAATCAGGCACGTACAAATCACCTTGCTTCAGAGAGTTAATCTTATGAATCACATTAAAAATAACAGACCCATCCATTTTATCATAAGTTTCTTCTAATTCTTTCCAAACCTCATATGCAATCTCAGAATAGACTTGTCCTAAGTGCAACTCAGAGGACGAAGATCCAAGAATTCCTCCAAGAACAATGGCATTGCACGTCTTCCATTGCTGGGATAACACAATACTAGTAACAGGTTTCACACAAGTACCATCAACAAATTCCATTTTATTTTTACCTTTTAAAGCAATTTTCATAGTAGTAGACCACATTTTATAGTTATCAGTCCTAGTAAGTTTAAAATGAACAATAGATACATTAGAGTTATTAGTCGAATGTAAATATAAAGGATTACCAGGATCCAAACTACTAATCAACACCTCAGCTATAGATGCAACAAATAAGACAACAAGACAAGAAACAGATAGTAACTAACAAAAATAACAACCAGAAACCAACTAATCAACATATAAGAAACCAAAAAACCTAACAACTCTAACAAACCAATCAACCACCAGACTTCCAAGACTGCCCAAAAACTTATCCTCCAACGACCTAGTCTCAAAAAACTTAAATTACTAAGCAGAAAATAAAAAATCACACCCAATTCGACTGAAGTACCTAGTCTCACACCCGTCTGTGGGAAGAGCAGGTTTCCGTACTTCTCAAGGAAGCAGGTCAAGATGTTACCCACAGCGTTTGTAGCGTGATAACTAAAGTACTCAGTGAATTAAAGAAGAGAAAAACCTTACAATGATCGTGAAGATACGCAGCGGAATGAACAGATTACCAACACTCTTGATTCACTTAGTCAAGAGTGTTAGTAACCAAGAATGAACCCAATAATACCTCAGGAAATCACCATAATCAAAATCCCCAAATTTCCAAATTAGGGTTTCAAGAAACCCTAACTGAAAAATTCAAGAATCGGCTCAAAATCAATGATTAACACCACGGCCGTTGAGATAACAACCATAATTGAGCCCAATTGCACTCAAAACATGAAACCCCCAAATCTGAAATCAAACCCTAGAAACCCTAATATCAAGAACCAACGGAGATCATACCCGTGGCTCTGATACCATGTTAAAACTATAGGTCTAATACCAAACACAACCACAACACAACTGATTCACCCAACCAACCACCCCTTGGTGAAAATCTTTTATTAACTGAATATGCAAGAAGCTGAGTCCACAAAACGTGTGCTCACCAAACAAATACACAAGAAAAAGATAGTCCCCTTCAGAAGGATCCTATCTATCTCACTACAATGATTAAGATACTAAATAGCCTCACTACAACTCTCAATAACACCTACCAAACTATAAACCTGATCAAGATGATCAGAATACTAATACCAGACCAACAAAAACTTGAGAGAGAGAGAGAGAGAGAGAGAGAGAGAGATGTGTGTATGTGTGAGAAATAATACGGCTTGATGAGCTTCTAGGGTTAGCCTTTAGCTTATATAGAAACATGTTCCACTTTAGTCCCTGAAGTCCTTCAAACATGCCATATCAAACTAAACATACAAACAAGAATAATAAATGACACAATAAGTCCCTGAACTTATTATATCAAGACATAGCTTGACATATCAAACCATATTTCAACAACTCCAATGTTTTCATCATTTGTTTTATAACAAATGGATCATGAGTTGGAGGGAAAAAGGGAAAAAAGGGAGGGGAGAGTAAATGACACATGTCACTCTTTTGTGACTGACTTTTTAAAGGAGATCCACTTTTTATTTAATCATCTTCCGTATGCATAATTTTGCTCACATTGAATTTACATTTAATCTAGGCATATATGACTCAAGAACAAGTTTTAACATGGACTCTAACAGTTAAAGAAACAATCTACTACTCAGCTGAATTGCAACTACCAAAGTCGATGTCCAAATCTGAGAAGAAAGAGAGAGCTGGCAAAATTTTAAGTGACATGGGGCTCCAAAATTCGGTGAACATAAGAATAGGAGGCTGGGGGGTTAAAGGACTTAGTGGTGGTCAAAAGCGATGAGTCAGCATCTGCCTAGAACTGTTAACACACCCCAAGCTTCTTTTGCTTGATGAGCCTACAAGTGGTCTTGACAGCGCAACATCATTTTATGTCATGGACCGAATTGTTAAGCTCACTCGACAATATGGGATGACAGTTTTAGAAACAATCCATCAACCTAGTAGTCAAGTTTTTGGACTCTTCAACAATCTTTGTCTTCTCTCTTTGGGGAAAACAATATATTTTGGTCCTACATTTAGAGCTACTCAGGTATTTTAATGACACCGGTCCATCTTATTAATTGCAAAGGATGCCAGGTTCAACAAGATAGTATTATTTTTCAATTGATTCCAATCAACATTTATGTTTGAAAAACAATGCAATAGAGTTCATAGAAACATGAACCTAATAACTTTAATATTCTTGTTATTATTAGTTTTTGTAGTGAATGGTTTTCCTTGTCCAGATGAACAAAGTCCTGCAGATCACTACCTGATGACTATCAATACGGATTTTGACGAGGTAGGCCATTATTGTTCTATATATGTCTTAAATGTGTTATAAATTTCTAGACAGTTATGATTGTAACGTTAAAAGTCTTTTAGGATTGTTTAAAAGGTAACTATTTATGATATACAGTCTTTTTAATGTTAGCGGAAATTCTCTGTTTGGTACAATAGATTCTTGTTAGGTGTGTAATTATCTTTTCTAATTTGTCACTATAAAGGATATTCCAACGGGAAGTATACATGTTGAGCAAGTAATCAATGTACTTGCGGAATCCTACAAGTCATCTGAGATATATATGCAAGTCCAAGGTAAAATAGCAGCTCTATGTCAACAGGTACATGAACGGTATATCTTTTATTTTCATATCGCCAAATTTACAATAAATAAAATAGTAATTAATGAAAGTTGATTTTTTTTCAAGAAAGGAGATCTGGTTGGGAAAAAAGGAAGCCTGCAAGCTAGTTTCATTACACAATGCCTTGTGCTTGCAGAAAGATCATTAAAAAACATGTATCGTGATGTAGGATACTACTGATTGCGCCTTGGTATATATATAGCTTTGGCTATTGCAGTAGAAACAATCTACTATGATCTTGGTTTCGGATTTAGCTCCTTAAATGTAAGCTCCATGTTTAAATGTATAAGAAGTTTCAAATTATCAATCATGTATATCTAAATTGAGGCCCAACTAAACCAAAGAATAAACTGTTGCTAAAAGACTAAATTAAACGATAGGTGTCCATATTATCCTTGCTATTAAAATGATCAAAATTTAGATGTTTAAAACCTATGGCCTTTGGCCCTTGCTTATTCATGATTGATAAATTGGTAGTTTTCCAGCTGTTTACCGCTATTCCCATTATTCTGTGTTTTTTATGGTTCAAAAATGGCACAGGCTAGGATTTCAATGCTCATGTTTATTTCATCATTCCTTACTATTTTGGCCATCGGTGGCTTCCCCTCATTCGTTGAAGAAATAAAGGTTTGAATTAAGCATATTGTGATGAAGAAACACATTGTTTTGAACCAATTTAAGTGTTTGACAATTATGTTGCAACTACTTTGGTGCAGGTCTTTCAAGGGGAATGATTAAATGGGCATTATGTGGTTGGATCATATGTCACAGTCATACTATGTCTTCAACCCCCTACCTACTTATCATATCTTTAGTTCCAGGAGTATTGTGTAACTCGCTTGCCGGACTTCAGAGAGAATGGGAACGATTCATCTATTTTGCACTAATCCTCTTCGCATCCATGCTAATAGTTGAATCCCTTATGATGGTTATGGCTACAATCATTCCAAATTTGTTAATGGGCATCATAATTGGTGCTGCAATCCAAGGGTTGATGATACTAAGTGCAGGATTCTTTAGGTTGCCAAATGATCTATCTCAAGTATTTTGGAAATACCCGATGTACTATATATCGTTCCACAAGTATGCAGTACAAGGAATGTACAAAAATGAGTTTGAAGGGCTTATGTTCCCTAAGTACCCAGGAGGTCCTCCTATGATTGATGGGGAGACCATATTAAAAAGTATATTGCAAGTCGAGATGGGATATTCTAAGTGGATTGATCTTGGAATCTTGTTTGGTATGGTGTTCGCATATAGGGGAATACTCTTCTGTACTATCAAGATAACAGGGAGGGTGAAGCCTGTAATACGAGCTTTCTTGTTAAGTTATGCACTTAGAACCTAGAAACACTTATAGTGAACGAACTGCATCTCTCTTTTGTTTTGAATTCTGTTGTAATAAGGCCTGAAACACCAAGTGTATCATGGAGGTCAAATAATGTTTGTATTTTCTTGTGTCTTATTAGTTCTGACTATAAGCTCTAATATATTGTTTTCATTTACATTCCCTCCTCCCATTACCCTCCCATCAATCATTGATATGCTTCAATATCAACCGATTAGTTTGATTTTTAATAACATTTTAATAACATCAATAACTAAATTGATATCTTTCCTTAAGACTAAAGACTTTGCACATGCCTCATCTTGAAACGGAAATTACTTTAATAAGGAACTATTATTACACTTCATATATTCTGCTACATAATACTACTTATAAAAGTAATGTACTAATGTTTGCTTGTATGATTCTATGGAAAAATTTTAATACACCTTCGCTGTTGACTCATCATATGGCCTTTGCTTCCAATCATTCATTAATCAATGCATCATGACTCTCGCTAAAATTGCAGCTTTTGCAAAGGTTTCGAAGAAAAATCCGGTGGTCACCAAATTTATACTATAACACAAGTTAAGCATGCATACAATCAATTGGTTTACATCAAAATAAACACAAATGGTGTTACATATTGGTTTTCATAATCACACAAACACACAATACTTGGGGCGTATAAAATGAGTTTTAAAAAGAGAAAGTGAAAAAGAGTTGGGAACTTTAGTGAGACAATGAAAAATGAATTATGAAAGCTCCAACCCTTTGCCTTGCTATGCAAAGGGTATTTATAGGTTCATACAAGAAACGCCTCCTACGGGATGTGGATCAGGCATACAGTGGGTAAAGACCCGTCCGTCCTCCATGGTGTTACTTAAAAAATTACTTACTAACACTAAATGACTACGACTACGAGCTTTCTAACGAATACATATACTTGAGGTGATCGAATCTTTAACTACTGGATTTTCTAAACCCTAACAATCTCCCCCTAAGGGAGGTCACCTCTATTACATCAATTACAAACAGATATTACATTTTGGTGTTCTTGGATTCTTGATTAAGTTCTTTGCTCTGTAGCCCGTAGTCTTTGATTCTTCATGTTCCGCATGTTTGGTTATTACAAGTTGAGGTCTTTAACTGATCCACGTGATAGTGAGTTTTGAGCCAGCTTTGAGATCATTAGTGGCAGTAAATCTCTGACTCATCCTTTATTGTATAGCCATTATGTGAAGTTGTGAATTTTGGACCGACATGCTTACATTTTGGATCATGATGTCTTCTCATCAGAGTTGTGGAAGCTTTTGTTGATTCATGATATTTGCAGCAGCTTAGCAGAAGCATGGATTGAAAATATCAGAGTCAGTTGATGAAGATATGCAATTATCATGATGTCTTTAGAACTGAATATGTTCTGTGAGCATGCGGCTATGGATTGGCTCCTTAATTCTGATCAGCTGCAACCGTCGGGTGTCCCTGCAAACAACAGTTAGCAATAAAGTGCACGAAAGTGTCTTTGATCACCTTTGTTGAATAGGTTGCAAGAACCACGGTTCCTCGTTGGTCAGTACAAGTACTTTCTGTGATCGTGTAGAGTTCAAGAATCTCCTTGATGTGGTTTCGAGTCGCTCTAGTCGTTCTCAAATCGAACGTCTCAAAAAGAAAACACGGAGTGAGTGAACCAAACAAATTTAGATTCACGATTGAAGAAAATGATTTGAAAACAATCGTATTGCTTAATAGAAAGAATTTTTCAATACAACGAAGGTTTTATACAAAAAATCAATTTTCAATCATAAATACCCTTTAACTTTGAAAACTTAATACACAGTCAATGTGCTGTAGATAAGTGTTTTTGAAAACTTAATACATGATCAATCCATTTCCTGGATCAAGGTTGATTCAAAAGTGAATCGCCCCATCGTTTCTATCCAGTTGTCACAAGCTTGATCTTTTCGAAAGATCTCACATGTCACCCACCAAGAGCTTGTTTGATGTTGGCTCTAGAAGGATTTCCATCTTCATCGTGAGTATTTTTGCATATCACTCGGATGTTCTGGCAATACCACAAGGATAATGCATAGGACTCTCAAAATATATTCTTACTTTCCACATTGTGTGAAACAGTAAGTTCTTCATTAATTGTGTCCTATTTATTGATGATCTCTTGGCTCTAGACTCAATAGTGCATATTTGGTTTCCTATGCCGGAGACTAGGGTGATGGTCTCCTTCTTCAATATCAACAATCTCTAAGAGAAAGTCGATAGATTATGTAGGTTCCCCGTGAGAATGAAACAAGTCCTTTTAAGAGAAACTTGAGTAGCTTGGGAAGTTTTAGTGCGGTCGTCCATCGGGACCATGACGCCTTGTCTTCAATACCGGTGTTACCTTGGTAACAGCATTAGCATATGAATTGAACCCGGTTTCTGCCCTAAGGTTAAATTAATGGAGGGCTATTTCTTTTCACCCTTTTCTCAATCAATTCTTTTTCATTCTTCAACCCCTTCAGTGCTTACCGAGACTTCATTACTAGAACCTTGTTGGGTTTATTCCAGTTCTAGCTATATCTCAGTTGGCACTCTTCTCATATTCTCACTTTTCTCCTTTTTCCATCATGCCTAAGGACTTCTACACTATTTCGTGGATTGTCCCTGGGTAGATCCCTCCGGCTCTGGCGGGATCGTGGGAACGAATAGCTAACCTAACCATCCTTATATCTCCATGGATAAAATACATTGGTCGGTCATTTGGTATTTTTTATTCCGCCTCGAAACCAATTGAAAACCATTTGAAACTCAATCAAGGTACTTTTGATATAAAATCAAAGTATTTTGTACCTTAATTGTTTTTGATATTTTAGAAATGCTCCCCCTCAACATATGCTTCAAGTATTAGAACTTGTTTTAGCACATGGAGGCAAGAGGAGTTTTGAAATCTGAGATTGAGAATGAAAGATCCAATCTTTGATTAACATTTTCTAAAATGATCATCATCACTTCCCGATCACATATTGTATTTTGAGTACTTTGGATGAAATATTTTGGGAAGGATGAGGTTTTCATTAGATTTCTCCCCCTTAATATGTGCATCGAAATTCAAAAATGTTTTGCACATATTAGAGGGAACCTACACTTAGAGATAAATAAATCACGTTTCAATCTTTTTTTATTTAAGATAATTGCTCCCCCTTAACATGTGCATGAAATATTTGAAATCGTTTGGCACATGTAGGGAGGAGGGCTTGATATAATATTTCTAAAACCACTTATTGACTTATCAGTTTAAAACCAATTTAAATCACAAATCTTCTCCGATCACAATTTTCAAACCCTTTGAGATTTGTGATCTCAATTGATTTAAGTTATTTTTTAAAGCTTTTTGAGGAGAACGTGTGACTTGCTGATAAGGTTTTAAATGTACCTTTTGAGGGTCATTTAAGCCCTTATTTGATCACTTTTGTATCCGTTATTACTTAATATCGCCTTTTCACTTTTAGGTCTCTTGAAGGCAAATTGTTGTAATGGCACTTATTTGGACGAAAAGGCGCGGATATACTGAAGAAAATGGCCAAAGTCAAGAATCGAGACACTCAAGTCTTTGAAATATAAGGTGGCGGGCGCATCGCTTAACTCTTGACGCGTTGGAGCATTTTGTGACAGACATAAGCCAAATTTCTTATTTTCAAGTGACGGTGTCGCTTTAAAAGAGTAGGTCGTCGCAACTCACACGGCCTAGATATGATCCGACGGCGTCACAAGCACAAGGTCACGCCGTCGCAAGACTAACGTGGCCAAGACGAAACCCTAATGACGGCGACCCGACAATCACAAATCATAAGGTGACGCCACGATATGTAATCTTATATATAGAATCCGAATTTTCAAGATTTGTGTGTAGTCTTTGGAGTAAAACCTAAACCGAACCAAGGTTGTCTTGTACAAGATTTTAGGGTTCCAAACCCTATCTTACATCAAGATAAGTGTTTTACTTCATTAATTCAATTATGTCTTCAATTATTTGTGTGTATGCTTGCATCTTCTCCATGTCCGGCTAATTTACTTGTGTGTTTGCTTAGGAATATGAAACTTAATTATTGAATATTGATTGGTTGTCTCTTATCTTAATTGTTAATGATCTAGTAATGCGATAGGTCATTCGTTGTGTAATTAATGCTTGATTAATCTTTGTGAACCTTAGACTATAGCACTTAGAGCGATTGTAGGCTAAACCATCCAAAGAGGGCCTTAGAGTTAGAGTTTATAATCCCTAGAGGGTTTTGTAGACGAGACCCTTTGGTAAGTTCAAAGAGTTAGGGATAAACGCATACCCTACGACTTTAGACACACAACGCGATTAAGAATAAGGAAGTGACAATTCAACCATCAATAGGAGATAATTAAAGAATAATAAAACCTAAGTGAACACATCTTTAAACTATCATACGAGCACACAATAATTAGACATAGACTACATACACCTTAGATTAGATAATTAGATAAGTAGAGTAATCGGTAGAAATACCAACCCCAAAATCCAAACCCCGAGATTCGTACCTTTCCATTTTCTAAAAAACATAAAAAGATAAAATAATCTTCCTCAACCCCAACCTTAGCGTTGTAACTTCTCACTACCATTCCTATTCCCCTAGAGAACGATATCAATACTCGTGGCTTACCCTAATACTACACTACAACGATTAGGTTCACTGCCTAGGGTGTTATAAAACTTGCTTGAAGAAAAGGAAGTTCCTTTGACCCCGAACGACGCGTATAGTGTTATCAAGTTTTTGGCGCCGCTTCCGGGGAATAGAATAGCTAGTTAGTAGTCCACCTCGTTTAGGTTTCTTTGCTTGATTCCTATCAAGTAAATTCTTTTTCTCATTTTTAGCTTTCTCGTATTCTATCCCCCTTCTTCGTGACCTTTGTTCGGAACCCCATCACTTTTCATCATGGAAGGTGATAACCACCCACCATTCATCAACCCACCACCAAATGACCCGCCAAGAGCCCGCACTTTGCGTGAATACTCGAGACCAAGCCACCTAGGCTATAAGAACACCATTGAGCTTCCCGACCAAGCCCAAACTACGGCCTTGCGATCCGATACCATCCGGTTGGTGCAAAACGGATGTGCATTCCATGGACTTCGTTCAAGATCCTAATCAAGATCTCGAGGATTTCCTCAAAATTGTCGATTCCATTGACCTTGATGCTACTACTCGGGAGACCACGCGTCTGCGTCTCTTCCAATTCTCTACGGGACCAAGCTAGTAATTGGCTTGAGCGACTTCCCGCCGGCTCCATCTCAAGTTGGGATGATCTCACCTCTCGCTTCCTTGCTTAATTTTTCCCATCGGGGAGAATGATATGTGCAAAAACACATATCATTTCTTTATCAAATATAGACCCAAAATAACCAAGAAAGAGCCGTTTATTGCTAATATTTGTTGTTTTCTTGAGTTTATGCATGTGCAGGTACGGATATATCAAAACACACAAATATCAGCCAAATCTGCTAAATCGGGCACGAGAGAAAGAAGAATGCAAAAAGCCGATGCCGGATTCAGTTTTGTGGAATTCTGAGTTTTCAAAGATCAAGATACAGATTTCTGAGCATAATGGAAGAGTTTTCACTATTGGTCCTTCACTTTATCAAGTTCACACAATTACCCCTCAAGTTTCCCAAATTACACTTTCACCCCTTTAACTTTCCCATAATTACACTTCTAACCCTTCACCATCCCATATTTACCCAATCTACCCCTCATCTCATTTATCCCCATTATCCCAAAAATCACCCTTCCTTTTCCCCAAAATACACAAATGGTCCTTGGTCTTTGCCAAATTACATGATTGGTCCTTGTTATTACTAGCTGGATTAATACCAAAATCCAAGTCCAAAACTATAAACCATACTCAAAAACAAACCAAAACCCTTTTACAAACCCACGGCCCAAAATACTTTTACCCAATCCCAACCATACCCGGTCCGATCTTTTGTCCAAACCCGGTCAACACCCAATATACCAAGTCAAAGAACAATAAAATAGTTACCCCTTTTCTTCCCCAAGCCTTACGCGCCCTTTTTACCCAGCCATTTACCCAAGTACCAACCTCGTACTAGCATCTTTCCCAAGGAGCTTCTAGACCCTCTAACATGTCAGGATAGAATGCCAACGTGGCCAAACAGAGCTCTATCATTGGACGCAACACATCATTGGGTGATTTGGAGGCTAATGATTGGTGATTGTGACTCAGAGGATTTGTGTGGCTGAGGATAGCATTCTAGGCTCTTCCTATCAAGATTCCCAAGCTGCTTGAAGGCTATAAATAGGACCCTTTGCTTCACATTGTATTCGTGCATTTGTTTTCCTTTAAATTCAGTTCATGTTTTTGTATTTCAGCTTTTCAAATAGTTTATAATGTTTTCTTAAGTTTTCATGTAATCTCGGCTTCCTTTGTAATAAAATTTCGCTTTAATAATAAAATTCCAAGTTTCCTTTCAATCTTGCATTTCAGTTTTACATGTTAAATAAAGGTGTTTTTAAGGTTGGAATAAGCTCATTCAGCTTCACGTAAGCTGTTGTGAGCTTATTTGGTGTTTAACTGTTTCATTCCATCCATTTACATACAAAAAGTTCGTTGGTCAATAAAAGTCAACTGTGGTTGAAACTGGTTTTGATATGGATTTGGGTTGATCTAGATGCTGGATTGGGTTTTAGTTTGATGTTTCTATATTGGTTTAAGTACTGTTATGCTGCCAAAATTTTACTAGACCTCAAAGTAAGTATTGATCCTATTTGTCTTCAAATCTGTCTTGATGAATGATCATGTTTTAATGCTTGATTTGATGATATTTTAGCTTTAGGATTTCGGTTTAATGCTCTTTTGGATCTCAAAGATAAGTAGGATAGGATTAGATTGCTAAACCGCTTTTGAATACTTTAAAGGAGTGTTTGGATTAGGATATAAACTGTGATTTAGTGCTTGTGATGGTTGATATCTCCGTAATAGTCTCATCTAGTCAAATATCGGTCATTTTAGGTCTTAACTTTGTACCAGTTTGTTTCAAAAGTCAAAATCCATTCTAGATCTATTTAGCCTAAAAGCTGCTAAAGTTAGTAGTTGAAATAGCTTAGAACAAGTTTAGATTCTATTGGTTTAGCTTATTTGGGTCTTATTACATCTTATAACATTGATCTCAGTCCAAAAATTGCATTTGAATCTCATAAAAGTCAAATCTTATGTCTGTCATTGTTTTGGTCAAAAGTTGAAAAACCAGTTTTGGGGAAACTTTGTTGATTTTTCATTGCTTCAATTCTGAACCAAAATTTATGAAATTGTGATATGTTTGAGATTGGTTGGTCAAGATCTTAAAACTGATTTTTGTCAAATTTATATAAGCTTGTTGGATAGTGAAATAAGCTCTTGAACAAGCCTGGTTTTGCCCTGTAACAGCAAACTGTGGTTTTTTACAAACTTGCAGATAAGTTAGTTTGTTCATTTGAGCTCATCAGGAGCTGATTTTTGGTCCATGTGTAGTCTGCTAGGTGATCTTGAAAACCCAATATCTGTTTTTCCCCTTAGCTCATTAGGATTGGTTATGCATGTGCTTAAAGGTGCCCCCATAAATGCAGAAAAATCCAAAAAAAAAATAGTTTTAATTCATAAATAGATTTCAAATTACATTTTTAAAGTAGAAATAATTTTAGAACTTAGTTTAGATTTATTTGCCTTAAAATCGCGTTTTATTTACGTTAATTTAGAATCGCGTAATTAGGATTTCCCGTAGATTAGATTCCCTTAATTACATTCCCAATTCCCGTAGTTTAAATTAAATCAAAATCAAAAAAATCGAAAAATCGAGCATTTTAATACCAAACCTTTCACGACGCTGGCCATTCACACTCGTTGGGAAACGACCCGGATTGTCTAATCCGCCTCACTACACATCACTCACGGGTTTTGATTGCTTATTCACTTTTCCTAAAGGAACACTTAATCATACCTTGTGTATTTTATATCCAGATATACATTTTCTCCTACACACAAATCGATATCAAATTTTGGCCATTGCCGGAGGGCATGTAGTGAGTTTTCATATTCCTCATCTCATTTATCCCCATTATCCCAAAAATCACCCTTCCTTTTCCCCAAAATACACAAATGGTCCTTGGTCTTTGCCAAATTACATGATTGGTCCTTGTTATTACTAGCTGGATTAATACCAAAATCCAAGTCCGAAACTATAAACCAAACTCAAAAACAAACCAAAACCCTTTTACAACCCCACGGCCCAAAATACTTTTACCCAATCCCAACCATACCCGGTCCAATCTTTTGTCCAAACCCGGTCAACACCCAATATACCAAGTCAAAGAACAATAAAATAGTTACCCTTTTCTTCCCAAGCCTTACGCCACTTTTTACCCGACCATTTACCCAAGTACCAACCTCGACTAGCATCTTTCCCAAGGAGCTTCTAGACCCTCTAACATGTCGATAGAATGCCAGCGTAGCCAAACAGAGCTCTATCATTGGACGCAACACATCATTGGGTGATTTGGAGGCTAACGATTGGTAATTGTGACTCAGAGGATTTGTGTGGCTGAGGATAGCATTCTAGGCTCTTCCAATCAAGAATCCCAAGCTGCTTGAAGGCTATAAATAGGACCCTTTGCTTCACATTGTATTCGTGCATTTTTTTTTCCTTTAAATTCACTTCATGTTTTTGTATTTCAGCTTTTCAAATAGTTTATAATGTTTTCTTAAGTTTTTCATGTAATCTCAGCTTCCTTTGTAATAAAATTTCAGTTTTAATAATAAAATTCCAAGTTTCCTTTCAATCTTGCATTTCAGTTTTACATGTTAAATAAAGGTGTTTTTAAGGTTGGAATAAGCTCATTCAGCTTCACGTAAGCTGTTGTGAGCTTATTTGGTGTTTAACTGTTTCATTCCATCCATTTACATACAAAAAGTTCCTTGGTCAATAAAAGTCAACTGTGGTTGAAACTGGTTTTGATATGGATTTGGGTTGATCTAGATGTTGGATTGGGTTTTAGTTTGATGTTTCTATATTGGTTTAAGTACTGTTATGCTGCCAAAATTTTACTGGACCTCAAAGTAAGTATTGATCCTATTTGTCTTCAAATCTGTCTTGATGAATGATCATGTTTTAATGCTTGATTTGATGATATTTTAGCTTTAGGATTTCAGTTTAATGCTCTTTTGGATCTCAGCATAAGTAGGATAGGATTAGATTGCTAAAACTGCTTTTTGAATACTTTAAAGGAGTGTTTGGATTAGGATATAAACTGTGATTTAGTGCTTGACAGTGGTTGATATCTACTGCTATAGTCTCATCTAGTCAAATATCAGTCATTTTAGGTCTTAACTTTGTACCATTTTGGTTCAAAAGTCAAAATCCATTCTAGATCTATTTAGCCTAAAAACTGTTAAAAGTTAGTAGTTGAAATAGCTTAGAACAAGTTTAGATTCTATTGGTTTAGCTTATTTGGGTCTTATTACATCTTATAACATTGATCTCAGTCCAAAAATTGCATTTGAATCTCATAAAAGTCAAATCTTATGTCTGTCATTGTTTTGGTCAAAAGTTGAAAAACCAGTTTTGGGGAAACTTTGTTGATTTTTCATTGCTTCAATTCGAACCAAAATTTATGAAATTGTGATATGTTTGAGATTGGTTGGTCAAGATCTTAAAACTGATTTTTGTCAAATTTATATAAGCTTGTTGGATAGTGAAATAAGCTCTTGAACAAGCCTGGTTTTGCCCTGTAACAAAGAAAGGTGGTTTTTACAAACTTGCGAGATAAGTTAGTTTGTTCATTTGAGCTCATTAGAGTGATTTTTGGTCCATGTGTAGTCTCGCTAGGTGATCTTGAAAACCCAATATCTGTTTTTCCCCTTAGCTCATTAGGATTGCTTATGCATGTGCTTAAAGGTGCCCCCATAAATGCTGAAAAATCCAAAAAAAGAATAGTTTTAATTCATAAATAGTTTTCAAATTACATTTTTAAAGTAGAAATAATTTTAGAACTTAGTTTAGATTTATTTGCCTTAAAATCGCGTTTTATTTACGTTAATTTAGAGTCGCGTAATTAGGATTTCCCGTAGATTAGATTCCCTTAATTACTTTCCCAATTCCCGTAGTTTAAATTAAATCAAAATCAAAAAAATCGAAAAATCGAGCATTTTAATACCAAACCTTTCACGACGTTGGCCATTCACGCCTCGTTGGGAAACGACCCGGATTTTCTAATCCGTCTCACTACACATCACTCACGGGTTTTGATTGCTTATTCACTTTTCCTAAAGGAATACTTAATCATACCTTGTGTATTTTTGATATCGGTATTATACATTTTCTCCCTACACACACAACTGATACCAAATTTTGGCGCCGCTGCCGGGGAGGGCATGTAGTGAGTTTTTCATATTCCGTCTCGATTCGCGTGCATTTAAAGATCCTTCCCTGTGAAGTTATCGCTGTTTTTGTAAATATATCTTTTTCAAAAACCCAAAAAGATTTTCCTTTTCAAAATTTGTTTTCCTTTTATGTTTTCTATTTATAAAAACCCAAAAATAATCGTCTTTATCCTCTAAACCGTCAATTCTTTATCTCTTTACCCTCTTAATCCGTTTAATTCTATCTTCTTTAACCTCTAAACCGATAATTCTTTCCTCTTATCCCTCTATATGTTTAATTCTAATGGCGGACACGCGTACGATGTCAGAATTGCTCCAAGTACCCACCGAGGGTTACGAAGATGCTGTTGTCGTACCAGAGATTCTTTCCGAAAATTTCGAGATACAAACCGGTTTAATTCAACTAGTTATGTCAAAACCATTCTATGGTTTCGAGAGGGACGATCCCTATATTCACATTCGATGGTTTGATAATTTAATTTTGACTATAAAGTATAAGGATGTTCCTCATGACACAATTAAGTTGATGTTATTCTCATTTTCTCTCGAGGGGGTAGCCCGGAATTGGCTCGATAAAGAACCCCCTCGATCGATCACTGCTTGGGAAGATCTCGTTTCAAAATTTGTAAATCGTTTCTTTCCTTATTCTACAACGCTAAATCTTAAGAACGAAATTACAAACTTCCAGCAGCGTTTTGATGAAAGTTTTGGTGAGGCATGGGATAGATTCAAAGATCTCCTACGGAAATGCCCACATCATGGTTTTTCGGACTTACTTCAGATCGATATATTCTACAATGCTTTAACGCAAACCGATCAAGATTCACTTAATACAGCCGCTGGTGGCAATATCTTGTATCGTACCCCAAGAGATATATTGACGATCATCGAGAACAAATAAAAAATTTCGATATCAAGAAATAAACCAGTTAAGATGGCTGAGCTTACCAATGATATTCGATGCATGAAGTAAAAACCAGAGCCCGTTGATACCGTTTCCAAAAGATGTGATTATTGTGGTGGTCCCCATTTTTTTTACGATTGTCAAGCCACCGATGACGACGTCTACAATGCTACAATAGCCCAATATCGCAAGACTTTCGTTTTCGATGATGATGAGGATTCCATTCAAATGAAAGAATATTATGAAAGTTTGTCGGCTGAAACCTCTCTCATTCTGAGCCTTTCATTTCCGACCCTTCCCCTTCTCTCACACCGGTTGAGAGAAGTGACGTCATTTTGGAAGAGTTCGATGATTCTATGTCTTCGATAATTGTTAAACCCGTTGACTCTCTCATAATGGGGGATGAGCATCTTAGTACTATTCCGGAAATGGAATCATCTAATGCTGAGGTCCTTATCCCAATCCCAAGATAGTCCGAGGTTGTAGATAATATTTGTGATGAGCCTTCTTTTGATATTTCGAATGATCATGATGAGATGTTCTCCGATTCCGAGGATGTATCTGACAGTGATTATGATTCGCTTTTATGTGATTCTCTTGACATCTCCGAGGTTACTTCCGGAATTTTCTCAAATCCACTTTTTGAATTCAAGAACGACTATACCTTTTGTGAAGTTAATCCTCTTTTTGACAAAGATTTTGAGTCCGATTCGGAGACCACAACATAAGTGGTGGATATTGCTAGCTCTGAGAGCACACCACTTGTCCCATCTCTGTATTCTGACCTTTCTCTCCCGTCATGTGATGTTATGCAAGATGAAGAAAGTGATGAATCTGACACTGAAGATATTATGGAGATTGATGAATTGACTAAAGTGGTTGAAGACGATATTCTTGATAATCTGCCTTATGATTCTGATATGGAAGAAATCGACTTATTTCTTGATGATCCAATACCGCCGGGTATTGAGAGTGACGGGTGCGACTCTAATCAAGATGTCCTTTTTCTTGAAAGCTTGCTTAATGATGATTCTCCGTACTCTGTTGAGTCGACCCTCACTTATCCCATTGAGCCCACATGTGAAGACAAGATTTTTAACCCCGGGATATTCGACATAGATGAGCTTTATGCTAAAAACGTCATTCGAGATAAGGATCCTCCGATGGATGCCTTCACTATTGACCCTTCGAGTAGCATTTCTCTCTACCATGAGCTCCCGACTTCTTCTATGGAGTCATTTCTGTTTGATCCGTCATCTCTTCGTCCACCCGCAAAACCACCGGATGATGGATCACTCTTTCTTGACATACCTTTTGTAAGTTTGGGAGATGTTATCCCATTTGTGTTGATGCCCGACATTGTCTTTCCCTCCCAACCCACCCATTCTCTTTCCCTCTGGAGTGAGGATACCATCTTTGATCCGGGTATCCCTTCCGCTTATTTCCCCAAGGACAAATGAATTCGGGGACGAGTCAGGCTAGCGAATCGGTGATAAAAAACAGTAGCGCTTCGTGGGAGGCACCCCATGCTTATCTCTATCTTTTTCTATTTTCTAATAAGTGACGTGAAGGGGTTAGCCTCTTCGATTTCTTGTGTTTGGTTGTTTGTGATGTTGTGTTTAGGGATTTCCCGATATGAAGACTCTCGTGCTCGAAGTTTGTCTTTTCTCCACTCGAGTTTCATGATCGATGCTGATGGAAATCCGATATCCGAAATCTTATCGACTAACGTTTATCTTTGAGCATACTTAATAAACGGCTTTTAGATTTTCGTTATTACCCTTGCCTTTAAACATTGAGGACAATGTTTCATTTTAGTTTGGGGTGGGTAATCTTCGATTTGATTTGACCGCACTTGCTTGTTTTTCGTCGTATACTCTCACAACCCCGTTTTTCCTTAGAAAATGAAAAATTTTGTGCAAAAATGAGGAAATTTAAAAAAAAAATCGTAAGCTTTTGCTAGTTTTGTGATTGAAAAGTCTTTGCGAGTCTCTTAAAAGTTACTTTAAATAGCGTTTTCTTGAAAAAGTCTTTGCTAATTGCTTAGACAAGAGGCTATAAAATGCGATTCTAGCTCACAAGGCCAAGAATTTGCAAGCTTCCCTAAGCGATTTTAAATATGCGAAGCTTTGAAAGATTTGCTAGTTTCTAATAAGAGAACTTTAAAAATGCGAGACTTGAGATTATTTGACGAAGAATTAGCTAAGTTAATATATGTTTGACACCTTGTTGACTTTCATTGGTGAGAGTAGGAATAGAATTACGACTTGACCGGGCGTGTTGAGCCCTAGCTTGTTCCCTTAACTATAGATAATCTAAAATTATCGGCTAAGCATCCGCGGATCTCATTATTTGGGATTTTAAATTTGCGGAGATCGAGGAATGATAGAGTTACTTATGAGTTTAGATGCTAAGCGTGGAGTAGATGGTTCTCTTTAGAGCCCATCAAGGTACTTATATTTTTGTTCCACAAGATTGTTTCACCCCATATTTGTGATTGAATAATTAGAGATGTTGAGTTTTTGGCGATAGTTAGTTCTTTATCTTCTTAAAAGAATCTTTGTTTTAAAATTGGGTACACATCAAGGACTCGTATAAAGTAATAAGTAATAAATAAAGTTATGAGTCATGGGTTCGAGATCGGACCCTTGGATCCTTATTTCAATAGTAAGCGTTTAGGTCTTGGCTACCTCTTCGCTGACCCTTGGACCTCTAGCTGGGATTGGGTGAGGTTCTTGGTCTAACCCATCGGGATCCTTATTTCATGAAGCCTAGAGTCTTGGAATTCTCCGTCAGAATGACCCTTGGATCCTTTATTACGAAAAATTGTAAGGTCTTGGAATTACCCAGGTGAAGCTCCGTAGTTCATAGCTCATAAAAAAAAAAAAAAAAAAAAAAAAGTCAAAAATATAAGTGAATAAAAATTCCTTGATGTGGACCTTATTTTTAAGACAATAGTTCTTGAGAAGATGGATAACTAATTAGCGACTTAGCTTCATATCTTTATCGGATTAAAATATATCGAAACGAGAAACTTGAAGAAATTCATTTCTCAAAAATAAAATATCTAGAGGAAAATAAGAAATTGGGAGCAAAAGGTAATTACACAAGTAACTTCCATGGGTAGTGTTAGCATCTAAAGTCATATTTAACAATGATTTCGATTTTACGCTTAGTTTGGGGACCTGTGAAAAATCAGGGACAATGTATTCTATCCGTATGGTCACTTCACGCTGTGTTGTGTTTCCTATTCCGTGATCCTAAAATGTCGTTTGAAAAATGTTGGAGTTATTGATCGACATGAAAGTTTAACAAACCGTCACTCATAATCTGAATGTGCTTAATCGTAATATCTATATGTGAATTAAAAGGTAAACAGAGCGTTTTTAGAATTAAGGATTTCTTAATCTCTTTTGAGGAATCTTTGCTACTTCTTTATAGGTTTAGTAGAAAGAGATTGAAATCCTTGGTTTTAGAAGCGTAAGTTGATTGCATTGCGTGGGGACACGACAATGGTCTCGTCTGGGGTATTTTGATATGTGCAAAAACACATATCATTTCTTTATCAAATATAGACCCAAAATAACCAAGAAAGAGCCGTCTATTGCTAATATTTGTTGTTTTCTTGAGTTTATGCATGTGCAGGTACGAATATAACAAAACACACAAATATCAGCCAAATCTGTTAAATCGGGCACGAGGGAAAGAAGAATGCAAAAAGCCGATGCCGGATTCAGTTTTGTGGAATTCTGAGTTTTCAAAGATCAAGATCTGATTTACGAGCATAATGGAAGAGTTGTCACTATTGGTCCTTCACTTTATCAAGTTCACACAATTACCCCTCAAGTTTCCCAAATTACACTTTCACCCCTTTAACTTTCCCATAATTACACTTCTAACCCTTCACCATCCC
Organism: Chrysanthemum lavandulifolium; assembly: GCA_022545495.1. Lineage (NCBI taxonomy): Eukaryota > Viridiplantae > Streptophyta > Magnoliopsida > Asterales > Asteraceae > Chrysanthemum > Chrysanthemum lavandulifolium. The sequence continues at coordinate 102,966,150 of CM040238.1, read as the reverse complement.
ATATTTACCCAATCTACCCCTCATCTCATTTATCCCCATTATCCTAAAAATCACCCTTCCTTTTCCCCAAAATACACAAATGGTCCTTTGTCTTTGCCAAATTACATGATTGGTCCTTGTTATTACTAGCCGGATTAATACCAAAATCCAAGTCCAAAACTATAAACAAAACTCAAAAACAAACGAAAACCCTTTTACAACCCCACGGCCCAAAATACTTTTACCCAATCCCAACCATACCGGTCCAATCTTTTGTCCAAACCCGTCAACACCAATATACCAAGTCAAAGAACGAGAAAATAGTTACCCTTTTCTTCCCCGAGCCTTACGCGCTTTTTACCAACCATTTACCCAAGTACCAACCTCGTACTAGCATCTTTCCCAAGGAGCTTCTAGACCCTCTGACATGTCAGGATAGAATGCCAGCGTGGCCAAACAGAGCTCTATCATTGGACGCAACACATCATTGGGTGATTTGGAGGCTAATGATTGGTGATTGTGACTCAGAGGATTTGTGTGGCTGAGGATAGCATTCTAGGCTCTTCCAATCAAGAATCCCAAGCTGCTTGAAGGCTATAAATAGGACCCTTTGCTTCACATTGTATTCGTGCATTTTTTTCCTTTAAATTCAGTTCATGTTTTTGTATTTCAGCTTTTCAAATAGTTTATAATGTTTTCTTAAGTTTTTCATGTAATCTCAGCTTCCTTTGTAATAAAATTTCAGTTTTAATAATAAAATTCCAAGTTTCCTTTCAATCTTGCATTTCAGTTTTACATGTTAAATAAAGGTGTTTTTAAGGTTGGAATAAGCTCATTCAGCTTCACGTAAGCTGTTGTGAGCTTATTTGGTGTTTAACTGTTTCATTCCATCCATTTACATACAAAAAGTTCCTTGGTCAATAAAAGTCAACTGTGGTTGGCGGTTTTGATATGGATTGGGTTGATCTAGATCTTGGATTGGGTTTTAGTTTGATGTTTCTATATTGGTTTAAGTCTTGTTATCTTTGCCAAACTTTTCTTGGACCTCAAAGTAAGTATTGATCCTATTTGTCTTCAAATCTGTCTTGATGAATGATCATGTTTTAATGCTTGATTTGATGATATTTTAGCTTTAGGATTTCGGTTTAATGCTCTTTTGGATCTCAAAGATAAGTAGGATAGGATTAGATTACTAAAGCGCTTTTGAATACTTTAAAGGAGTGTTTGGATTAGGATATAAACGTGATTTAGTGCTTGATAAGGGTTGATATCTCTGCTATAGTCTCATCTAGTCAAATATCAGTCATTTTAGGTCTTAACTTTGTACCAGTTTGCTTCAAAAGTCAAAATCCATTCTAGATCTATTTAGCCTAAAAACTGTTAAAAGTTAGTAGTTGAAATAGCTTAGAACAAGTTTAGATTCTATTGGTTTAGCTTATTTGGGTCTTATTACATCTTATAACATTGATCTCAGTCCAAAACTTGCATTTGAATCTCATAAAAGTCAAATCTTATGTCTGTCATTGTTTTGGTCAAAAGTTGAAAAACCAGTTTTGGGGAAACTTTGTTGATTTTTCATTGCTTCAATTCTAAACCAAAATTTATGAAATTGTGATATGTTTGAGATTGGTTGGTCAAGATCTTAAAACTGATTTTTGTCGAATTTATATAAGCTTGTTGGAAAGTGAAATAAGCTCTTGAACAAGCCTGGTTTTGCCCTGTAACAGCAAACTGTGGTTTTTTACAAACTTGCAGATAAGTTAGTTTGTTCATTTGAGCTCATTAGGAGCTGATTTTTGGTCCATGTGTAGTCTGCTAGGTGATCTTGAAAACCCAATATCTGTTTTTCCCTTAGCTCATTAGGATTGCTTATGCATGTGCTTAAAGGTGCCCCCATAAATCTTGAAAATCCAAAAAGAATAGTTTTAATTCATAAATAGTTTTCAAATTACATTTTAAAGTAGAAATAATTTTAGAACTTAGTTTAGATTTATTTGCCTTAAAATCGCGTTTATTTACGTTAATTTAGAATCGCGTAATTAGGATTTCCGTAGATTAGATTCCCTTAATTACTTTCCCAATTCCCGTAGTTTAAATTAAATCAAAATCAAAAATCGAAAAATCGAGCATTTTAATACCAAACCTTTCACGACGTTGGCCATTCACGCCTCGTTGGGAAACGAACCAGATTGTCTAATCCGTCTCACTACACATCACTCACGGGTTTTGATTGCTTATTCACTTTTCCTAAAGGAATACTTAATCATACCTTGTGTATTTTTGATATCGGTATTATACATTTTCTCCCTACACACACAACTGATACCAGAGAACCACTAAGCTTAGGAATGATATCTTGATGTTCCAACAACGTCAAGGTGAATCTCTCTATGAAGCATGGACTCGATTCAAGGACTTACTCCATAAAGTCCCTCATCACGGCATTGATCTTTGGCTCCAAGTCCAAATCTTTTATGATCATGTCAACTTCCCTACTAAGTGATCCATTGACCAAGCGGCCGGTGGAAAACTTAGTGATCTCACCGCGAAAGAATCATGTGGTATAATAGAGGACCTTGCTCTGTGACAACGAAGTTGGAATGACCCCGTGAGTTGCCTAAAACCGTTAAGGCAATCTCCTTGCCTCCAATTGACTCACAATCTTCCGGCCGTAGGATGATCGAGCTTTAAGATCAAGTAAAATTCCTAATGAACTCCTACGAAAATCCTAAGTCTTCACATCAAGTGAATAAAATCACTCTTCCTTGTGAGTTATGTAGTGGTCCCCATGACACTCGTGATTGCACAAGACTCCCGAACAAGCTTTGCGGACTACGCCTTCGTGCGTGCCGGCGGAGCGGGAGAAAGTGGTACACTTTCAAGCCCCGAACAAAACAACTTAGGAAACTCTTACAACCCCTCATGGAGAAATCACCCTAACCTTAAGTGGAACCAAAACTCAAGCACGCCCCAAAGCTCATCTAGTCCACCTAATAGGTTCAATTCTCATAACACCGGGAACCCCACTAATCTTGAGGCAATTGTATCTAGATTCATGTCATCTCAAGAAACTCGATTGACTAAGCTTGAAGCCGATTTTAAGCGAAGACAAGGCGAGATGACAAACAAGCTTGATGCCCTCTTAAAAGCCTTTAATGAACGGGAAATTGGAGCACTCCCAAGTGATACTATAAAGAACCCAAAAGTGAATTCGATTTCATCGAATTCATGTTCTTGTTCACCATGGGAGAGTGAACATCCATGCCCCTCACACCCAACGGTTCATTCGGTAAATGCTATCAACAAGGGTTCCAAGCAATCCAAAATGAGGTACCAAGGCCCTGCACCATTGGTAGAACCTACTCTTGAGAAACCCTTGAACCAAGAACCCAAACTTAATCTAGAGGAGGAGTACAAGGAACTCCATCAAGAAAAACCGGTTCTTGAAGTCTTAGCTCATGCACCTTATTATAATGCTTTAAAGAAAATATGAGTTAGAACTTAAACTTGGAGAACATGGGTCCGATTTTGTGCGAAATAATCTACCTAAGAAGTTAGACGATCCCGGGCTATTTACTCTTGCGTGTAGGCTTGGAACTTCCAAACCTCTCGATGCTCTAGCCGACTTAGGATCATGCATCAATCTTGTTCCGTTGTCTCTCCAGAGAAGCCTTAACTTAGGTAAGATAGAACCAACAGAAACCATCTTAGGTTTATCGGACGGTAGTATTGCATATCCGGTAGGGATAATAAAATACATGGTAGTACACGTAGGAGAGTTGACTCTTTTGGCCGACTTTCATGTGCTAGACATGAATAAGGACCCGAAATGCCCATTACTAGTAGGAAGAGGATTTTTAGCTACCGCTAGTGCTATCATCGATTGTAAGATGTCCAAGATAGTGGTAGGGAGGGAGTGCTAGGTCAATCTACGATGTCAAAAAGCATCGTATTACAAGAAGAGGAAATCCCATGAGATTAGGTTGGATAGAGCACCTTCTAGATATGGACCTTGGATAGATAAGAACCTCATAGGTCCCCAACGACCTTTCTACTTAGGCGAAGCCTTTGCTAGTAAAGCAACTTTCCATGAAAAAGAAATGGCTAGGGACATGGAAATGAACCCGTTCGAGGACGCCTTAGTATTTAGGAAGATAACCGAGTTCCTAGGAAGTTTGCCCATCAACCTTGTCATGAATAGGTGGAAAATTGAAAAGCCTAAACATAAGTGGGATTGGAATAGGCCGCCTAGTGATGGTAATGGAGAGTGGCATATTAGGATAACAATCTATGATCCCTATGGAGAAAAGTTTGAAAAGGCATATCGAACCGAACGTACTACTAGGAACTTAAATGATAAGTTTGATCCTTATGACATTGTTAAGGATAGGCTTACTTATATCGGTACGTAAGGGCATGACTACGAGTCTAGCTACAAGTCTCATAAATAAAGAAAAGCGCTTCGTGGGAGGCAACCCATGCTTAATTATTTGCTTGTTAGTGTCATATATCTTTTATTGATTGTTTATTCTCATGTTTAAATTTGTAAAAATTCTTTATTTTGTTTTTAACCTCGTCTTAATTGCATATAAAGGTATTTTACATAAAGGATAAGTGTAGGGAGGATTACACACGTTTTCAAAAGAAACGTAAACATGAGAATAGCAATTAATTAAAAGATATATATGTGTGTTTGTTCGAGTCAAATGCTTGTATCGAGTCATAATGGATGTTTTGCAGAAATTTTTCCAGATTCTAAAGGTGTAAATTTTCCAAAATTTTTTCCAAAAATCGCAGACCGCTTTTTGTCGGGATAACTTTGACGGTCAGATCGCAACTGACAGTCGGGGAAGGAGTAAAACAATGATTACTTTTTCTCATTTTACGAGCTACTTATAAAATTTTGGAATTTTCCGGTCTTAATTTTCCGAAATTCATAAACATCCATTCCACAAGCATTATATCCTAGTTTAGTAGAGTCTTATATATATTATTACCGCCGATTTTACGCTGAAGGTTTCATTTGTTTTCTTCAAGTGTGCGGTTTTATTTATCAAGAAGAAGAAACAAAAGATTGGAAGGAGCTTTTCACGCATACATTTTTCCGGGAAAGGATTTAACCACTACTTCACACACGGATCCCACCGAGCTAATCGGGGAGTATTAGTTTCTTCGTTTTTAATTACCTTCCATTATCATAACTTTGATACTTTCGGGATCATTGGGGACAATGTTCAGTTTAAGTGTAGGAGGGAAAATAAAACGGAACTTTGAAACTATGCTTATCCTTGACTATTTGCTTTGTCCAATTGTAATTGTGTAAATAAACCATGAGAAAATGTCGGTTAGGGTAATTTTGGCACCAAATTTAAATTTTTTCATGACATATAGGAGTGGGCCATTAGTCTTAACAAAAGCGTCTCACGGATAGGAAGTTGCATGACTAGCACAAAAACCCTTTACCACCCAAATTTTACCCAAAATGTGAGGATCACCCTTAGATTAGTAGGAACCCTATATTACACCAAGATAAGAGTTTTACTTCATTAATTCAATTATGTCTTTGATTATTTGTGTGTATGCTCGACTTAGCAACTCATGCAAGCAACTAGATAATTGAACTAAGGGTTTAAGGTGATAACAATAATGCACTAAAAGTGGGTGCATACATGGTAGGCTAAGGCGATTTGGGTGTATATTTGGGGGTGGGGTGTAAACAATGCTCTTCATTGATATTCTGGAAAAACCGAAACATCACGAGAACCGCGAAAAGGATAGGCTTTTGTTAAAGGGTTTTTGTGTGGAATTTGGGTGGTATTTTAGAAGTAGCTCAGAAAACGACAAAAAAGTAATCTGTTGTTTTTACTCCTTCTGGCCGCCAGTTATCCGACAAAAGCGGTCTCGATTTTACGGAAAAAATTCGGAAAATTTACATCTTTAGAATCTGAAACATTTCGCAAAACATCCATTATGAATCGATACAAGCATTTGACTCAAACAAACACACATACATTGTAGGATCGATATATTTATTGTGTTGATGATTCGGGTGGTCTTAGATGATGGAAATACATGTTATACATTTTAGAGAGAAAAGTAGAGATGGTGTTCTTGGTAGAGAGTTGCTTCAATAAAATGTAAAGGTTAGATTGTTAGCCACACCCCTTCCATGGATGGAAGGGGTATTTATAGTTACAAAATACACGACCTCCTATCGGCTGTGGATCGGGGATACGATGGGTAAAGACCGTCCTTCCTCCACGGTGTTGCACTACGCTAAACTAAACTAATAACTAACTAATAAACTGATAAATAACGTAACTAATGATATGTCTACGAGCTAACTTATGCTAGATAATATTTGGGGTGACCGATACTTTACTTATGGAATTTCCAATTCATAACAATCTCCCCCTAAGGGAGGTCACCTCATGATTTACATTTTGAATCCTAGCATTCTTTCTTTGACTTTGTTCTTGAGCTCGTAGACTTCAATTCTTCAACTTCTGCATCTTTGTGCTTTAGCAATGACTCTTCATAGTCCACATAGTTTAGTACTTTCAGTGGAGGTCTTTGAACTGATCCACATCTTTGATGATCTATGAGCTTTCTTTGAGATCATCAGCCACAACAAATCTCTCTGGATCATCCATAGTGGTGTTGCCATCATGTGATGTTGTGACTTTCGGACCGACATGCTCACACTTTTGAATCATGACATCTTTCCATCGAGTAGCGGAAGCTTTATTGGTTCATGATATTTGCGGCGTAGAGCGAAGCATAGTATAAAAATATCGAACCGAGTTATGTAGATATGCACCAATCGGAGAGATTCGCACATCGAGCGGTTTTTCTAAAAGTATTTTCAATCGAGATACTTTTGTGTGTGAAAACATAAATACACATTCGATGTGCTAGAGAAAGAAGATTTGCACATCGAACGGTTTTCCAAAAGTATTCGTCAATTCCATTCCTTGACCAAGGTTGATTCAAGATTGAATCTCCCCATCGTTTCTATCCGGTTGTCACAAGTTTGATCTTACGAGAAGATCTCACATGTCACCTACCAAGAGCTTGTTTGATGTTGGCTCTAGAAGGATTTCCATCTTCATTGTGAATACTTTTACATATCACTCAGATGTTCTGACAATACCACAAGGATAATGCGTAGGACTCTTAATATATTCTTACTTTCCACATTGTGTGAAACAGCAAGTCTTCGTTAATTTAGTGTCCTAATGAGATATTGTGGATGATCTCTTGGCTCTAGACTCAATTGTGCACCTTTGGTTCCTATGCCGGAGACTAGGGAGAGGGTATCCTTCTTCAATATCAACAATCTCTAAGAGAAAGTCGATAGATTATGTAGGTTCCTCGTGAGAATGAAGCAAGCCCTTTTAAGAGGAACTTGAGTAGCTTGGGAAGTTGTAGTGCGGTCGTCCTTTGGGTCCATGACGTCTTGTCTTCAATACCGGTGTTACCTTGGTAAACACCGTGAGCATATGTATTGAACCCGATTCATGCCCTAAGGTTGAATTATTGGAGGCTATTTCTTTTCACCCTTTTCATATTCATTTCTTTTCATTCTTCAACCCTTCAAGGCTTACCGAGACTTCATTACTAGAACCTTGTTGGGTTTATTCCATTACTAGCTCTGTCTCATCCACACTCTTCCGATATTCTCATTTTCTCCTTTTTCATCATACCTAAGGACTCTACACTATGTAGTGGATTGTCCTCGGTAGATCCCTCCGGCTTACGGTGGATCGTGGGAACTAATACCTAACTTAACCATCCTTATAACACCATGCATAAAGTAAATTGGTCGGTCTTTTGGTACAGTTCATTCTTCCTTAAAACCAATTGAAAAATCATTTGGAAAAACAATCAAGGTACTTGTGATACGAGATCAAAGCATTTTGTACCTTAATAGTTTTGATCATTTAGAAAACCTCCCCCTCAACATGTGCATATGATTTAGAAATTTTTTAGCACATGGAGGCAAGAGGACTTTAAAATATTTTCTTTGATCACAATTTTCTTAGAAAAAAGCCATTTGATTTTCTTGGTAAATTCTCCCCCTCAATATGTGCATAGGATATTTGAAATCATTTTATCACATACAGGAAAGAGTTCTTTTGAAGCACATTTACGATCACACAAGCCATTAAGAAACCATTTGCTCCCCCTCAATATGTGCTTCGAGATTCGAGAGCGTTTAGCACATATGAGAGAGCAGCCTGCACATTTGAATCAAATCGATCATCATTTATCAGATTTCATATTAAATCACAAATTCTCCCCCGATCAAAAATATCAAACCCTTTGAGATTTTGGATCCCAAGTGATTTAATTAGGTTTAGAAAACATGGGAGAACTTGTGCCTGATTTAAAAACTCATCTTGTTTTTTTGGATAAATGCTCCTCCTCAATCATGTGCATTATGTATTGAAATCGTTTGGCACATGGAGGCAGGAGTGCCTTTAAAGGACTAAAACCAATTCCATTTAAACAGATAAGAGATTTAAATCACTATCTCTCCCCTGATCAAAAATTTCAAACCTCTTGAGATTTGTGATCCCAATTGATTTAAATTATTTAGAAAATTTTAGGGGAAAGACGTGGCGAGATTTGATTTTGAAAAATGACAGATAGGAACAGATTTAAACATTAAAGATTGTTAGTGTCAGGTATGATTGTTTTAAGAGACCTTTAAGTAAAACAAAACAATTTCACAATCAAACAAGAATAGAAAAAATTTCATTTTGAAAGATCTTGATTCTAAAGAAGAATCATACCATGACATAACATTAAATCTTTAGATCACCACTTAATTCTTGTCAAACCGGAACTTTTATGAAGAAACATCGTTTGAAAATATTTTATTTTAAATCACTCTCCCCCTCAATCCATGACAGTAGTCGATGATTGAGTGACTTATGTATTGATAAAATGAAGTCCGGTGATTTTCAAAATTTAGTCCAATTTATTTTTAAAACAATATTTTTCCATTTTCAAAACAATTTAATCAAAAAAAAAATTTTAAATTGTTTAGAAAAGGTATTCTGCATAAAGATACATTAGTGGTTGAGAAGCTTTTGTTGTTGTTGCTGAGGGTTGGAAGAAAAACCGTCTGCAAATGCAGTGAGACTTCTTACGTTGCATTTTAATGCCAACTGAGGTCAAATTAAGCTCCGTTTCTTCAATCACTTAGAAGAAAACCATCTGCTGATGTAGTGAGACCTCTTACGTTTCATTTTTCCATGCCAACACTCCATAGAAGTCCAATTAAGCTCCGTTTCTTCATTTGTCAACCCAAGATATAGTTACCCTTTCCTTTCGGCATCCAATCATATTCAATTGTGGGATTCGGATCGGGAACATTCTTATATACCAATATATCTGCATACGTTAGTGAACACACATACAGATTGATAACGCTACACGCGTCGTTCGGGGTCAAGGAAACTTCCTTTTCTTCGAGCAAGTTTTATAACAACCTAGGCAGTGAACCTAATCGTTGTAGTGTAGTAATTAGGGTAAGCCACGGGTATTGATATCGTTCTCTAGGAGAATAGGAATGCTAGTAAGGAGTTACTACGCTAAGGTTAAGGTTGAGGAAGATTATTTTTATCTTTTATATTTTATGAAATGGAAAGGTACGAATCTCGGGTATTGGATTTGGGGGTTGGTATTTCTCAGATTACTCTACTATTATCTAATTATCTAAACTAAGGTTGTGGAGTCTATGTCTAATTAATGTGTGCTCGTATGATAGTTTAAAGATGTGTTTACTTAGGTTGTATTACTCCTTAATTATCTCCTATTGATGATTGAGTTGTCACGTCTTATTCTTAATTGCGTTGTGTGTCTAAAGTTGTAGGGTATGCGTTTCTCCTAACTCTTTGAACTTACCAAAGGGTCTCGTCTACAAACCCACTAGGGATGATAAACTCCTACTCTAAGGCGCTCTTTGGATGGTTTAGCCTACAACTACTCAGGTAATTATATTCTAAGGTTCACAAAGATGAATCAAGCATTAAGTACACAACGAATGACCTATCGCATTACTAGATCATTAATCAACTAAGATAAGAAACAACCAATCAATATTCAATAATTAAGTTTCATACTTCCTAAGCAAACACACAAATAAATTAGCCGGACATGGAGAACATGCAAGCATACACACAAATAATCAAAGACATAATTGAATTAATGAAGTAAAGACTTATCTTGATGTAAGATAGGGTTTAAAACCCTAAAATCTTGTACAAGACACCTTAGGTTCGGTTTTAGGTTTTACTCCAAAAGACTCTCCACAAAAGACCGAAAATTCGGATTCTATATATAAGATTACATATCGACGGCGTCACCTTATGTTTCATGGCGCGTGTGTCGCCGCCATTAGGGTTTCGTCTTGGCCACGTTAACCTTGCGACGGCGTCACCTTATGTCCGTGACGCCGTCCTCTTGACTTCGGCGTCGTCGGATTGCATCTAGGTCGTGCGAGTAGCGACGGCCTACTCTTTTACAACCGGACGTCGTCCGCTTGAAAATCTGAGTTTTGGGTTACGGACCGTCACAACAATTTTGGGACGGCGTCGCCATTAGCACCGACGCCGCTTCTAATTTCAAAGAATCGTGAGTGTCTCGATTTTGACTTTGGCCATTTTCTTCATATATTCGCCTTTTCGTCCAAATAAGTGCCATTCCAGCATTTTGCCTTCAAGAGACCTAAAAGTGAAAAGGAACGATATTAAGCAATAACGGATACAAAAGAGATCAAATAAGGACTTAAACGACCCTCAAAATGGTACCTTTTAAAACCTTATCAAATATCCCTACACTTGTTATTTGCTTGTCCTCAAGCAAATGTGCTTTTAGCCAATTAATTTATAAGTTAGGGTCATGAAGCATTAATTCAAAACGGTCCACAACACATATAAGCCCATAAAAGTCATAACAAGCACGGAGTACATACTAGCACCTCACATGGGGTGTTTGGATACTCACATCTCTCTCGGTGTATATATGAAATATAACAAATAGGAAATGGAAGATAAACACTCATTAACCGGTCCTAATACATAGATTACCATAGGCTTGAGAATAGATCAAACCTCCATCGCTTTGGCGTAAGCACCTAGGAAAGACTATCAAAGAGGTCTTTTAAAGGGTTGTAACGTTAGGCTTACGGTAGGGAAATAAAGGGTTTGGTGGGATAGGCAATGTAGTGGTGGCAAGTCAAAAATCTCTATGTTAAATGTATATGAAGAATGGCGTTGCTAAGCCAAGACTCGACACTCTAAACTCTAGATAACTGAAATAAAATAAACATAAATTTAAAGGATAGATGTAGGATAATAGCCCGTATGTTTTTTTTTTTTTTTCACACTCTATTTTTTTTCTTTTCTCTTTTTCTATTTTTTTTTTAATTTTTTTTTTTTTCATACACTTTTACTCTACCATCCTCTACGATAACATCAAAATACTAGGGATTTATAGGCACATCCCTACACTTGAGTTTTTATTACTCTAACACTAATTTGACCCGAATTGAAAAGATCAAAACACTTGGGGTACATTATTATGCAAACATTATTATCAAAACACTTCGTTCCCTTCCCGTCATTTCATAAACTTTAACTTTTCCCATGAATCCCAATCATCCCAAAACTATATACAAAGGATATGACTCGACTTAGCAACTTATGCAAGCAACTAGATAATTGAACTAAGGGTTTAAGGTGATAACAAACATCCGCACTAAAAGTGAGTGCATAAGGGGTAGGCTAAAGGCGATTTGGGTGTATATTTGGGGTGGGGTGTAAACAATGCTCTTCATTGATATTCGGAAAACCAAAACATCACGAGAACCGCGAAAAGGATAGGCTCGAGGGGTTAACTAGGGTATCGTGTACTAAAGATGAGTACAACGTAAAGGGTGTGGGGGAATTACTCAACCGATATGGAAGAAGTATCTATATTACAGGTATCGAACAAGGGTTATCCTAATGCCTCTTATCATTTAGTTATTCCTAACTACACAAGTGTAGCCTCACCTGCGATCTCGGAATGCATCACAAAACAAGTTCTAGAATCTAATATACTACCGGTTCACACTCTAAGCATTGAAGATGAATGCTTTAATTCCTACTAATCTAAGGGCGATCCTCACATTTTGGTGAAATTTGGGTGGTAAAGGGTTTTTTGTGCTAGTCATGCAACTTCCTATCCATGAGACGCTTTTGTTAAGACTAATGGCCCACTCCTATATGTCATGAAAAATTTTAAATTTTGTGCCAAAATTACCCTAACCGACATTTTCTCATGGTTTATTACACAATCACAATTGGACAAAGCAAATAGTCAAGGATAAGCATAGTTTCAAAGTTCCGTTTTATTTTCCTCCTACACTTAAACCGAACATTGTCCCCAATGTTCCCGAAAGTATCAAAGTTATGATAATGGAAGGTAATTAAAATGAAAGAAACTAATACTCCACGATTAGCTCGGTAGGATCCGTGTAAAGTGGTGGTTGAATCCTTTTCAAGAAGAATTATTGCGTGAAAAGCTCCTTCCAATCTTATGTAACTTCTTCTTGACAAACTAAACCTCGCACACTTGAAGAAAACAAACGAAACCTTCGTAAAATCGGTGGTAATAATATATATAAGACTCGATTTAAATTAGGATATAATGCTTGTGGAATGGATGTTTACGAATTTCTAAGAAAATTAAGACCTTGAAAATTCCAAAATTTATAAGTGGCTCGAAAACGAGAAAAAGTAATCGATGTTTTACTCCTTCTGGCGCGTCAGTTGCAATCTGACGCCGTCGGTTATCCCGACAAAAACTGCATCTGCGATTTTCGGAAAAATTCGGAAAATTTACATCTTTAGAATCGGAAAAAATTTACGCAAAACATCCATTATGACTCGATACAAGCATTTGACTCGAACAAACAAACATAAATATCTTTTAGTTAATTGTTATTCTCATGTTTACGTTTCTTTTGAAAGCGTGTGTAATCCTCCCTACACTTATCCCTTATGTAAAATACCTTTATATGCAATTAAGACGAGGTTAAAAACAAAATAAAGCATTTTTACAAATTTAAACATGAGGATAAACAATTAATAAAAAATATATGACACTAACAAGCAAACAATTAAACATGGGTTGCCTCCCACGAAGCGCTTTTCTTTATTAAAGAGTCGTGTAGCTAGACTCGTAGACGTGCTTCTACGTTTTCTCATTACCGCCCTCTTGACGGGTTCTAATGGGGGATTCCATGTTGTAGAAGTGCCCTAAAATGCGCTTCTCTAAGAGTTCATCCTCTCCCCAATCGGTCCTATATTCTGGTCCTAGGTTCAAGCAATCCTTATAGAATCCGAAAATCTTAGCCATAACATAATCAACACCTTTTTCCCTATCCTCATCATTCCTATAATAGACCGATAGTTTAAGTTCCTTTTCATCATTAGAGAGTGATGAAAACTTCTCAATCTTAAACGGCATTTGGTAAGCTATGTCATCGGTCTCATCCTTGAATCGCACTACTCCTAATGAGGGGTCATAGGTCATCCCGGTGCTTTCTATGAAAGGTTTTCCTAGAATAACATGGGATAAGCTAGGGTATATGGCCGTGCTAATATCATCCACAATTATGAAGTCCGTAGGAAACGTGCAACTACCTACATAAACGGGCAATCCCTTGATTCTTCCTAGAAAATTGTAACTAACATTAGGATCATTGGGGTCTTGCCTATTTGGAATAGGCTTCTTCAATATCCAATTGTAATAGGTGCTAGTCATTATGTTGATTGGGGATTTGCGATCAATGTAGGCTTTTGCCACAAAAAGGTGTCCTATGACACATGGTATGTTAAGATTCCAAGGGTTCCCAAACTTGATTCGAGGACTTTTCCTAACATACATGTGACGGAGGTCACGCACTAAGTGAGGTGGCGAGATAGTTCTTCTTCCGTAGGAAATTTGTTGAAATAGTCAATGTCTACTTCATCTACTTCCTCGGTATTTCATCATCCACAAGTGTATAGTCCTCTTCGTCATTTGTTTCATTAGGTTCAACTAAGGCGATGGTATTGTGAATTGGACATGCTTAGTTAGCTTGCTTGGATCTTTAATCTCTATTCACGAAGGCTCGGGAGTTGAGATAGCACTAACCTTCTTATCACTATTAGTTATAGCTTTCAAAAGGTTGTCTATTTTCCTATCCATCTCGGCTTGTTGATGGTTAAAGCGGTCCGAGAGCTTAGCCATTTGGGTTTCTTGGGATGCAACTAGGTTTTGCAACATCCCTTCGATGTTTTGTTGGTTAGGACCGTTAGGTGGGGGCCATGAGAAATCATTAGAGGTGAATTCTTTGGTTTGTCCCCAGTAGAAGTCGGGCTTGTTTTTCCATGCTTCACGGGTTTCATTGAAATTCCTAGGTCCGGGTGTTGTAGGGAATCTTCCTCCCGCTCCATTAATATGCGAGGATGCGTAGTCAACGAGCGTGTTCGGGGATCGGTGCTAGTCTTGCGTGTTATGAGGATCACAAAGCGGCTCGCACGAGGAAGAAACTTTGTTCACATGGTGTGAAGACTTAGGATTTTCGTAGGAACTCATGAGGAATTTAACTTGATCTTCAAGTTCGATCATCCCACGGTCGGAAGGAGGCAAGGAGATTGCCTTGACGGTTTGGGCACTCACGGGTCATCCCAACTTCGTTGTCATAGAGGCGAGGTCCTCTATTATTTCCCATGATTCTTCTCGGTGAGATCACTAAGTTTTCCACCGGCCGCTTGGTCAATGGATCGCTTAGTAGGGAAGTTGACATGATCATAAAAGATTTGGACTTGGGCCAAAGATCAATGCCGTGATGAGGACTTTATGAAGTAAGTCCTTGAATCGGGTCCATGCTTCAGAGAGATTCACCTTGACGTTGTTGGAACATCAAGATGTCATTCCTAAGCTTAGTGGTTCTCCCGGTGGGAAAAATTGAGCAAGGAAGCGAGAAGTAAGATCATCCCAACTTGAGATGGAGCCGGGAAGTCGCTCAAGCCAATTACTAGCTTGGTCCCGTAGAGAATGGAAGAGACGCAGCGTGGTCTCCCGATTAGTAGCATCAAGGTCGATGGAATCGATGATTTTGAGAAATCCTCGGATCTTGATTTGGATCTTGAACGAAGTCCATGGAATGCACATCCGTTTTGCACCAACCGGATGGTGTCGGATCGCAGGCCGTAGTTTGGGCTTGGTCGGGAAGCTCAATGGTGTTCCTATAGCCTAGGTGGCTTGGTCTCGAGTATTCACCAAGAGTACGGGCTCTTGGCGGGTCATTTGGTGGTGGGTTGATGAATGGTAGTGGGTTATCACCTTCCATGATGCAAAGTGATGAGGTTACGAACAAAGGTCACGAAGAAGGGGATAGACTAAGAGAAAGCTAAAAATGAGAAAAAGTTACTTGATAGGAATCAAGCAAAGAACCTAAACGAGGTGGACTACTAACTAGCTATTCTATTCCCGTGTGGCGCCAAAACTTGATAACGCTACACGCGTCGTTGGGGTCAAGGAAACTTCCTTTTCTTCGAGCAAGTTTTATAACACCCTAGGCGATGAACCTAATCGTTGTAGTGTAGTAATTAGGGTAAGCCACGGGTATTGATATCGTTCTCTAGGGAATAGGAATGCTAGTAAGGAGTTACTACGCTAAGGTTAAGGTTGAGGAAGATTATTTTTTATCTTTTATATTTTATGAAATGGAAAGGTACGAATCTCGGGTATTGGATTTGGGGGGTTGGTATTTCTACCGATTACTCTACTATTATCTAATTATCTAAACTAAGGTTGTGGGAGTCTATGTCTAATTAATGTGTGCTCGTATGATAGTTTAAAGATGTGTTTACTTAGGTTGTATTACTACTTAATTATCTCCTATTGATGGTTGATTTGTCACGTCTTATTCTTAATTGCGTTGTGTGTCTAAAGTTGTAGGGTATGCATTTCTCCCTAACTCTTTGAACTTACCAAAGGGTCTCATCTACAAACCCACTAGGGATGATAAACTCCTACTCTAAGGCGCTTTGGATGGTTTAGCCTACAACTACTCGGTAATTATATTCTAAGGTTCACAAAGATGAATCAAGCATTAAGTACACAACGAATGACCTATCGCATTACTAGATCATTAATCAACTAAGATAAGAAACAACCAATCAATATTCAATAATTAAGTTTCATACTTCCTAAGCAAACACACAAATAAATTAGCGGACATGGAGAACATGCAAGCATACACACAAATAATCAAAGACATAATTGAATTAATGAAGTAAAGACTTATCTTGATGTAAGATAGGGTTTAAAACCCTAAAATCTTGTACAAGACACCTTAGGTTCGGTTTAGGTTTTACTCAAAAGACTCTCCACAAAAGACCTAAAAATTCGGATTCTATATATAAGATTACATATGCGACGGCGTCACCTTATGTTTCGTGGCGCCGTCGTGTCGCCGCCATTAGGGTTTCGTCTTGGCCACGTTAACCTTGCGACGGCGTCACCTTATGTCCGTGACGCCGTCCTCTTGACTTCGGCGTCGTCGGATTGCATCTAGGCCGCCCGAGTAGCGACGGCCTACTCTTTTTACAACCGGACGTCGTCGCTTGAAAATCTGAGTTTTGGGTTACGGACCGTCACAACAATTTTGGGACGGCGTCGCCATTAGCACCGGCGCCGCCTTCTAATTTCAACAGCGTGAGTGTCTCGATTTTGACTTTGGCCATTTCTTTATATATTCGCGCTTTTCGTCCAAATAAGTGCCATTCCAGATTTTGCCTTCAAGAGACGTAAAAAGTGAAAAGGAACGATATTAAGCAATAACGGATACAAAAGTGATCAAATAAGGACTTAAACGACCCTCAAAATGGTACCTTTTAAAACCTTATCACGGATATATGGTGGTCGACAACACCCAAACAACAATCGACTAATAAAAGTCAATCCAACATATCAATCATATCATAAAAGGTATGGAATAATGTGTTTCATCAAACTATAATCATCTAATCCTAACATTCATATCCTAAATTCCTAGTCCTTCGACATAGGCAAATATCATTTTAATTAAGTACGTGGATAATTAAGAAAGTCATTAGATGATATAAATTTGAAAACATTCTCCCTCAATCAATGACTCATTTTATGAAAAGTTTCAAAAGTCTTTGAAGTCATTAATTGGGTTTTGCAAATTTATCAAAATTCTGAATCTGATTGATTTTAAAGCAACTCATTTACCATCATTTTGTTAAAACAAATATTTTTCTGAAGAATTTTAGAAGGAAAAATATTTGAGTAGGAACAATGATCCTTGACATACTTTCCTCAAATTGTTTTAGGATAAGTGCGAAATATTTAACAAATTGTTTTAGCCCAACACTTTCCTTCCATTAAGAGCGGGTTGCTATCAGAAATAATAGCAAGCCATAGTTTAAGCACGGTTCTGATCGAAGTAATCGCAAGCTATTTGATTTGTGACATGTTTAGAAAAGAATATTTACACCTTCTCGAACTTCATCTATGGTCCCATGCCATTATTGAATGACATTTCTAAGACCGCAGATGTTATCGATACCGAAGACATGTCTTGAGAAAACATATTTTGGTATTTTCAAATTTTACGATTTTATAGGTTTTGAAGGTTTTCTAATTTTCTATTTTCTTTTTGAGGTTTTATATTTTGTATTTGATTTTCGAAAATATATACAAAGATAGAATAGATGATATAGTATAAGAAGATGATGATCTGATGCCGAGATAAGGATATCGAAAAGACGTCGTGAAGATAGAAGTCATCAACTCTTCAACATTCACCACCAAAGCTTCGAGGCTCTTGAATCGAATAAAGAAATTGAACCAACTGAAAGCGAGACTTTGGTAGCTTCCCCAAACCGTAAATCTTCTTATTGAGCATATTCTAAGCTTTCTTTCAAGCTTGCCTTAGCGGATGCACAAGAACGCACACCATATCATCGATCTTGTGCTCCATATAAGAAGGATCATTGTAAGTCTCCGTTCGGGTTATATCATCAACAAGAACAACAGAACGTATCATCCCACTCTTTAAAATTCTTCTCAAATTTCATAACCACTGAAGTCCGACGCAATCCATTCCAAAAGGTGTCAAGAGACCACTTCCCAAGTAGTTGAATTGATGCATTTCGTCTCTTAGAATAGAGCTCAAGAGCCCGAGTACACAAATAGATTTCCAAAGAATAAATGATACAACCACCCAATGCACATTTATCTTTCCGATGATTGTGTATGAAGCTCAAGAACCAAGTACACAAATGCCTCGACTTGTGTGCCTCTTTTATCTTGAAACTGTCTCTTACATCTCTTCCCCACGTAGTTGGAATAAGAACACTAAACGCCTTGATAAGTAAAACCTTGAGTTTCTCTGCGGTCATGACATTTGTTTTCCCGGGATATCTTCAATCACTTAGAAGAATTAAGTTCATCAAGTTTACTCGCCATTAGTCAAACCTTGAGTTTCTCTGCGGTAATAATATTTGTCTTCCCGGGATATCTTCAATTACTTAGAAGTATTAAGTTCATCAAGTTTACTCGCGTTTAGATGAGTTTCTCCTTCCCCTTCTTGGTTTTGACACTTGAATCAGCAACATCTTATCGACCCATATACTGAAATCTTTTGAGAAGAACGCTTGAAGTCTTTGTGAGAATCAACTTGCTGAAGAATGTGAGCAAGTCTAATTGGGGATTAATTCGACATTTCCCCAATTAGTGTTCTCCCCTAAACCGACAATCTTTATGATGAATGCTTGAATTAAGAAGAAGTATTTAGATCGTTAAATGCAACTCGTCTTTTGTCTTCTAACATGTATCAGAAAATGTAGAACCGATCGTAGACTCGACCTTCTTCAAGATTGTCCGGTTGGGAATAGATAGTTAACATCTTCAACTCGGACCAAAAGCATCCCACCAAAAGCATCCCAATTAACTTACATCTTGCAAATCCCTTCACTAAAATCCTCCCAATCAAACAAGAACAGAAAGATGTTCATCAAGGAAATCGAGAATCGAGGCCGCAACAAACACACAAGATGGTAACACCAAACTACCAATCACATCAAACAAGAACGAGAGATTGTTCGGAATCATCATGTTGATGTATCGTGAAGCATTAACCGGAAGCACTTTGTCGATAAACTCATCAATCCGAGTGAAGATGTCAACCAACGACTCTTAGAAGAAACTCCATGTAAAGATGACCCGATAAGAAGAAACTCGGTTCTTACATGAGTTTGGAGCCGTTGACCATTTATTCTCGAGATAACAATCAACCATGCGAATTATCATACTTCTTCTCCCCTCAAGAATTGCATACGAAGTTGCCATTCTTGACTAAATAAGTGAAATCATCCAAATGTATTCTATTCACACTTCTCCCCATAAAATTAGCACATGATGTCGCCATCGTCCTTATAGTAGAGCAAGTTGAATAAGAAAACAATCAATGGTAGCCCGGTTCACTTGATGACTGAAGCATATGGAAAAAGCATGAAGCATGTTGATGAGAATGGTCATTAGTGAGAAGATTTCTCTTCTTCAGAAGATAAAGCGCACTGAAGCGTACACTTTTCTTTTCTTTAGAGAACGAGGCATGAACTTTTGTGTTCATACGTCATAAGAAGATTTCTCTTCTTTTAAAGATAAAGCGCACTGAAACGTACACTTTTCTTTTCTTTAGAGTACGAGGCATGAACTGTTGTGTTCATACGTCATAATCTCTTTTTCAATCTCTTTAGGCAAAACATGTAAATGTCACCATTATCATTCATGGGCTCTTTGTAGTGACGGTGATGGAGATAACCCAATATGATGAATTTGACTCAAGTAAACTAACCCGAACTCATGACTTAAACTTGCACATATGTAACAAAGAGCGGTGCCGATTTCCATTGGCATCTCTAAGTACTCTCTATGTACTCTATACTCTTCAACCAACCAACCATCAAGTATAAGACGTACATTACCTCTTGAAAATCCACAATTGAATGTGACACTGAGCACTACAACATAACTCCTTAAAGTGATAGTTACTTTGAGATGATAAGAGCCCAATTCCCCCAAGTGGTAAAAGAAAAGGTAAAAGTCATCCAACGATAACTAGATTTCCAAGTCTTCATTTTGATAATAAGCTCGAACAAGGATCTTGAAGAATCTTCATCCAACCATCCCGATTCCTTCAGATACTAAGTACACTCGCCGTGATATTTCACTTCAACCTCAAATAAATAATCTTGAATTATCGCCGTTGTCACATCTTACGAACTACTCAAGTCTAGCCTTCTTTGTCTTTTAAATGAACTTTGATAATGGTTTCATCCGACCATGGTTAAAAGCACGTAACCCGTAAAACTATGTAATAACCAAACCGCCACGATTTAATATCCAAACACACATCCAATTCATGAAGTACACTCTTTATCCCTTCTTCAAACGAAACCGTAGCACCAAAGATCAAAAGACCTCGAAATACTCTTTCCTTTCTCCAAGATGGTTCCATCATTACGGATTTTACAACTCTATGGTTTAAACCGAGAAATAGTTTCTTCATGGGATTTTACAAAACCAAGAATAAACCGTAAGATAGATCCGAAATGCACTTTGCTATTACCGGGATGTTTTCCATTGTCACGGATTTTACAAGTCTATGATGTAAACCGAGAAATAGGTTCTTCGCGATTTTACAAAATCAAGACAAAACCGTAAACGATGTCGACTTGAATGTGTAATGACAAATTAGGTGTCGGTGAATATCCATTTTAGGGAACATGCAATGGTTCATCAATAAATCATTATCCAACATCATCAAAATCATCAACCATCCAATAAGCACTTTGGAAAACACATCATTCACGCATGTTGTGACCTCCTGGTGAAGTAAACCCGATATACAAAACTTGATCATGAAGTAAAATTCTCCAGAATTGTTGCTTAAACTTGTACTCATCCTTGTGAAGAAGAAACGGTGTACCCAATGTACAAAACCTCTTGACATTCTCAACTGAGTGAGACACCGAAGTGATAGCAACGTTGTTGGTCAAGCGAGAAAGAATCACAAACGTAAATAAATAGCCAAGTCTTTATCACACTCAATGAACGCCCAAAAAAGTCATCTTCGCGAAAGAGTAGAAAGAAAGAAGATGAAATAAGCAAATGCGCCCGGAAAACCTCACTTCAAATCCAAATAAGAAATACCGTCCAGACAACCCCGCAGTCAACTTTTTTCAAATAAACAATTTCAAGCCGTGACGAAATATTATCCATGAAAATGTATATACCAGAGTATCAATCCGCTCAACCCATCAAATCTCATCATCATACCCAATCTCATTGAGAATCCCATCCGACCCAATCATAAGTATGGCCCATATTTTACACATCACTTACATCAAATCATCATCCCTCATACAAGCACTAACAACAATAAACTAAATTAAACATCACAAAAATATTATACGGAGCATATTACAACCAGAGAATACCCATCATACACACGGCCCATTTTGTTTTTTTTAACGAATCCAAACCAACTCAAAAATATGCCACGTGATAATGTATTACACCATTTGTATAATATTGGTTTCAAGGAAATGTAACTCTTGAGAAAAGATCGTGTATGAAGCTGATTGGTAACTCTCAATATACCATGTGATCCCATCTTAAAATATTTGTCCAATGTACTAAATACAACGTGATCCCTTAAAATTCAATCGAATATCCACGAATACAACTCAAACTCAAATTATATAACTGAATCCAACTAAAAAAAATTTCACGTGATCCCATCTTAATAATAACACGAATGCATGGCCCAAGTCCAACATCACATTAACTCAATCAAGCCCATGGTCAATTTGCGAGATGCCAACCCAGCAAGAAGTTCGTTCCACTCCAAGTGAATTATACACCGGTTATAACACACAATATATCACTTAACCCTAAACATTTGATAGCACATACCCTAAAAAATCTGAGATGAGAAAAACGCCTACCACACAAATGTTTTCTCTCACCAAACTTTTCACATCTCCCATCTCAAATCAATCTCATCTAGCTTCATCTATCAAACAATCAAACCGATCACCAATCTTAAATTCATCTCAAACCATATATCCCCCAAAAATGAAATAATCATCGAAAACTCTTTACACCAATCAGAATCTAACCGATTGAATATGCCACAGAGATGGCTTGATGGTCTTTGATTTGAAGGTCTATGATATGCCACAGGGATGGTATCGAGGGTTTTGACAAGGCTTCGAAATAAATCAAGGGTTGAAGGTAGGCTGCTTTTCGTTTGTGATTTCATTTGTTCGATTTCTTTATCTTTTTGAGGTCATGAACGAGTATAAGAAAAGATATAACATATTTGTTATAGTCTTTCATGTTGATTCGGATATTGTTGAAGCTTAGTCTTCATAATCATGGATCGATGATGGTTAATTTGTTCACATGTGAAAGTCTCCTTTGACTTGCGATACCAAGAACAAAAACTGAGATCACTTTGTTTACATATCATTTTCGTTTAGGGCTTTTGAAGTATTGGATCGGTTTAAATTATCTTGGACACGTTATATGTACTTAAAAGCATGGACTGATGAAGGATAATCCTGAGGTCGTGATGTTGTTTGACATTTGTTTTGTGGTCTTTTTTAATACAAATAAGTCGTGAAAACGTTTATTTATATTTTACGATCTTCTAATGTTTTGGCGATAACAAATATAAAATCATTTTAACGAAACAAATAGAGTACGTAAATAGTTTGAGTTAATAGTTTTCTAACACACTTACGCTTTCACATAAAACACTAAAACAAGTATAAGTGTTTTTATGATTTAGATACATATGTACAACAACTAGTGTTTACATATTGGGTTAAACATATACTTAAACTAAGTATACTAAAATGGGTAAAAACTAAGTGTATGCTATATTGGGTAAATACAAGTTTATACTAAATGGGTAAATACTAGCAAATGGTTTTGACCCATAACCCATGGTTTTATATATACCACTCAACCAAGTTCATTGTATCCTTAAGATACATTGTATCTAGAAAGAAAACCATGGATCAACCCATAACACATGACCCATGACCCATGACCCATAACCAAAAATACCCATGGGCAAGAGGAGGGACCACGGATCCCTAGCTTTGTGCTAGCGGATCCCTTGTGGTAGGGATCCGTGGGATCCGGGAAATGAAGAGAATTTCCTCTATAAATAGAGAGCCATTTCTTCCTCTCTAAGTGTACTTTTCATATATACTTCCCCAAAGTATTCTAACCCTCTAACCTCAGATCTAAGTGATCTATGTAGTTTGTCTTTTGTTTTAGTGTGATCTACTAGGTTCCTCCTAAAGGAAAGATCACCACCTCTTGAAGACGTGCAAGCTCAAAGTCCATGAGTTGCCATGCTTCGTCATCATCAAGACTACTAAGGTTATCTTGTTGATAGTTCTTCCTTTCTCCATAGATGTTGGGTTGAAGGCATTAGTGAAGAATGCCGAAAGTGTCAAGATAAAGCATTAGTGAAAGGTGCTCATCATCCGTGTCAAAGCATTAGTGAAGGATGTTAAAGGTGTCAAGGCGAAGGCATTAGTGAAGGGTGTCAAGCGTTGTGTCAAAGGCATTAGTGAAGGATGCCAAAGAATCAAATCAAGTAGCATTTGGGAAGAATTCCTAGGTCGTATAATCGATGAGGTGCATCGTTATACATATATGTATTTGTTTATATACAAGGATGGTGATATCCTTGATGGTGTTGTAACAAGGAGTAGATCTCCTTGAGATTAGGTGTTGTGTCGTGAAGGTGTAGTTCACCTAAGGTGTGAAATAACTAGGTACTTAGCCTAGTACCTAATAAAGGGTAGGCGACGTTGTGAAGGATTAGTTCTCCTAAGGTATGAAAGAACTCGTGGTTAGCCTAGCACCGTATAAAGGGTAGGCGACGTTGTGTTAGGTGTAGTTCGCCTTCTTTGTGAAAGAACTCGGTATTTAGCTTTGTACCGAAAAGGTTAAGCGTCGTTGTGAAGGCTTCTCCGCCATAAGGAGTTGGTGTAGTGTTTACGAACTCTCGAGTAGGTGACTCGGGGAGTGGAGTAGGGCAAGGAAGGTGTCCTTGTGGCCAAACCACTATAAATACTTGTGTCGTGGTGATGTGCTTCTTACTCTTTATCTTTCATTACACGTTTATATATCTATCTATCGACGTCCAACATAAACAATCAAATAGATTGACATAAGTCGATCTAAATATTTAAAAGGAAGTTTTAAATTGGTAAAACTATTCAACCCCCCCCCCCCTTCTAGTTTTCCACAATTGGTATCAGAGCTTCGTTACCAAGTTTCTTAGAGGTGTTGTACTTTAAAAACTTGATACGATCCATGTATGTTTGAAAACTACAAAGAAGGATTATTTTTGTCATATTTTAAAAATCACCATTTTGTTTATTGTTGGATGATATGTGCAAAAACACATATCATTTATTTATCAAATCAGACCCAAAATAACCAAGAAAGAGCCGTTTATTGCTAATATTTGATGGTTTCTTGAGTTTGTGCTTGTGCAGGTACGGATACGTCAAAACACACAAAAAGAAGCCAAATCCGACGAAAACCCGAGCACGAGAGATAAAGAGTGCTAAAGCTGAGCCGGAAGGTCAGAATTGTGCATCTGTGAAGATTTCTATGCCTCAGAGGATGATATGAACAAGTTTGCAGAATTGGCAGAATCAGTCCCTGAGCTTTGAGCATTTGGCAGAATATACCCTCAAGTTTCAGAAAATGGCAAAATTGGTCCTTGGTCTATTGAAGATTAGCAAGTCTAACCCTTGGATTACATTTTCAGATTTATATGTTTAGTCCCTGAAATTCAGCTTGTACATGTTTGGTCCTTAGAATATTAAATGGATCCAAAGTTAATCCTAAATCCAAGTCCATTATATATATTACTATTGGTCCAATTAATTATCCAAGCCCAAAACCCCTATACCCGGTCCAGTCAAACCCAACCCGTGACCCTAAATCTTACCCGTATACCCAAATGGACCCTGGTCAAACATCACTTAAACCGGTCAATGAAATCAAATAAATATAAAAAATCCCACGCGCCAAAGAAATCCCCCAAACCTTCCCAGGTGAAGAACCCTAATCTACCCCTTAGTCAATTAGTCAAAATCATTACAATTGGAGGGCAAATCCGTACTTATACCTGACATGCCTGACACATGTGACTGCCAGGTCACTGATCCGTGTGTCACATCCCAAATTCTGCTCTCTGATTGGAGGAAAGGGCGTGGCATGTGCAAACCAAAGGCTGAGATTGCTAGGATGAGGTGGAGATTGATCCAAGGGCTCTAAATGCACTCAAAGAAGCACAGATGATGACATTCCAGATCCTTCCAAGGCCTTAGCTCGCCTATATAAGGCACCCTTATTTCACACTTGTAACCATGTAGAATTTGAGTAGAAATTAGTAGCTTGTTAATGTTTTATGTTTAAATTTCATTTCTGTATTTTTAAATTTCAAGTTCTATTGTAATCTCAAGTTTTATTAATTCAAGTAATTTTAGCTTTTGTTTTCAATTAATCTCAATTACTGTTTCATTGATTTCAGTAGCTTACTAGTGTTTCAGTTAATCAATTTAGCTTATCTAAACTCAGTTTCAGCTTATTTACTCTATCAAACAAAAGTCACAAAAAAATCAAAAAAATACTTCAAAAATCAAAAAAAAATATCTCAAATCTGCTTTAAAGTTCAAATCAGCTTATGTTTATGTTAGTATAAGCTATTATAAGCTCAAAAATTAGCTTAGTAAGTGTTTATAAAGGTTTCTACTCAGTTCTGCATTCAAACACCAAAAACAGTCGACATAAACTGTCTCTAATTGTTCTGGATAGCTTTTATGGTGATGAATCTGGGTTGATATGGAGTTATTTGGGTTGATGAAGAGATGGTTTTAGGATTGGATTTTGTTTAGAATAGTGGTATTTGGTTCATTATAAAACGCCTATGAAATTTGGACCATTGTGAGTTCTAAATTCTCTTTCCATTTAATTGTTGAATTTGCATTTATAGTTCAGTGGTTAATAGCTAGTAATTGTTGCTTGATTTTGTTGTTAGTTAGCTTATATATTAGTATTGAATGTCTAGTTTAAGTTAGTGATATAGTCTCTTAAAGTAGTGTTTGGATTTGCTTTTAAATCTGTGATAGAGGATTAGTGTTTAGTTAATATTTGTTACATTAGTCTCTAATAGGTTAGTTTGAATCAATTTAGTAGTTAAGTTGTGCACTTAAACACCAAAAGTCAAAATTACATAAAATTCTGTCTCAATTGCATATCAGTTAAGTTTTAATCCATCAAAAACTTGCATTAAGTATTAGAAGTTGGTAACATAGCTTGATCTAGTCTCATTTTATCATCAATCATCAATACCAGTTCATAGCATTGAATCAAAGTTCGTTTTGGTCAAAATCTCATTTCTGTCATAAAAGTCAAATTGGAAAAACAGATTTTTGCCAAACTTTGTTGATTTTTCACAGGTTCATTTTTGATTCAAATTAGTTGAAATTCTGGGGAAATTAACTTCAGTTGGTCAAGAGTTGGAAACTGATTTTTGTACAATTTTAGTAAATCTCTATAAGCTCTAAATCAGCTTCTCAATAAGCTGTTTTTGCTCTGTCTCACACTCAGCATACTGAGTGTGTATACAGGCAACTTGCAGCCTTTGCATAAGGTTCATTCTTGATAATTAGGGTCTAAAATTTGGTTTAGAAGTTATTTGCTTGGTGATATATAGCTTTTCATTTCTGGTTTGCATTTTAGTTCACTAGATTAGCTTATAATATAGCTTAAAGTAGATAGGATAGAGCCTGATTGGCTGTTTAGATTTATTTAAGTCAAATCATTGTAGATTGCTTTTCAGAGGTTTAGATCAGTTGCAATAGGTTAGTTTTAAGTAATTTTAGTACACTCTAGCTTCTGAGATCATTTGGTGCCCTTTAGTGTTTTTTAGCGTATCTTAAGAGCTTATTTACTAGCACTTTCCACTACAGTTTCATTTTATTGTGCACCTGCATCACTTCTCTTATTTTTCGTAGATTTAGAATATAATTTTAGAATTATCCTGAAGTGTTCATAATTTTCCAGTATTGTTTACTATTTTTCTTATTTTAAAACAGTTTTTAAGACTTTTTAATTCCCTTTTTATACAATTAATTCAGAAAAGCTTCAAAAAAATAAGTTTTCAATTTTCCTAGATTAAGAAAAATATAAAAAGCAAAAAAATAATTTTTCCATATTTTTCCTAGTTAAATTTGTAATTTTTAACATTTAATTTAGTTTTAAAAAGTTTTTAATTCAAATAAATTCAAGAAAAATCATAAAAATTAGTTTTAAATCATAGTTAAGTTTTAAATTGCATTTTTAGTTTAAAAATAATTTTAGATCATATTTAGGATTTAGATTAGACGTAGTTGCATTTTATTTACGTTTCATTTATTTCATTTTAGTTTTATTCGCGTATTAGGATTCCCCGTAGTTTAATTTCCCTTATATGCTTTCCCATTTCCCGTAGTTTAGATAAAATCAAAACTCATCAATCCAAAACATCGAGCATTTTAATAACAAACCAATAACGACGTTGCCCATTCACACCTCGTTGGGAAATGACTCGGATTTCCTAATCCGTATCACTATCACTCACGGGCTTTGATTCATTATCCTTTTTCCTAAAGGGATATTAAATCATTCCTTGTGGTTATTTTTGATATCGATATTGTGGTTTTATCCATACACATATACCCCTAAGCCTACTTCGAGAATCATTGGACAATGATAGAATGCTCTAACATTTTTTTTTAAAGCATTATCCATACTTAGATTTGGAACTACCAAGATGATCATAAAGAATTCATCTAAATAGTTCTTCTCGCAAAAATAATGTTTAAGTATCCTTACAACATTAATCTGGAGATTCCAAGAAACATCTAAATATTTCTTTTCTTTAAAAGAATATTTGGCAAAGGTATGATCTTTAATTACTTACCTTTATTTATTATTATTAGTTTCTTGATTGCATGACTTAGTAGTAATGATTCTAGTAATTATTCTTTATGGTAATTTTCTATTTATTGCTCTCCGTTTTTTTAGACTTTATTACCAACCCATAATAATATCTTGTTATATGATAACATCAATCATTATTCATCACAAAGGATTTATTGACATTTCATGCATATCAATAAATATCCATGTGAAACTCCTTATGTTATAATAAAATGGGATTTTATTATAATGTTTGAAAAGCTTCCCAAGAATTACGACTAATTCTTAAAAAGGGAACCTTGTCTAATAGGAATAGCATCAAATCATCAAAACCTCAAACCACAAGTTTTAGAACATTAACACCAAAACACTAGGTATCTTAGAACTCCCAAACCAAAGTTATCAAGGAATTTCTTGAGTGACTTTTCTTGTCATGCCGGATCCCTAAGTTTATACTAGACGGATCCCAAATGAGAGGATCCGCGGATCCGCAGCAGAAGATAGTATAAGCTAAAATGATCACCGTGGATGTTCCACCATCACTCATTTCACGACTCACGAACAAAGACTCGCCATCGCTCATAGGAGCTAATTGATCATTTTCTCAAGCCTAACAATCATGTGTGTAAGTTTAATCTTCACTACATTGTTAATCTAATTCCTTGATTCTTAGAATTACAATTACTTCATCTTTAAGAGTTGGGTTCAAATGGGTTTTCCATAATTTGTCATCACATTGTTTTCTAAGATAATCTAAATCAAAGATTTAACATTGTTAATACAAATTAAACACATTTCTTGAACCCAACAAAGATGATGAGAGCAAAATTGTGATCAAACCCTCTAGGTTACTATTCACCATTAACACCACATTGTGGTTACATTGTTTAGGAACATCATGCCAAGCAACAAGCAACAAGATTACCAAGACACCACTCACTACATTCCCATGTACCATAGGAAAAATGGATTAAATCCGGATGATAGGAAAGCTTTTAAGTTACTTGAAAGGAGACTCTTTCATGAAGGTAGAGTTGTTGATCCATCATTTCTTGCAAATACCAACATGAGGGAAGTATTTGGAACTATTTGGTTTGATCGTTTATTGGATATAAACGAGCAAATTTGCCCGGTCTTTGTGCTTGAGTTTTACAAGACTATGGGTATAATTAGAAATGATGATGGGTCCATCTCAGTTGAATTTACCATAAATGGACATAAGTACACTCTTTCACTTGTGGAGCTTGGAAGAATTCTAGGGGTTACATATGATGGCGTTTGTATGTACTCAAATGAATGGTCTTTGGAACAACTACACACAATGGTTGATCACCATGATATCTACCACACTTTGATCCTGAAGCAACCACGGTGAGGGACACCGTGTTTATGCCAAGAGCATCACCATCAAGAGTCACAAGAAAGTCAAAAGTGATCTATATGGATGCTTTTCAAATGGAGCTTCGAAATGTATGGGTTATATAAAAATGGGAAGTTGTGATAAGAGAAAATGTGGTATGTCTAGTAGGAAACAAGGATCACCCCAACGCTTGCCTAAGCTTCATGATATATTGTCTAGTGACCAATACTAGATTCAACCTTGCCTACTACATGGTCAAAAGAATGGCAAGTGTGAGAAGCATGGACAAGATGGTACTCCCGTATGCAATGCTTCTAACCCGTCTTGCCAAATTCATCTTTGCATTAGATCCTTCCCCACAATCCCTTGATCATAACTTTTGCAATAAGGTCATGGTTCCACTAACCGAGGGTAAAACAACAAGGTTCATAGTAGAAGGCAAGAGGCCACATCCACCCACGGATTCCTCGGACGAAAGAGAGAGGCAAGAAGAAGGTGAAGGTGAAGGTGAAGGGAGTAGTAGCAACCCACTTGAGAATATTGATCTTGACCCTTTGGACTACATTAACCAATTGCCAAACATCCCCAATGAATCACCCGAATGGCAACAAACTAAGGGAATCTTCAAATGCTTCACCAATTTCTTGAGGAAGAAGAAGTGAAGAAAGGTAAAATCCTAAGGCTTAAGTGTTTGATGAACAATTTCAAAACAATGGTTTGTACACAATCTTAACTATGCTTGTAGTATGTAGGTATTGCCATATCTTGGCACTAAACATTCTAACTTAGGTATTTGAAAATGAGATTTTACGACCTCTTAGTATGGTCGTCGTCACTCATTCTAGGAACTTCAGTGTTTCCCACTTTGATACAAGTTATATTAGTTGTGTTCTTACACTTAGTCCCCTTAGAAACAACTAAGAAATGCATTTACTATAATATGTATAGTTGCACATTTCCTGTAAGCCTTCTGATCTGCAGATTGGCGGATCCCAGATTTTCAACTAGCCGGATCCCTCCTAAAAGGGAACCGTGGGATCCGTATGCAACTGATGTGCAAAACAGATTTAGCTTCCTCAAAATAGTCCACTAGAACACTTCAAACTAGTCTAACATGATACCCTAGAACCAACTAAGTCTTCCACAAATAGTTGAAAACCTCACTCTCATCCATGGCTTATCTAGGATACATTTTCGAAATATTTCGTTTGGTTATCAACTAGTCAAAACTCACCATAATTCCGCTCCAACACTCACACATTATCCATCACATTTGATAGCACTTAGTTTGGTATATCCTTCAATTTTAACAAATTGATCTCAATCTTCTTTGACTCAAAATTAGAGCTAAAAATAAGTTTTTTTTTTATTTTTTTATTTTTTTTAAATTTATTCTAGGACATCATCTGACTTTTAGGACTTAGTATCATCATTTTTCTCACAACATATTGAAAGGAAACCTTGACAAATAAATAGTTAGATTACCCAAGGTAAGTGCTCTTAGTCTAACCATCATTATGCACCATTACTTGTTATGGTTGAGAATTTGAGATATCCAACAGCTAAAAACTTCAAAGTTAAGTCAAAACCTCGAAATCCATTAATGATAAACCTTACAAAGGCATGATGACTTCACTTTAAATTTGTCTGATAGCCGGATCCCGGTCATAACCGTGTGGATCCTCATCGAGAGGATCCACGGGATCCAGACGTCTTGTAAAGAATAAGGTTAGCCTCCTTAATTCAAATTCAAGTTACCTTTTCTCTAACCACCTTTAAGCATTCATTAATTACCCTCTTAGAGTGATCAAAATCTCAAGAGCATGCTTAATCCTCTAAGTGGTCAAGGATTTAATTTCCTATTTCAAATTTTCCTTTATAACCAAACAAACCTTAGGACTAAGTCACCACTCTTAATCACATCTCAAAAATCAGAAATTAGAAGCTCACATTAGCACCTTCATCACCATCCTCAAACATAGGATCATCCAAAAGAAAGGGCCAAATGATCCATGAAATTTCATCCACCGAAACATCTCCTATTAGAGATAATGACTCTAGAATCCCACCTCATCAAACCCATCCAACAAGAGCTAAGAGAACCACAAGGATTAGCATCAAATCTTTCCAACTGGAAAAGGGATCATCTAGTTCCAAACCTAACATGGATAGTTCTAGCAAGCCATCAAAACCTTCATTCATTAAGAATGGACTACACTCATTGAATGAGCCTCTTCCGCATCCAAACATATATTCATTGTTTCATTCATCACCAAGAACCTCCCATTCACCAACCTTTTCATTGAATCGGGAACCACCTACAACACCAACTAGCCCATCATGGGAGACAAAGAACAACCTTGATCATATGGAAGAAGTTCCATTAACACCCTCATTTTAGAACCTCTCCTACTTCTCAAAATGAAGACCCTCAAACACACATTGAGCCCCTCAAAACATCCTTTTTCCTTCGGGCCAAACCAAGACAATATTTGCCCAAATTGTCTAAAACTCAAGGACTTGTTCAAGAAGTACGAAATGAGATACATTTCATGTTCAATCATCTTCTTGCAAAGTTGGATCAATTCAACAAGTCCACCCATCCCTAGACTTAAGCACATTGTCACATTCTAAATCCCAAATGAGATTAGTATTAGTAATACTTATATGGCTAAAGTTCATTCTCTTAGTTTTAGAGATTTGGTTGTGTATCTCTTGTTTTATTGAATGAATACTTACATGCTATGATTATTATGTGTGTTGTGCTTGTTATATTGTACATATATCTCATTCCTCAAATAGTATTCCTTGACATTTCTTCATCTTCTTTGAAGAAACTGTAACAGAATAGCCGGATCCCTTCCAGATAACTAGATGGATCCTCCTTGAAGGGAACCGTGGGATCCGTGGTACAGAGCACAAATTTATGCTAACTTGAGTCTCTTTTGCAGAAATTATGCACTATACTCTTGTTTTTCTAACCTTTGTTTTGTAGTTATTCAAAATACACATGAAGATATTGACACCATAAAGCTAGGGGATCTTTGTGTCAAATGACATTGCAAAATCATTTGCAAACTTAATCCTATTTTGGGTTACACTTCATGACACCCCATTGCAACATTGCAATATTTAAGGGGAGCACGTGTCGTCACTTAGACGAACCATTTGCAAACTTAATTGCAAACACACTTAGTTTATTTTACGTTATGTCCTTGACGCCCTTTCAAAGGGATGGACTCGTCAAGGGGAGTTAAGACGAGTACCATTCCGCCACTTTCTCTCTTACATTTTACATTTTTCTCTTCTCTTATAAAATTGTGTTAGTTTCTTTTAACACTTTTGTTTCGACAAAAGGGGAGAAGAAAGTAAAACTACAAATTCAAACTTTTACTTATTTTAGATTTTCCTTAAAATAATTTTATGTTTTGTCATCAACAAAAGGGAGATTGTTAATACAAATAAGCGTGAAAACGTTTATTTATATTTTACGATCTTCTAATGTTTTAGCGATAACAAATATAAAATCATTTTAACGAAACAAATAGAGTACGTAAATAGTTTGAGTTAATAGTTTTCTAACACACTTACGCTTTCACATAAAACACTAAAACAAGTATAAGTGTTTTTATGATTTAGATACATATGTACAACAACTAGTGTTTACATATTGGGTTAAACATATACTTAAACTAAGTATACTAAAATGGGTAAAACTAAGTGTATGCTATATTGGGTAAATACAAGTTTATACTAAATGGGTAAATACTAGCAAATGGTTTTGACCCATAACCCATGGTTTTATATATACCACTCAACCAAGTTCATTGTATCCTTAAGATACATTGTATCTAGAAAGAAAACCATGGATCAACCCATAACCCATGACCCATGACCCATAACCAAAAATACCCATGGGCAAAGAGGCGGACCACGGATCCCTAGCTTTGTGCTAGCGGATCCCTTGTGGTAGGGATCCGTGGGATCCGGGGAAACAGAAGAGAATTTCCTCTATAAACAGAGAGCCATTTCTTCCTCTCTAAGTGTACTTTTCATATATACTTCCCCAAAGTATTTTAACCCTCTAACCTCATATCTAAGTGATCTATGTAGTTTGTCTTTTGTTTTAGTGTGATCTACTAGGTTCCTCCTAAAGGAAAGATCACCACCTCTTGAAGGCGTGCAAGCTCAAAGTCCATGAGTTGCCATGCTTCGTCATCATCAAGACTACTAAGGTTATCTTGTTGATAGTTCTTCCTTTCTCCATAGATGTTGGGTTGAAGGCATTAGTGAAGAATGCCGAAAGTGTCAAGATGAAAGCATTAGTGAAAGGTGCTCATCATCCGTGTTAAAGCATTAGTGAAGGATGTTAAAGGTGTCAAGACGAAGGCATTAGTGAAGGGTGTCAAGCGTTGTGTCAAAGGCATTAGTGAAGGATGCCAAAGAATCAAATCAAGTAGCATTTGGGAAGAATGCCTAGGTCGTATAATCGATGAGGTGCATCGTTATACATATATGTATTTGTTTATATACAAGGATGGTGATATCCTTGATGGTGTTGTAACAAGGAGTAGATCTCCTTGAGATTAGGTGTTGTGTCGTGAAGGTGTAGTTCACCTAAGGTATGAAAGAACTAGGTACTTAGCCTAGTACCTAATAAAGGGTAGGCGACGTTGTGAAGGATTAGTTCTCCTAAGGTGTGAAAGAACTCGGTGGTTAGCCAAGCACCGTATAAAGGGTAGGCGATGTTGTGTTAGGTGTGGTTCGCCTTGGTGTGAAAGAACTCGGTATTTAGCTTTGTACCGGAAAAAGGTTAAGCGACGTTGTGAAGGCTTCTCCGCCATAAGGAGTTGGTGTAGTGTTTACGAACTCTCGAGTAGGTGACTCGGGGAGTGGAGTAGGGCAAGGAAGGTGTCCTTGTAGCCCAACCACTATAAATACTTGTGTCGTGGTGATGTGCTTCTTACTCTTTATCTTTCATTACACGTTTATATATCTATCTATCGACGTCCAACATAAACAATCAAATAGATTGACATAAGTCGATCTAAATATTTAAAAGGAAGTTTTAAATTGGTAAAACTATTCAACCCCCCCCCCCTTCTAGTTTTCCACAGTCTTGGTCATTGGTGTTGGTCTTGTGGTTAAACTCTTCTTCATCCTTTCTGTAAGTCGCTAGCCAAATGAGTCAAGTCGCTACTTACCTTTTTAAACCAACTCGCTACACACTTTCAAAGTACAACACGCAACTTATAAATATAAGTCACTACCGTTTAAAGAACCAAGTCGCTAATATTCTTTGTCACAAGTTGCAATATCATCAATACATCAAGTCGTTAACCAAAGTTTTTCAAAACAAGTTGCTACCCACTTTTTTCAAAGCAAGTTGCTACGACTTGTTAAATAACAAGTCGCTAGGTCAAAGATTTTTCCAAGTCGCTAGCAAAGTTTTTGAGTTAAGTCGCCAGTGGTTTTGTACAACTCGCTACTTAGTACATCGAATCTGGACTGTATAGGAACAAGTCGCTAGCATGATTTTAGAAGTTTTCCAATGAGTTTTCCGACCCTAAAAATGTTCACCTTCATACAACCCAGAAAAATGATGACATATGCAGAAAAAACACTTGATTTTGACCCATGTTTGACTAGTGTAATGACCATGATATTCATATTTTGGACAAAGCATATTTTGGACAAAGCGTACATAAACAAAACTTGGACAAAAAAACAGACTTGGACACAAGTTTGAACCAGTTAAGACCATAAACCAAAAGAAGAATACCAAGACATGATAAACTGTTTACCTAAAGAACGTATTCCGACCACAAAACGTATCAAAACAAGTTTCAAATAAGCAAATAAGTATCAAAACCACAAAAGCATCAAAACATGATGAAACCAGTTTTGAA
Source organism: Chrysanthemum lavandulifolium (assembly GCA_022545495.1). Classification (NCBI taxonomy): domain Eukaryota; kingdom Viridiplantae; phylum Streptophyta; class Magnoliopsida; order Asterales; family Asteraceae; genus Chrysanthemum; species Chrysanthemum lavandulifolium. The sequence continues at coordinate 102,930,756 of CM040238.1, read as the reverse complement.
ACCACAAAAAAATCATCAAGACACAACAACCTTGGCTCTGGTACCATTTGTAGGATCGATATATTTATTGTGTTGATGATTCGGGTGGTCTTGGATGATGGAAATACATGTTATACATTTTAGAGAGAGAAAGTAGATAGATGGTGTTCTTGGTAGAGAGTTGCTTCAATAAAATGTAAAAGGTTAGATTGCCAAGCCACACCCCTTCCATGGATGGAAGGGGTATTTATAGTTATAAAATACACGACCTCCTATCGGCCTGTGGATCAAGGAAACAGTGGGTAAAGACCCGTCCTTCCTCCACGGTGTTGCACTACGCTAAACTAAACTAATAACTAAATAACGTAACTAATGATATGTCTACGAGCTAAGTTATGCTAGATAATATTTGGGGTGACCGATACTTTACTTATGGAATTTCCAATTCCTAACATATATATCTTTTAATGAATTGCTATTCTCATGTTTACGTTTCTTTTGAAAACGTGTGTAATCCTCCCTACACTTATCCTTTATGTAAAATACCTTTATATGCAATTAAGACGAGGTTAAAAAAAATAAAGCATTTTTACAAATTTAAACATGAGAATAAACAATCAATAAAAGATATATGACACTAACAAGCAAACAATTAAGCATGGGTTGCCTCCCACGAAGCGCTTTTCTTTATTTAAGAGTCGTGTAGCTAGACTCGTAGTCGTGCCCTTACGTGACTTCATTACCGCCATCTTCTTCCTCATGACGGTCTCTATTGGGGGATTCCATGTTGTAGAAGTGCCCTATGATGCACCTTTCTAAGAGTTCGTCCTCTCCTCACTCGGTCCTATATTTTGGTCCTAAGTTCAAGCAATCCTTATAGAATCCGAAAATCTTAGCCATAACATAATCTACTCCTTTTTCCTTATCCTCATTATTCCTATAATAGACCGACAGTTTAAGTTCCTTTTTAAACGGCATTTGATAAGCTATGTCGTCGGTCTCATCTTTGAATCGCACTATTCCTAACGAGGAATCATAAGTCATCCCGGTGTTTTCTATGAAAGGTTTTCCTAAAATAACGTGGGACAAGCTAGGATCTATGGCCGTGCTAATATCATTCACAATTATGAATTCCGTAGGAAACGTGAAACTACCTACATAAACGGGCAATCCCTTAACTCTACCAAGAAAATTTCACCTAACCCTAGGATTATCGGGGTCTTGCCTAGTTGGAATATGCTTCTTCATTACCCAATTGTAGTAGGTGCTAGTCATTATGTTGATAGGGGATTTGCGATCAATGTAGGCCTTTGCCACGAAAAGGTGTCCTATGCAACATGGTATGTTAAGATTCCAAGGGTTCCCAAACTTGATTCTAGGGCTTTTCCTAACATACATGTGACGGAGGTCACGCACTAAGTGAGGGTGGCGAGATAGCTCTTCTTCCATAGGAAACTTATTGAAATAGTCATTGTCTACTTCATCTACTTCCTCGGTTGTTTCATTATCCTCAAGTATATGGTCCTCTTCGTCATTTGTTTCATTGGGTTTTACTACGGTGATGGTATTGACGAATTGGACGTGTTTAGTTAACTTACTTGGGTCCTTAATCTCTACACCGGAAGGCTCAGGAGTTGAGATAGCATTAACCTTCCTATCACTATCTTTCTATCCATCTCGGCTTGTTGTTGGTTAAAACGGTCCGAGAGCTTAGCTATTTGAGCTTCTTGGGATGCGACTAGGTGTTGCAACATCCCCTCAATGTTTTGTTGGTTAGGACCGTGGGATGGGGGCTATGAAAAATCATTGGAAGTGAATTCTTTTGTTTGTCCCCAATAGAAGTCGGGCTTGCCCTTCCATGCTTCTCGGGTTTCATTGAAATTCCTAGGTCCGAGATATTGTAGGAATCTTCCTCCGTTCCATTAATACGCGAGGATGCGTAGTCAACGGAGGCATGTTCGGGATCGGGTGCAAGTGCGCGTGTTATGAGGATCACTACACGGCTCACACGGGAAGAAACTTTGTTCACATGGCGTGAAGACTTGGGATTTTCGTAGGAACTCATTAGGAATTTAACTTGATCTTCAAGCTCGATCATCCTACGATCGGAAGATCGAGTCAAGTGGAGGCAAGGAGATTGCCTTAACGGTTTTGGGCAACTCACGGGGTCATTCCAACTTTCGTTGTCATAGAGAGCAAGGTCCTCTATTATACCCCATGATTCTTCCGCGGTGAGATCACTAAGTTTTCCACCGCCGCTTGGTCGATGGATCGCTTTGTGGGAAGTTGACATGATCATAAAAGATTTGGACTTGGAGCCAAAGATCAATGCCGTGATGAGGACTTTATGAATTAAATCCTTGAATCGAGTCCATGCTTAGAGAGATTCACCTTGACGTTGTTGGAACATCAAGATGTCATTCCTAAGTTTAGTGGTTCTCCCGTGGGAAAAATTGAGCAAGGAAACGAGAGGTGAGATCATCCCAACTTGAGATGGAGCCGTGGAAGTCGCTCAAGCCAATTACTAGCTTGGTCCCGTGAGAGAATTGGAAGAGACGATTCGCGTAGTCTCCCGAGTAGTAGCATCAAGGTCAATGGAATCGACAATTTTAAGGAAATCCTCCGACATCGATTAGGATCTTCGAACGAAGTCCATGGAATGCACATCCGCTTTGCACCAACCGGATGGTGTCGATCTCGTGGGCCGTAGTTTGGGCTTGGTCGGGAAGCTCAATGGTGTTCCTATAGCCTAGGTGGCTTGGTCTCGAGTATTCACCAAGGGTACGGGCACTTGGCGGGTCATTTGGTGGTAGGTTGATGAATGGTGGGTGGTTATCACCTTCCATGATGAAAGTGATGGGGTTACGAACAAAGGTCACAAAGAAGGGGGATAGACTACGAGAAAGCTAAAAATGAGAAAAAGAATTTACTTGATAGGAATCAAGCAAAGAAACCTAAACGAGGTGGACTACTAACTAGCTATTCTATTCCCCTGCAGCGGCGCCAAAAACTTGATAACGCTACACGCGTCGTTCGGGGTCAAAGGAACTTCCTTTTCTTCGAGCAAGTTTTATAACACCCTAGGTAGTGAACCTAATCGTTTAGTGTAGTATTAGGGTAAGCCACGGGTATTGATATCATTCTCTGGGGAATAGGAATGCTAGTGAGAAGTTACTACGCTAAGGTTGGGGTTGAGGAAGATTATTTTTTTTATCTTTTATGTTTTTAGGAAATGGAAAGGTACGAATCTCGGGGTTTGGATTTGGGGGTTGGTATTTCTACCGATTACTCTACTTATCTAATTATCTAATCTAAGGTGTATGTAGTCTATGTCTAATTATTGTGTGCTCGTATGATAGTTTAAAGATGTGTTCACTTAGGTTTTATTACTCCTTAATTATCTCCTATTGATGGTTGAATTGTCACGTCCTTATTCTTAATCGCGTTGTGTGTCTAAAGTCGTAGGGTATGCGTTTATCCCTAACTCTTTGAACTTACCAAAGGGTCTCATCTACAAAACCCTCTAGGGATTATAAACTCTAACTCTAAGGCCCTCTTTGGATGATTTAGCCTACAACCGCTCTAAGTGCTATAGCCTAAGGTTCACAAAGATTAATCAAGCATTAATTAGACAACGAATGACCTATCGCATTACTAGATCATTAATCAATTAAGAAAAGAGACAACCAATCAATATTTAATAATTAAGTTTCATATTCCCTAAGCAAACACACAAGTAAATTAGCCGGACATGGAGAACATGCAAGCATACATACAAATAATCAAAGACATAATTGAATTAATGAAGTAAAACACTTATCTTTGTGTAAGATAGGGTTTGGAACCCTAAAATACTGTACAAGACAGCCTTGGTTCGGTTTAGGTTTTTACTCCAAAAGACTACACACAAATACTGAAAAATTCGGATTCTATATATAAGATTACATATGCGACGGCCACCTTATGATTTGTGACGCCGCCGGGTCGCCGTCATTAGGGTTTCGTCTTGGCCACGTTAGTCTTGCGACGGCGTCACCTTGTGCTTGTGACGTCCTCTTCGACCGACGCCGTGCGGATCAAATCTAGGTCATTCGAGTTGCGACGGCCTACTCTTTTAAAGCCCGACACCGCCACTTGAAAATAAGAAATTTGGCTTATGTGTCACAAAATGCTCGATGGCGCCATAGCTTAGCGATGACGCCGTCACCTTGTATTTCAAAGACTTGAGTGTCTCGATTCTTGACTTTGGCTATTTTCTTCAGATATCCGCGCTTTTTCGTCAAAATAAGTGCCATTACAGAATTTGCCTTCAAGAGACCTAAAAAGTGAAAAGAAACGATATTAAGTAATAACGGATACGAAAGTGATCAAATAAGGGCTTAAACGACCCCTCAAAAAGGTACATTTTAAAACCTTATCAATACCAACCCCAATCCAAACCCCGAGATTCGTACCTTTCCATTTTCTAAAAACATAAAAGATAAAAATAATCTTCCTCAACCCCAACCTTAGCGTAGTAACTTCTCACTAGCATTCCTATTCCCCTAGAGAACGATATCAATACCCGTGGCTTACCCTAATACTACACTACAACGATTAGGTTCACTGCCTAGGGTGTTATAAAACTTGCTTGAAGAAAAGGAAGTTCCTTTGACCCCGAACGACGCGTGTAGTGTTATCACTTGCTTTTAAAACATTTAACTGATAAGGATCAGAATTTGAGACTTTAAACTCCAATGATCAACCATGCTTAGGTATCTTATGAAAACACAACATTAGCCTTGGTCTGGATCCAATTGTAAAAAATTGTTCTTTTTTTATTTTCCAAAAGTAGACCTTGCTCGTTTACGTGCCAATTGTTTTGAAAAATAACCTTTTTGTTTTGGTTGAAATCATTCTCCCCCTCAATCAATGACCAAAGTTGTTGATTGAGTGGCAGAGATTTTGACAAATGATACGTCCAAATGATTTTCAAAATTCAGTCCGAGTCAGTTTGAAAGAAATTTTGTTTTCATTAGATGACAAATATTTTTCAAAAGAATATTTAGAAGGAAAAATATTTGTAAGGAAACATTTGTCTTTTTGTCGACAAATTTTCCTTATGAACTTTTGTTTTTAGATTCAGAGCATGAGGTTTCAAAATTAGATTAAGCATGGCTCTGTTCTTTCTTTAAAAATGGGTTACTGCCTGAAATGACAATAAACCATCATTTTTCTCCATCTCAATTTATTATTATTATTTTTTTTTCTCAAGTAAATAAAATATATTACCACTGATCGAATTTCATCTAAAGACCCGTGCTATTCTTTGAATGACAAATCTAAGTCCGTAGATGTTATCAAAACCAGATAACGTGATATGAAAAACAATATTTTTGGACTTTTTCAAAATTTTCTGATTTTTATGGGTTTTGAAATTTTATATTTTTCTATTTTCTTTTTGTTGGTTTTATACTTTTGTATTTTGCTTTTTGATTAAAATATTTACAAAGAATAGATGAAGAGATACCTTTAATCCTCTTCTTCCTCTTGAAGACGTTTGAGTGTCTCAGGTTGTAGACTCTTTAGCCCGAGTCGTGGAAGAATAAACTCAAAACGTTCTCTAGGAAGAGCTTTAGTGAAGATGTCTACCAGCTGATATTCAGTCCTTACAAAGTATAGTTCAATCACACCTTTCTCCACTTGTTCCCTGATGAAGTAATGTCGAATGTCAATGTGCTTTGCTCTTGAACGTTGAACATTGTTACAGCAGAGAGCAATGGCGCTTCTGTTATCACAGTACAAAGGAACTTTGTTGAATACAAAGCCATAGTCAGATAATTGAGATCTCATCCATAGGATTGAGCACAACAAGATGACATGGCTATGTATTTTGCCTCTGTAGAGGATATAGACGTACTCATTTGTTTCTTTGAAGACCAGCTTACTAACTTATCTCCCAAGAATTGAGCACCACCTGACGTACTTCGACGCTGCATATGCTGTTAGTGACATATCGGTGTCCTTCGGATACCAAAGTCCCATGTTAATGGTTCCTTGGAGATACCGAAAGACATGTTTAACCGCTTCAAGGTGCTTTTGGTAGGCCTAGCTCGGTATCTAGCACACATGCATACAAAGAGAATGTAATATCGTGTCTCTCGGTCATGAGGTACATCATGGATCCAATCATACTTTGATATTTCGTTTGATCAACCATGATCCCTGAGTGGTCCTCATCTAGTTTTGTGCACTCCACCATGGGAGTGTCAACAGGGTCACAAGAATCAAATCCAAATTTCTTTTAAATTTCATTTGCGTATTTAGATTGATTAATAAAAATGCCTCTGGGACTTTGTGAAATTTGTAATCCCAAAAAAATGACATTTGTCCCATCATAGACATTTGAAATTTGGTGCCCATCTCATTTGAAAATTGGTCACATTCATTAGAGTCGGTCGAGGCAAAAATAATATCATCAACATAAATTTGAACATGAATTAGGTGTTTGCCTGACTTTCTGGTGAACAATGTGGGATCAATTGCTCCTTTGCTGAATCCATTTGTCAAGAGAAACTTTGACAATGTATCATACCATGCCCTTAGAGCTTGCTTCAAACCGTAAAGAGCCTTCTTCAAGCGATAGACATGGGTAGGATACTCTGGATTCACAAAAACTTCGGGTTGACTGACGTAAACTACTTCTTTGAGGTCTCCATTAAAAAAAGTAGTCTTTACATCCATCTGATAAACTACCATGTTCTTGCTAGCAACATTAGCCAGGAAGATTCTGATAGCCTCAATTCGTGCAACCGGAGCAAATGATTCCTCAAAGTCAATACCCTCCTCTTGTCGGTATCCTTTAGCCACTAGCCTTGCCATATTCTTCAGTATATCACCGTGCTCATCAAGCTTTACATTAAAGATTCACTTGAGAGCAATAATCATAGCATAATCTGGAGCAGGTATTATTTCCCATACATCAAGACGATCAAACTCATGAATTTCTTCTTGCATAGCACTAAACTAGTTGTCCTTAAACATTGCTGTTTTGACATCTTTAGGTTCGATCTTTGATAGTACATAGTTGAAGAAGCATCATAAGGCATCAGTGGTAAGTTGTTTACGAGTGGATACTGGGCGAGAAGAATTCCCAATGATATTATCCAATGGATGGTCATGTGTCCATTTTCTGAGATGTTCATGTGGTTGATGATAAGGAACTGATGTACAGAATTTAGATCCCCTAATGAGGATGGTTCAGGTGTTGGTTCAGGGGCAAATATATTTTCAAATAGAGCATCTTCTGGAATAGCAAAGGGCTTATCTCTATCATAATTATCAGCTGCATTTCCATGATGTACATCAGAATATTGAGGATTTGAAGATGATGATGAATGATCGGCAACTGGTGCTTCTTGAGATAGTAATATTGAGATAGATGGATTATTTGTGTTGATTGGATTAGAAGCCGCCACAGTTGGTGACACAAAATTGTCATTAGTGTAAGGTTCATAGTATTCATCAAATATCGGATCAAACAATTTCTTCAATTCTTCTTCTGATGGAGGTACATAAGGAACTGCAGGGGTTTGATTCTGTACAAGGGAAGAATTGATGGGACTACTTGACAAAAGTTGAGGTGAGGGTCCAGAACTGGATTGTCCTGGAGTCGTATGCTCAGATAGCTCATCGAACGTGACGTGAATAGATTCCATGATTTCTCTGGTTCTTTTATCGTATATTCGGTAACCCTTCCGATTTGGTGCATACCCAACAAAAATTCCAATGTCCGCCTTAGCTTTCAATTTACCCAAATCTTGACCTTCATTAGTAGGATAGCATAAGGCACCGAACACACGTAGAAAATACAGATCCGGTTTTCGGTTGTGGACTAGTTCGTAAGGATTTTTTCCATGAGTGGTGTGAATAAGGGAGCGGTTTTGGGTGTAGCATGTAGTGGCAATGGCTTTTGCCCAGAGAAACATTGGAACCTTTGAATAAATCAGCATAGTCCTTTCAACTTCTACCAAAGTTCGATTTCGTCTTTCAACTACACCGTTCTGTTGAGGAGTGCGTGGAACACTTCTTTGATGGCTGATTCCATTGCTTTTGTAAAACTGGCTTAGTTCTTTGTTTACAAACTCAGTTTCATTGTCTGTTCGGATAATTCTGACTGTTTTGTTAGTTCGAACCTGCAGCTGTTTAATAAGTTTGATGATGATGTCTGGAGTTTCATCCTTTGACCTTAAAAACTTAACCCAAGTGAACCTGGAGTAGTCATCAACCATGGCTAGCACATATTTCTTCCCGTTTATAGTTTGCACTCTCATGGGTCCGCACAAATCCATATGAAGAGTATGAAGAACTTCCATAATTAATTTTGCAGGTTTGGGTTTATGGGCATAATTCTTGCTTTTTCCCAATTGGCATGCTGAACAAAGATGATCTTTTTCATACTTTAATCTGGGCAATCCTCTCACGAGGTCCTTTCTAGAAAGATCATTTATGGTTCCAAAGTTCAAGTGATTGAGATGACAATGCCATAACCATGACTTTGTTTTGGAAGCCTTTGACAACAAGCATATTGGAGAAGACTTCATCATATCTTCGATAGAGATGGTGTATAGATTAGTTCCACGTGTTCCCTTTAAAAGTTCAACACCATCTAGTTCTCTGACAAAGCAAGTCTGTTTTCTAAAGGCCACTTCCAGATCAGAGTCACATAATTGACCAACAGAGAACAAATTATGACCGAGTCGTTCAACATAATATACCGGGAGATTACACTGTCTCCAACTACATAATCTCCGTACCTCATAATTGCCCCAAAGTGGTCGTTCCCAAATCTAACAGTCCCAATGAATTTATTCACAAAGTTCTTGAGCCGTGAGCGATCTCCAGTCATATGCTTTGAACAGCCTGAGTCCAAATACCATAGAACGATTTGTACGACCTGCAGTTGAACACAGACAAGTATGGATGACTGGATAATTTGGATCCCCATGCAAGAATGGGTTCCATTTGTTAGTATATGAGATTTGAACACCCACATCAGAAATAGAAGCTATGACATCATTAGAGGTGGATGCAATACTAGTAGTATCACTTGTCCTATGTGTAGTATGACAACTTCTTAAGAGGATGATCCTACCAGTTGGTTTCCATTCCTTAGTGGGCATAGATCTATTCCTATTCGGACATAATTCATTAACTTTGAATGTGCAACCAGTGGGTTTCCATTGATAACCCACATTATTGAACTTTCTTCCTATGGGTTTCCAATAATTTCTAACCTTGTTCCAGATTGGCTTTCTGGCATCCTTAACCTGTTTAGCATTTCTTTCATTTTTGACTGGGGATTTAACAACATTTTTCAGCTCATTCATAGCACATTCATGATAAATACCAGAAACAAAACATTCATTACATCTTTTGCAAATAGTAGCAGAATTCGAATTAATTATAGTACGCTTATAGCTAATACTAGAATCAACACGATTCGTTTTATTCAACTCAAACTTATTATTCCTAGGGTGGTCTTCTACTTTCTTCCCTTGATCACTCTTGGCTCGCGAGGTCCTGTCTTGCTTTGTATTGCCTAGAGGCTTTGACCCGCTTGCCATAGTGTCACTGATTACTCCTGTAGAAGGAACGATGGGAACATTAGTTGGTTTCACTACTTTCTGCATTCCTGGTCTAGAAGTGTTGGGATCTGAGATCCTATGAGGTAAATCAAAGGTCACATGCTTGACTTTTGGCATAAAACAAGGCACAACAACACTATCTTTCCTAGTACCGGATTTAGGACATATTGCTATTAAGCATTCTAAAAGTTCCTGAGATCGTTTAGCATATAAGCATGCATGCCCAATCGCATAATTAAGTGGTTTCTCTATCTTTCCTCTTCAACAATCTCACGGAGACATTCTAAACTATCCTTAAGGTACTAAAAATAGGTTTGACACGCAAGTTCATTGTTTCTAAGATGAGGGGGAATATACTTCACATACATAGCATATTTAGTACAAGCAGGCACCTTTGGTGCAATATTCTCACCACTGGTGATAGGCATTTTTTCTTTTACCTGACTCTTCAGATTCTCACTTTCATTTTGCAAAGAAGTTATCTTTTCGTTGTTCTTGTCACGAGTGACTTTAATTGATTTATATAACTCTTTGAAATGCAGTTTAACCTTTTCATTTTCTGCTAGAAAGCACTCATTTTCATGTTGTAATACATTAATGATGTTTTGAAGATGAAAATTCTGAGAATTCTGAGAATTTAAAGGAGGAGGCATATGGGAGCCAGTCACTTCATTCTTATCTCCCATCAATTGGGAAATTTGGGCTTTCAACCTTTTGATCGTGTTGCACTTTGAATCTGTTCATCTCGTTTGTTTAATTCAAAAACTGCATCAAACTCAGGAGCATCCGAAGATGTCTTGGGATTCGAGGTTTTAACATTTTCTTTGTGATGTTGATATTTTAATTGCAAAGCAAGATATTCAACTTCCAATTTAGAAAATTGTCTGACCATGTTATCATGATCATCCCTTTCAATTTTATCATGCAATTTTGAATTTGTTGTTTCAAGCTCAATTACACGATCATGGGAGACTTTCAAATAATTCATGAAATTGAGATACAGTAATAGAATAATTTGTGACAGTGTAAAACACATCTTGAGCAATGCATCTAGAAATCAAATTATCATTTAGAATGTGAAGATTCTTCCTCTCAATCTCATTAATTTTGAGCTCACATTCATAATCTCTAACTTCGTTTTCCATTTCATTAAATATTCTTTTCATATCTTTAACCTCGTGATCTATGGCCTTTTGGAGAGATTCAAGTTGTTCTTTTAGTTGTTTAAAGAAAGGCATGACCTCGCCATAACATTCTTTTGTTTGCTCAAAACCCTTTCCCTCAAGAATAAGCTAACTAAGGTTTTGCTCTGGGTGGGAAGAGTTCTAGGCACTAAATGCATAGGTGTATTTGAGGGATATACAGTGGCTGGAGGCAATTTCCTACAAGGGGGATTTTTCTCAATAAGATTATCAGCTTTTTGCTTATTCATATCTTTCTTCTAGAACACTTGCTCAGGGGTCAAATGGGTATGAGGTCTAAACTTATTGAAGGCAATCCAGTTTTCCTTAGCATAATTCGGTGTTTTAAATGTGATATTATATGATATGCACCAAGGATCTGTTAGTTTCTTATCCATTTTTTTCTTAGAGGCATCCTCTAGTTCTCTATCCTCTTCAGTGTGTTCTACACCTGTAGGTTTTTTCTGGGCTTAAGGATCTCATTTCCATCATAGATTATCTTTTGAGCAGCTTTTGCTTTCTTACCAACCTCAGGATTGGGTTCCTCTACTAGATTAGTATTGTGTTCATCGCTTAATACTCTATGTTTATTGATTAAGTGAGCAGTCTGAATGGTGTTCCCTTGTACGTACAACTTGTTTTCAAGTTTGTTTTTCAAAGTTTTCAGGTTGGAAAAATCATTTAAAAGTTTTGATTCCTTAGCATTGAATTCATGTTTAAGCACTTTTACATTTTCTTGAAGTTCTTGTTTGCTTAATAGTTTTTGTTTTAATATTTCTTCCCTAAAATTACTTTTTCTGATGAGTGTACGCATTTGGTTATCCATCTTCTGCTCACGGGTAGTCAACTCAAACTTAGCACGCTGTTCGTATATCGCAACTTGTTCCTTATAGGCATTTAGTTCAGTGGTTACAGAATCATCAGGGGCATATGCAGTGTATTCATCTAATATACATTCATTGTTAACTGCAGAAGATTCATCACTTGGTACAATAAGACTTTCATCTTGCTTCATATATTGATCATATGGGACAACATTGCTATTTCTCATATTTTCAATATCTGATTCAATGACTTCCGTAGATTGTACTTTGTGCTAAATCTTTTGTGCATCAACCACATCGTATAGTTTCAGTACCTCTGATATGATGGATTCCTTAGAGGGACCGGCCTATTAAGGTGAAGAGATCATTGGAGAGACAACTAGAGAGATGTTAGCCATAAAGATGGTCTATGCAGTTGGTTCATCATCAACATCCGAGTCAAATGCATCACAGTCTGCACCTTGAAAGGCGTTGGGATTGTTCTGAGCCACACCATGCACAAGTTGTTCGTCAACATCGGCATCATAAGTTTTGGCATTTCCCTCAGCAAGAAACAACAACTTTTCCTCATCCAACACTGCCCCATTGTCTTGAGCTTGCACTAGTAACATCTTATCCCTGAAGTACTCAGCATCTGTGGACGTTTTGGTTGAGTGCAATTCCTGGAAATGTGTCCTTCTCCTCCATAGTTATAACACCTAATTGTCTTCCCTTGACCTTGAGCCTCAATCCTTCCTCGATTATGATTTCCCACATAACCTGAACCGGCTCCTGCATTCCCATAACCAGTACCAACCCCGATATTTCCTTGTACATTGTGTGGTAGATACGTATTCTGTCTTCCTTGCACGTTTTGCACTACTACCCTTCCATCCTTAACCGTAGCATGATTGTGTAGGTTAGATGCAATTATGAGATGGTTGTTGGTGTGTGGGGTAAAGTTTAGGTTTTGCTTAACCATTAGAGCCAGTTGATTGACTAGTTGTTCCATGAATGAGTCTGAAGGCTTATAACCTGGATCCGGAATAATTTTGTGATTACCATCCCTAGTAGGTATGACTTGTGATGCTTTGATAGTTATTCCCACATTTTTGTAGAATGCAGTTGAATCATTTGAAAAGCTTGCATCTCCAGCATTGGTTTTGAACTTTTCCATGATCATTCGTTCAAATGCAGCATGCTTCTCATTTTGGAGCAAATAAGCATACAATTGCTCATAATTGGTGTTTCTCGATCATTTGTTTAGTTTGACTGCAGTTACAAATTTATGCCATTCGGGATTCATGTTGTTCACAAAATTTGAATTGAGCTGGATATTTGGAATTGTCCTTTTGATATTCCTCATATCATTCACAAGCTTGTAGAATCTGACATAGTATTCAGTAACACTTTCTCCTGGATTCATTTTAAAGTTCTCAAAGTCATCATAGAACTGAGATTCTCTATCTTCCTTGGTTAGTTCCGAACCAGAGAGAAGGATCTTGGCATTATCCCAGATAGTCTTAGCTTCAGTGTTGTGATTGATTAGCTTGTAAATGTCCTTTGCTAAACCTTGAAGTATGATGTTTGAGGCTCTAATGTCAGCATCATATCTCTTCTTTTCCTTATCATCAAGCTCATCATACATTCTTGGTCTATCCAACACTAATGTGACATTTCCATCAGTTCCAGTTTCGAGAATGTCCCTAGTTATTCCAATTTGACATGGTCCTTCATCAATTGACTTAAGGATGTTAATCCCATTCTCTTTTCCTAAGTAATACAGTCTGATTTTTTGAGCCCAAGAGTCACAATCGGTTCTATCAAGCATTGGAGGACGAGTGTCGGATCTTGCTGCTTGAACGTCATCAGCAACGGAAGAAGTGATTGTAGACATGATTGACAATTTCCACAGGATTTTACTACTCTTTGATTAAACGGGAAATGGATTCTTTCACGGGATTTTACAAAACCAAGAGAAACCGTAAAACGTATCACGAAGAAATGACAAGTCTCAAAAGACAAATCTCACTACTGACAAACCGCTTCTGTCAAATCGCTTAAAGTAACAAACCGCTTGATACACAAAACGCTTAACAGACAAACCTCTTAACAGACAAACCGCTTAACAGACAAATCGCTTAACACACAAACCGCTTAATGTGACAAACCGCTTACTACACAAACCGCATGGTAACACAAGTACGACCACTACTTCCACTACTTTGTCCTTTCTTGTCTTTTTGTCTCAAGAGACAAACCGCTTAGTTAACAAACCGCTTCACAAAATATGACAAACCACTTAGTAAATGACACAAATCGCTTCCCAAAAAAGGAGTTCGAGAGACAAACCGCATAAACTTATGATCAAACCGCTTTAATGAAATCCAATTCGAGGGACAAACCGCTTCAAAGAAATATTCAAAAACTAAACTTTTCAATCCAAAAACAGTCCAACCACGATGATTCAAGCATTCCAAACCAAAACTTAAACACTTATGATGATTCTAAACACAAAAGTACTATTAAAATTCAAAGTTTAACAATAAAAATGATTCAAATGATGAGAACTACTCTAAACTCATTCAAACCCAAAAACCTATGAAAACCACTAGAAATCCAAGAACATGAAAGATAGATGATCAAACCATGGCTCTTGATACAAATTGTTACATATTGGTTTTCACAATCACACAAACACACAATACTTGGGGCGTATAAAATGAGTTTTAGAGAGAGAAAGTGGAAGAGAGTTGGGAACTTTAGTGAGACAAAGAAAAATGAATTATGAAAGCTCCAAACCTTTGCCTTGCTAGGCAAAGGGTATTTATAGGTTCATACAAGACACGCCTCCTACGGGCTGTGGATCAGACATACAGTGGGTAAAGACTCGTCCGTCCTCCACAATGTTACTTAACAAATTACTTACTAACACCAAATGACTACGACTACAAGTTTTCTAACGAATACATATACTTGAGGTGACCGACTCTTTAACTACTGAATTTTCTAAAAGTAACAATGGTGCTTACACATATGGAAACGTTATAAACATTGTTATTTAATAATGTAAACCGCATCAAAGAAGATATTAGATATATGTCACTTTCAGTTTTATTGATCTATAAGTAGTTGGGTTTTATGGTGCATTCATTGTCTTTTGATTCATTGTTATTCATTGTCTTTTGATTTAATGTTTTCAGTTTTATTAAGGTTAATAAATATGAGAGTTAATTACATGAATGATCTTTGTGGTTTGTCGAGAATTACGGATTTAGTCTCTAATTTTTTTTTTTGTGGATTTGCACTCTATCGTTTTGATTCGTTATGAATTTGGTCCCTTGACCGTATTCTCTGTTATTTGACCGTCAAATGGGTGTTTGGAAGGAAGAAATGACAAAAATACCTTCATATGCGTTTCATAAATGATCCTTATGGTTTGTGGGTTATCATGAATTAGACCCTGATTATTTTATTATTTTTTTTATTCATTTAACTATTTATATAAAACACATTTTGTCGAAAATTTTAGCGAAAATTCTGAAAATTTTATAAAAAATTTATAGAAAATTCCGAAAATTTTATAAAACTTTTATAGAAAATTCCGAAAATTTTATAAAAATTTTATAAAAAATTTATAAAAAATTTCGAAAATTTTATAAAAAATTTTATTAAAAATTCCAAAAATTTTATAAAAATTTCCGATAAATTTTTATAAAATCTTATAAAACAATCCGTCAAAAATTTTGGGAAAAAAGGAAAAAAGAAAAATTTTTCTTTTTTAAAAAAAAAATTCTTGTAAAATTTTTTTGTTTTCAAATTCCGTTAAAAATTTGTTTTTTTAACTTTTTCTTTTTTACGGAGTTTTTTATAAAAGAAATTTGACAAAGTTATTTCTTTTTCTTTTTAATACTTTTGACGGAATTTTTATAAACTTTTGAGGATTTTTTTTACAATTTTTTTTCTTTTTATAAATATTTCATCGGGATTTTTATAAAATTTTCGAATTTTAATTAAATTTTTATATATATTTTTGGAATTTTTATAAAATTTTCGACAAAATGTTTTTATAATTCATGATAACCCACAAACCATAGCAACCATTTATTAAATACATACGAGGGTATTTTTGTCATTTCAACCTTCCAAACACCTATTTGACGGTCAACTAACATAAAATATGGTCAAGAGACCAAATCCGTAACGAATCGAAACCATAGGGAGCAAATCCGCAAAAAATATTTAAGGACTAAATCTGTAATTCTCGACAAATCACATGGACCATTCATGTAATTAACTCTAAATATGACGATTCTTTGCTTTCACGTCAAAATTTTCTTTTTGTGGTGGTTCAAAATATGGGATGGGGTGTTGGAATTTATAAAATGTTTTTTACTTTTGTAAAAGGTTTTAATATTTAATATAGGATTAGTTGTTGCTAATGGAAACAATGCATATCTATAGAAAGATAATTTAATTCTCGTCGAGATGGTATGATTTTTTTGACATAACGATTAACGGTTTGTGAGATATTTAATTTTTAAAAAAAAGGTGAATATATTTTAATAAAAGAAATAGTGACTATGGTCATGTTTGGCAACAAGCGGTAAAGAAGCAATTAAGAGCGCTAAGCGACAAGCGGTAAGCATTTAAATGAAAAGCTTGTTTGGCAACACTTCTGATAGCGTTTGATAGTAGCCCAACTGCTTCAAATTAAACTGCTTCATGAAGAAGCATTCCATTACTGCTCCTAGCATTATGTTTAAGAAATTACATATTTACCCTTAAATATTACCACGTACAAATATTTAATGGGTTGGGATGACATATTTGTCTATTAAAGAGATATGAATGGTTATAGGTAGGAGTACATACTACTATTAAAATGATGATATATAACAACTACTCGAACTTTTTTAATAAAGGGTTATTGATAGGAATACACACTACTATTATATATTGTTTTACTTGACCTGATTGACAATTCTTAAGTCATGAGATGAATTTGCTATATTAAAAAAATGTAATTTATCAGTTATGTAATTTATAACAATATGTGTAAATTGTTGGGATGATTTGTTTGTAAGTTTTAGTTAAATGGACTAGTTATAATTTCTAGCCTGTTTGCATAAATTGTGAACTCGACTCATTCATTTTCATTTTTTGTATAAATAATAACTTAATTACTTGTTTAATCACTTTTTTGTTTTAACGTGTGTATGCTTTTTTTCGTAATTTTACACTTTATAGTTACAGCTAATGCTAAGTTACCAAACACGTTTTTTAAACAAACACCATCGCTTAATGCTATCGCTTCGCTTAACAAATGACATCGCATCACTGCCATCGCTTCCTACTACTCGTCGCCAAGCATACCCTATGATTGGTTGATTGTTTTTATGACAAATATGAGTTCTATATTGAACTTTTCTCATGATGCATATGTAATTTATTGTTGGTAAAAAGTCAATGAATAGAGTATGCATATATATATTTTAAGGTTGATATAAAATAAAGGAAAGAGTTATGGATATATATATGCTTTAGATTATGCATATGTGTTTGTTATTTGTTTAAGACTAAAATACGTTTATATAATTTATTTGATATAGATAAGGATTGTACATACGTTTATATAAGTTATTTGTTTAATACTAAAATACGTTTGTATAATTTATATGATAGATGCTTTAAATTGTGCATATGTGCTCTAGATTGTGCATATGTATTAAAATACGTTTATATAATTCTTATGTTTAAAATTTTATTTCTTATTCGTTTGTAGTTTAATTGTATTTATGTATGCTTTGTATCAAATTGATGAAAATGATGATAGCATCGAGGACTTATAAGTGACTGCACACATAGATAAATGAAGATAATTTGCGGCTAATAAAGAGATACGATTATTGCGCATGTGTTGTTTGTAACTGTAAATTCATGTTCTTGGATTTGTGTTTCAAACTTAGGGGAAAAAAAAAGAAAACTGTTAGTTCGAAATATTGGTTGGTTGATAAAAAAGCAGTGTAAACAATTGCATATTAAAAGCACTTATAATTTACATTATTTGAAAAGGATACATGCACCTCACCTTTTTCAAAGAATGCATGTTAGAAAAAAAAAAAAAAAACAAAAAAAACAAAAAAAAAACTATATATAAAAAGGGCAAATGACACAAATAAGGCACTCAACTTAGAGTGTATTTCTGATCAAGATACTCTACTTTTTCTCGTACAAATAAAGTCGCCCAACTTTTTTTTAGCCAATTTAACTTCCCCCCCCCCCCCTCTTAACTTTCGTTAACCCATTGTGTTAGTAAATTACATGTTTGGTCCTTGAGTTTGTATAGTAATTTCATGCACCATCCACCACCACCACTAACCGCCGCCACCATCACCAACCACCACCACCACCTGCCCCCTCTACCGCCACCGTCAACCGCCTCCACCACCACCGTCCGCTGCCGCCACTACCCACCTCCACAACCCACCTCCACCACTACCACCAACAACCGCGGCCACCACCGACTGGTGGTGATGGTTGGTGGCGGCAGCTGACGGTGGTGGTAGAGGTGGGTGGTGGCCGATTACGGTGGCGGCGGTTGGTGGTGTTGGTGGCGGCGGTGGTGGTGATGGTAGAGGTGGCAGGTGGTGGCGGTGCTTGGTAATGGTGGCGGCGGTTGGTGGTGGTGGTGCAGCGTGCATGAAATGATTATACAAACTCAAAGATCAAACATGTAATTTACAAACAAAGTGGCTTAACAAAAGTTAAAAAAAACCTAAATCGGCTAAAAAAAAGTTGGGAGCCTTTATTTGTACGAAAAAAAATAGAGTACATTGATTAAAAATATAGAACTTAAGTTGAGTGTCTTTTTGTGCAAAAATAAAAATTTGGTTCCTAAAATTATAGTATTTTTTAAAAACAAAATTTAATAAAAGAAATCGTAATAATACATAGATTTTCTTGCACTATTATACCCTTTAAAATATACGAGATTAGATTTTCCGTTCATGGCGGAATTTTTAAATAGGGTGATTGTCGTTAATAAATAGTAATATAATCCTTTTTTTTTTTTTTTTTTTTTGGCGAATTTTTAATAGGGTGATTGTCGTTAATAAATAGTAATATAATTTTTTTTTTTTTTTTTTTCAGAAGCATTTCGTCCCATTTCAGATCAGAAGAATTTTCTACCATTTCGTATCAGAATATTTTAGTTGTCTGTATTTACAAAGATATCATGCTTTTAATAACTACTTATAATTTAAATTTGTAATATCTAAAAATGTGATTAGTATAGGAGTTCTTACAATTCTCGTATTTAAATTGATTTTAAAAGAAAGCCCCATGTGTGTATATATATATATATATATATATATATATATATATATATATATATATATATATATATATATATATATATATATATATATATATATATATATATATATATATATATATATATATATAAAAAGCCAAAGCATAACAAGTATTATGAGCTTAGTAATAAACATAATATATGATATACTGATTGATTAATACGTCTGTATGTTCAAATTAGATATAACTCCATAAACAAGGAGGAGTAAAGGACTTTGATGAAGAATCCATCAAACCTATAATAATGTAAACCACATCAAATAAGATATTAGATATATGTCACTTTCAGTTTTATTGATTTATAAGTAGTTGGGTTTTATGGTGCATTCATTGTCTTTTGATTCATTGTTATTCCTTGTCTTTTGATTTAATGTTTTCAGTTTTATTAAAGTTAATAAATATGAGAGTTAATTACATGAATGGTCCTTATGGTTTGTCGAGAATTACGGATTTAGTCTCTAAACTTTTTTTTTGCGGATTTGCTCTCTATCGTTTTGATTCGTTACGGATTTGGTCCCTTGACCGTATTTTCTATTATTTGATCGTCAAATGGGTGTTTGTAAAATTTGAAATGAAAAATACCCTCATATGCGTTTCATAAATGGTCCATATGGTTTGTGGGTTATCATGAATTAGTCCCTGATTATTTATTTTGTATTTTATTTATTTAACTATTGATATAAAAAACATTTTGTCGAAAATTTTAGCGAAAATTCCGAAAATTTTATAAAAAATTCCGAAAATTTAATAAAAATTTTATTAAAATTTGAAAATTTTATAAAAAATTCGATAAATTTTTTATAAAATCTTATAAAACATTCCGTCAAAAATTTTGGGAAAAAAAGAAAAACTTTTCTTTTTAAAAAAAAAAATCTTTTAAAAATTTGTTTTTTAAACTTTTTCTTTTTTATGGAATTTTTTATAAAAAAATTGACAAAAAAAATTCTTTTTCATTTTTAATATTTTTGACGGAATTTTTATAAAATTTTTGAGGATTTTATTGACACATTTTTTTTCTTTTTATAAAATTTTTATCGGATTTTTATAAAATTTTCGAATTTTAATAAATTTTTTGGAATTTTTATAATTTTTTTTGTAAAATTTTCGGATTTTTAAAAAATTTTATAAAATTTTCAACAAAATGTTTTTTATATAAATAGTTAAATAATTAAAAATAAAAAATACAAAATCATGGACTAATTCATGATTACCCACAAACCATAAAGACCATTTATTAAACACATACGAGGGTATTTTTGTCATTTCAACATTCCAAACACCTATTTGACGGTCAACTAACAGAAACTATTGTCAAGGGACCAAATCCGTAACGAATCAAACCATAGGGAGCAAATCCGCAAAAAAAAATTTAAGGACTAAACTGTAATTCTTGACAAACCACATGGACCATTCATGTAATTAACTCTAAATATGACGATTCTTTGCTTTCACGTCAAAATTTTCTTTTTGTGGTGGTTTTAAAATATGGGATGGGGTGTTGGAATTTATAAAATGTTTTTTACTTTTGTAAAAGGTTTTAATATTTAATATAGGATTAGTTGTTGCTAATGGAAACAAGTTCAAAAGTTATTTGTAATTCGCGGTAATTGCTAGTATAGTTGAAGTCTTGGAGATCGTGTTGGTTGAAAAAATGAGAACAAAGATTAAGAAAGTATAATATACGTATGGCTTCAACGGTTCAACCTATTAGAGAGGTTATAAACAACAAAAGCTTTATTTAGTTTATTTCGAGATGTAGTTTTAATTTTATGGTTGTTGTGAACATGGCAAAACATAGATGCACAATTTACTTTTATAAAAGCAATAGTGTAAAGTGGTGTGCATATTTGTTTTGTGATTGATATAAAATTGTTAGAATCTTGTTTTCAAGTTAATATAAAATACACGGAATGATGCATATGTATTTTATTGTTGGTATAAAATCAATAAATAGAGTATGCATATATATATTTTAAGGTTGATATAAAATAAAGGAAAGAGTTATGGATATATATATGCTTTAGATTATGCATATGTGTTTGCTATTTGTTTAAGACTAAAATACGTTTATATAATTTATTTGATATAGATAAGGATTGTACATACATTTATATAATTTATTTGTTTAAGACTAAAATACGTTTGTATAATTTATATGATAGATGCTTTAAATTGTGCATATGTGCTTTAGATTGTGCATATGTATTAAAATACGTTTATATAATTCTTATGGGTAAAATTTTGTTTCTTATTCGTTTGTGGTTTAATTGTATTTATGTATGCTTTGTATCAAATTGATGAAAATGATGATAGCATCGAGGACTTATAAGTGACTGCACACATAGATAAATGAAGATAATTTGCGACTAATAAAGAGATACGATTATTGCGTATGTATTTTTTGTAACTGTAATTTTATGTTCTTGAATTTGTGTAAAAAAAAAATAAAAAAAATAAAAAAAAAATAAAGAAAAACTATTAGTTTGAAATATTGGTTGGTTGATAAAAAACAGTGTAAACAATTGCTTATTAAAAGCACTTATAAATTTACATTATTTGAAAAGAATACATGCACCTCACCTTTTTCAAAGAATGCATGCTAGAAAAAAAAACTATATATAAAAAGGGCAAATGACACAAATAAGGCACTCAACTTAGGGTGTATTTCTTATCAAGATACTCTACTTTTCTCTTACAAATAAAGTCGCCCAACTTTTTTTTAGCCAATTTACGGTTTTTTTTTTCTTTTCTAACTTTCATTAACCCACTGTGTTAGTAAATTACATGTTTGGTCCTTGAGTTTGTATAGTAATTTCATGCACCATCCACCACCACCACTAACCGCCGCCACCATCACCAACCACCGCCACCACCACCTGCCCCCTCTACCACTACCGTCAACCGCCTCCACCACCACCGTCCGCCGCCACTACCCACCTCCACCACCACCGTCCGCCACCACCACCAACAACCGCGGCCACCACCGGCTGGTGGTGATGGTTGGTGGTGGCGGCAGTAGACGGTGGTGGTAGCGGTGGGTGGTGGCCGGTTATGGTGGCGGCGGTTGGTGGTGTTGGTGGCGACGGTGGTGGTGGTAATGGTAGAGGTGGTGGTGGCGGTGCTTGGTAATGGTGGCGGCGGTTGGTAGTGGTGGTGGTGGTGCATCGTGCATGAAATGATTATACAAACTCAAAGATCAAACATGTAATTTACAAACAAAGTGGCTTAACAAAAGTTAGAAAAAAAATCTAAATCGGCTAAAAAAAAGTTGGGAGCCTTTATTAGTATGAAAAAAGTAGAGTACATTGATTAAAAATATAGAACCTAAGTTGAAATGTCTTTTCATGCGATTCATTTCTATAAAAAATAAAATAAATAAAATAAAAATTTGGTTCCTAAAATTATAGGATTTTTAAAACAAAATTTAATAAAAGAAATAAATAATAATACATAGATTTTCTTTAACTATTATACCCTTTAAAATATATTTAAATTTGTAATATCTAAAAAAATGTGATTAGTGTATGAGTTCTTACAATTCCCGTATTTAAATTGATTTTTAAAAGAAAGCCCCATGTATATATATATACATAAAAGCCAAAGCATAACAAGTATTATGAGCTTAGTAATAAACATAATCTTTTATATAATAAAGGAATTACATCATTTCGGAGTGATTTTTTCAATTCATTCTTATTGAAAAAACAATTGGGCCAATAGGAGAGCTCGATTTTGCCACGTAAGCAAAATCGTGTGATGTGATTGGTTAATAAAAGTCAAAATTAAATTGATTTTGGTCAAACTTTAATAAATTTGGTGAGGAAATTTGGTTGATAAAAAAAACACATAAAAATATAGGTGTCAAATTTCTGAAAACAAAAACTTAAAAAAAGAGGAGGTAATTAATAAACTTTAGTGGTTGAATCTTATTTAAATACGGCTAAATTACTGAAAACGGGAATATAATTATCAAATTGTAAGCACGGGTTAATTAATATAAAAACAAATATACGTGATTGTACTTATAACAACGACTCATAATTTTATTTATTTATATAAGGATATTTAGAAAGACATCTTTTAAAAACTATAATGAGTATACTTTGACTTTATCAACGCTCATTATGTGCTATAAAACTTGCAATATGTGTACATCATAATATTAGTAGTGAAACTTAAATAACAACATCAACATCTTTGTCATTAAATAAAATTAAATATTAGTTACCTAACATAAATTTTACAAATATTTTACCAAATTCTAATGGATAGAATGCATAATGAAAAACTCGTGTATAAGATATTAGATTTTATATCACAATTTTCATGGGAAAATTGTTATATGTATACTTGAATTAAATTATTAAAATAAATTTGATTTATGTGTAAGTTTACGCGTCTTCTAAACTTATAACTATATAATTATATGCAATTACATTTAAAGACACAATATTCAAGATTAATACAAAATAATTTTTTTGTCAAAACCCATACGTGCATACGGGTATTATAACTAGTATATGATATAATGATTGGTTAATGCGTCTGTATGTTCAAACTAGATATAACTCCATAAACAAGGAGGAGTAAAGGACTATGATGAAGAATCCATCAAACCTTTAATAATGTAAACCACATCAAAGAAGATATTAGATATATGTCACTTTCAGTTTTATTGATCTATAAGTTGTTGGGTTTTATGGTGCATTCATTGTCTTTTGATTCATTGTTATTCATTGTCTTTTGATTTAATGTTTTCAGTTTTATTAAGGTTAATAAATGTGAGAGTTAATTACATGAATGGTCTATGTGGTTTGTCGAGAATTACGGATTTAGTCTCTAAACTTTTTTTTTGCGGATTTGCTCTCTATCGTTTTGATTCGTTACGGATTTGGTCCCTTGACCGTATTTTCTGTTATTTGACCGTCAAATGGGTGTTTGGAAGGCTGAAATGACAAAAATACCCTCATATGCGTTTCATAAATGGTCCATATGGTTTGTGGGTTATCATGAATTAGTCCCTGTTTATTTATTTTTTATTTTTATTTATTTAACTATATACATAAAAAACATTTTGTCGAAAATTTTAGCAAAAATTTCGAAAATTTTATAAAAAATTTCGAAAATTTTATAAAAATTCGAAAATTTTATACAAAATTTTATTATAAATTCGAAAATTTTATAAAAATTCGATAATTTTTTTATAAAATCTTATAAAACATTCCGTCAAAAATTTTGGGAAAAAAAGTAAAAGAAAAATTTTTCTATTTAAAAAAAAATCTTTTAAAATTTTTTGTTTTAAATTCCGTTAAAATTTGTTTTTAAACTTTTCTTTTTACGGAAATTTTTATAAAAATTTTGACAAAAAATTTTTTTTCTTTTTAATACTTTTGACGGATTTTTTTTAAATTCTTGAGGATTTTTTTGACAAATTTTATTTCTTTTATAAAATTTTTATCGGGATTTTTATAAAATTTTCGAATTTTTAATAAAATTTTTCATAAAATTTTTGGAATTTTTTATAAATTTTTTTATAAAATTTTCAAATTTTTATAAAAATTTTATAAAATCTTCGACAAAATGTTTTTTATATAAATAGTTAAATAAATAAAAATAAAAAATAAAAAATCAGGGACTAATTCATGATAACCCACAAACCATAAGGACCATTTATTAAACACATACGAGGGTATTTTTGTTATTTCAACCTTCCAAACACCTATTAGACGGTCAACTAACAGAAAATATGGTCAAGGGATCAAATCCGTAACGAATCAAAATCATAGGGAGCAAATCCTAAAAAAAAATTTAAAGACTAAATATGTAATTCTCGACAAAACACAGGAACCATTCATATAATTAACTCTAAATATAACGATTCTTTGCTTTCACGTCAAAAATTTCTTTTTTGGTGGTTTTAAAATATGGGATGGGGTGTTGGAATTTATAAAATGATTTTTACTTTTGTAAAAGGTTTTAATATTTAATATAGGATTAGTTGTTTCTAATGGAAACAAGTTCAAAAGTGATTTGTAATGGAAAATGGACAATCTTTTTGAGACATTACAAAATAAAAATATGGACAATTATATTGAGACGAAGGGAGTACAAACCAACCCTTAAAAGTATTTTTAAATGAAACTAAACTCATATATCTTTAAAACGACGGGTGGCGCGACTTCTAACGACTTAAAGTTGATTTTATATGAGTTTTCAAAATGACCTATTTTATGCGCCACATGGTCTCTTTCTAGACAGTCTGCTGTAAACAATGTTTTTAAAGGCTCAAGGCGCACTAAAGCGCGAATGGGACCAAAGAGCCTCGAGGCGAGGCGCATATCAAGACGCGAGATTCACGAATACGAGACGCACTAATACATTAAAAATTTTTAAATAATATATGTGTCATTTATGTAGCTTAAATAACACAAAATAATATTAAATAATTAATACATGACACATATAGCAATCATAAATATTAAAATGGATCAGTTGTCATTTCTCAAACGGATCAATTCTTTAGCTCAATGAACTATGTTAATACAAATAAGCCGTAAAAACATTTATTTATATTTTACGATCTTCTAATGTTTTGTCGATAACAAACATAAAATCATTTTAACGAAACAAATAAAATACGTAAATGGTTTGAACTAATAATTTCTAACACATTCACATCTTCACATAAAATACTAAAACAAGTATAAGTGATTTATGATTTAATATTACATATGTACAACAACTAGTGTTTACATATTTGGGTAAAATATACATATAACTAGTATGTAGTATATTGGGTAATATAAATGGGTAGAAACTTAAGTATCATAACCCATTGGGCAAATACATTGAATGTAGTTGGGTACAACCCAAAGCCCATGACCCATGGAGCTTGACCCATAACCCATTGCATGACATCATGCTTATATCATACATGGATAATATCCATAACCCATGGATCAACCCATACCCAAGTGACTAAGTGCATTGCACTCAAGAGATACATTGTATCTAGCTAAAGATCCATGGTTCAACCCATGACCCATAACCAAAATACCCATGGGTAAAAGGGAGCGTCCACGGATCCCTAGCTTATCGCTAGACGGATCCTTGTGGAAGGGATCCGTGGAATCGGGAACGATGAGATTTTTCTTCTATAAATAGTGAGCCATTTCTTCATTGTTTCTCATCCCTTTCTAACACACTTTCTCCCTGATTTAAAAACTCACTAACCTCAAATCCAAGAGATCTATGTTTGTAGTTTTGTTTTCGTGTGATCTTCTAGGTTCCTCTTAAAGGCAAGATCACCACCTTTGAAGATGAGCAAGCTCAAGTCCATGAGTTGCCATGCTTCCTCATCATCAAGGCTACTGAAGTCTTCTTGTTGATGATTCCTTTCTTTCTTCTAAGAAGTGTAGTGTTGAAGACATTAGTGAAAGATGTCTCAAGTGTCAAGACAAAGATATTAGTGAAGGGTATCTATCGTCCATATCATAAGCACTTGTGGTAGGTGCTTAGAAGTCAAGACTAGAAGCATTAGTGAAAGGTGCTTAGAAGTCAAGACACAAGACATTAGTGAAGGGTGTCTTGTAGATCTAGTCAAAGGCATTAGTGAAAGGTTCCTTAGATGTACATTCGATATGGTGTGTTTCGATGTACAAGATAGACTAGTATTAGATCCAAGAATATTGATATCCTTGATGATGTTGTAAAGGAGTAGATCTCCTTTGGGATTAGTCGTTGGTGTAGTATGGTAGTAGTTCCTCCATTGCAATGGAACTAGGTGCTTAGCCTAGTACCTAATAAAGGGTAGGCGACGTTGTGTAGGTGTAGTTCACCTTGGAGTGAAAGAACTAGGTACTTAGCCTAGTACCTTATAAAGGGTAGGCGACGTTGTGTAGGTGTGGTTCACCTTGGAGTGAAAGAACCCGGTGGTTAGCCTAGCACCGGAAAAAGGGTAGGCGACGTTGTGAAGGCTTCTCCGCCATAAGGAGATTGGTGTAGCGTTACGAACTCTCAGCGGTGACTCGGGAGTGGAGTAGGGCAAGGAAGGTGTCCTTGTAGCCGAACCACTATAAATACTCGCGTTGTGGTTTTGTGCTTTTACTCTTATCTTTTCACTACTTACCTTTATATGCTTGTTTATCAACATCCAACACACACATCCAAATAGATTGACATAAGTCGATCTAAATAGTTTAAAAGGAAGTTTTAATTGGCAAAACTATTCAACCCCCTTCTAGTTTTTCACAATTGGCATCGAGCTTCGTTACCAAGTTTCTTGAAGTATATTGTACTTTAAAAACTTGATACGATCCATGGTTAATTGAAAACTACAAAGAAGGTTTTTCATAAAAACAAACACCATGTTTTTATAAAAAAAAAACTTTATGTTTGGATGTTGATTTGATAACAACATTTTTCTTATTTACTTTTTCATTTAATTGCATTAATCTTCCTTGTCATGTCGATTAGTCAAAAGCTCATACCCACCAAGCTTTAGGAATCGCCTGTTAACAAGAATACCTTCCTTGAGAAGGTATCCTAAACACAAAGGAGCGGGAATCGTCAAAGTGACATTTGTTGTGTCATTTGTAAAGACATTCCTAAGTCGCTAGAGGTATGATTTTTTTTATTTTGCTTGATAATTAAGTATGCCTATTTAGGTATTTATATGATTATCTTTTGTGCATATACATGTATTACATGAAGCTTCA
Source organism: Chrysanthemum lavandulifolium (assembly GCA_022545495.1). Classification (NCBI taxonomy): domain Eukaryota; kingdom Viridiplantae; phylum Streptophyta; class Magnoliopsida; order Asterales; family Asteraceae; genus Chrysanthemum; species Chrysanthemum lavandulifolium. Next base: position 102,903,073 of record CM040238.1, on the reverse strand, counting down.
TTAGAAGTCTTTTCTCACATACGTGTTATATTTTTCTCGCCTAAAGTCGTGGTATATAAAACTTATGTGTTATTTCTTTTAATCCAATAATAAAACAAAACACTAATTTCAAAAATTCTCCTTCCCATAAATACTCCCACTGTCGACCACTCTATCAAACCCACACTTTTTCAAATCTTCCAATTTCAAAAATCTCCTCTCATTCAAAACTTCATCTTCCTCTCCATTTCATCTCAACCGAAACCAAGAAGGATCGCCTTCAATATGGTTTACATCGCCCTCGTGCTCATCGCCTTAACACTCATCGCGCTTGTGTTCCCTATGATGAAGTTCACATACAGAGACATTTACTTTGTGTTGTTAATCTACATAGAGGTTATATACCCAATCCTTTGTATCATTCTTAGTATTGAAATGAAATATTACTAATAATCTAGTTATCTAGGTTATTATTATCATAATGTGTTTGTTATCTCTTGTGATTTATATGTTTCATATTCTTTCGTGATACATTAGAAGTCATGTATGCGTGCTAAAAGAAAAAGTAGGCTAAAACACATATCTTGGTATAAAACTATGGGATCTAAAAACCTATGCTTTTCATAAAATTTGTTTCTGTAATAATAGATCTACGGATCCCGGAAGTTATACTAGCCGGATCCCTTTTGAAAAGGAACCATGGGATCCTTCCTACTGGAGAACAGTCTTTTCATGCAAATTAAAAACCACTTCTCTTCTAAAAGTAATTCTCCACTAATATGTCAAAACCATAAGTGAGTTAAGTGTCTTTCTTGTTAAAAACCATTGTTAATAAAAATCTAATAAAAAAAACGTTAGATAATCATAGATTGACCACAAACATCACTTTTTGTTAACCCATCATTTCTATAGGTTCAACTATGACGCATGAATATGAGTTTGATTTTTCACTCACTAGCGTCCTCCAACATCTCCTTGAACCCAACACACCGGCATTCATGTCCGTGGGTTCAACAACCTCGAAACCGCTGGCCCACGAAGGACGACAGTAGACACCTCTCTACAATTGAAGAAGGTATCAATACCTTCTTCCGAGCCATAGGACTAGAATGTCTTCTTGAAATCAACGAGAAGATATGTCCAAGGTTCATAATGGAATTCTTCCGTCAAGTTGAGCTCGTTCGTAACGAGGATCGCTCTCTATCTCTTTGGTTTTATATCAAAAACCAAAAGTTTACTTTAACCCTTGGGCATTTTTGCTCACATCCTTCGAATTCCAAATCATGGACAATGTGCTTTCACCGAAGATTGGTCTCTTGATTATCTCTTCAACTTTCGTGAATAAAATAGTCCATATTGCTCACACATACCCTCCCCGGAAGATTTACATCGCATAATATGCAAACCTCGACCATATTACTCCGATCCAAACATTATCTTCACACGGGACATCCGAGAAGAGTACACGCCCCTTGCACTCATCTTACGTGAAAATGTTTGGAGTCTTAGGGGAAATCGAAAAATCCTTCCCGCTTGTTGTGCTCGCATGTTGTACTGTTTGCTAACACAACAACCATACAATCTTGCCTACTTCTTCGCAAGGCGAATTGTAAATCTTGAAGGCTCCAAGAATAAACTCATCCCTTATGGAATGTTCTTGACACTCCTCTATCACAACGTTATGCACTTTCTTCCTCAATTTCGAAGTCCATTGTACGTACTTGTGAACAAGATGATGGAACCACTAAACATATCTCTCATGAAGACTTACTTCATTCTTTATTCCACCAACACTCATCACTCACGTAATGATTCTCCTAGCGAAAACACTCTAGGAACCTAGTAGTATTTCAAATAGGATCAATCCTCTCGTACTCATGCTTTATCAATGTAATCCTATTTCCTTAATGAAATAAAACATCTTACATTTGATATCTTAGTATTAGAACCTCTTTAAACCAACCTTGGAATATAATGTATTGTCAAGATCATTGCATACCTTTAGTAAAGGTTCACTGAAAGCGATGAACGGATCCCAAAGTTTGTGCTAGACGGATCCTTACTTTTAGGGAACCGTGGGATCCTAAGAAATGTAAAATGCAATTGCAAGCATTGTATTTCAATCATGTCCTTAGAACACCTCACACTAAGCTAAACATAGTATCTTAAGGCAAATTAAGTCCTTATCAAGATAAGTAGATCCTTCCTACTCACACATAACTCACCTAGATCACACTCTAAGACGCTTGTAGATCTATCGTTTACACTTTAATCCATTACTCTTCCGCTCTCTAGATCACTCATCATTCTCACATGATCCCTCATATCTGGCTTTAGAAATCTTTCGATTATGGAAAATTGATCATAAATCATCCTTACCTCAAAATTGATCAAAGTTGATCAAATTCTAGTTTTCCCATCTCAAAGCCTTTAGGACATTTTCCAAAAAACTATCCTAAGTCACAACCTGATCTCTAGGATCATTTAGCCTCAATTGACACTCTCATATTTAGTGTCATCCTTGCTCATCCATTGGTACTCATGAAAGTTCCAAATCCTTCCATAAAAGACAATCATTAGCTACATCACTCATTACCTTCAAGTACTTAAGCACCCCTTCATTTAAGACACTTAGGGAGGACCAAACACTCAAGGTGATATAGATCTTAGATCTTAGAAACATCATTTCCACTCTTTCATAGCTGCTGAGAGCCAGATCCCTAGGATTAGCCTAGACGGATCCCTCTGAGGAGGGAACCGTGGGATCCGGGTGACAGATTATGTCAATTCTTGCTAAAACAATCATTTCAACTCATCTTTCTAACTTAAACACTCCATCTCATCTTAAATGAGTTCCTAGATCTGTACAAACTCTGAAGTTGACTATTGTGCATGTTAATCATCACATTCCAATGAATCTTAGTGGCTTAAGGCTTAAATGGATTTGCCAAATCTCTTGCTTTATAAACCACATTGTTAGGACTTCCATAGTCATCACCTTCATCCTAAACTTTCAGCACTTTAGAAACTCTTACAAACCTCTTGAAATCACCTCATCATGAGGAAAACCCCAAGTAGTATCTTATCCACCAAAGAACCACCCAAGAAAAAGGCTCGTGTTATACACGAAATCTCTTCAACCGAATCATCTCCGGTCAAGGCAACAAATGATAGGATCTTTCCTCAACCAATCAAACCAATTCCTAAAAGGATAGTACCCACAAAACTACCTATGCCAAACACCACCATACCTCCTAGGCCAAACAATATCATCTCCACTAAACCATCACCATTGGTTCCTAGAGTTATTTCTTTTACATCTCCACTATCATCACTACACCTCTACAATTTAGAGGATTTGCCTCCTAGGCCGTCTCATCCGCTTCCGCCGACAACATTCTCCTCATTAGGAGGAATAATGGTACAAAATCAAGGTATTAAGTCAACACTTGCTCCCGCTTACTTTTCGCCGTTTCCATCATATAATCCCATTTGGATTATGAGAAATCATCAAAGTCAACCACCCGACCATATGGAAGTTGACACCTCTCTATCACCACCATCATTCTTGGTCGAGCCATTCTCAAATGCGCCTCCACCAATCCCTCCATCGTTTGAAGCTCCACAAGCCGCTTCACTTGATCCTTCGCATCAAGCCATTTCATTTCTTCCACCACCACTACCTAGCCATGACAAAGATTGCTATCATTGTCAACATGTTGAAAGCTTGATACATGAAGTACGAGAAGACCAACGTTTCATATTCTATCATCTCCTCGAATGTTTCGACGAGATTAAACCTAAACAAAACTTGAGCTAGAAGATTTTAGTGGTGTCCTAGCATCAAGCGATAGTTGGTCTAGAAATTCCTAGTCATGTATTTTCTTATTTTCTTAGTTTTTAGAGTCATGTATATCATAACTCTAGTTTTATTAAATGAAATTACATGCTACTTGTTATATTTCTGAGCATATGATTACATTGTATTCATATCTCATTTTTGTGATAACATTACTTGTTATATCACCATTGATGAAATTGATCATCAGCTATACGGATCCCTCATAATTGCCTAGACGGATCCATACTAGGAGGGAACCGTGGGATCCGTGAGACAGAAAACTATTTTCTACTAACTTGGACCATATTTGCAGGAAATTGTGAATTATACTTGCTTTCTAACCTTTATTTTGTAGTTATTCAATTTACATGAAGACTTTGACATCCTAAAGCTAGGGGAGCTTTATGTCAAAGCAATACATTGCAAATTACTTGCAATATTAGGATTACATTTCGTGACATCCCTTTGCAAAATTGCAATCATCAAAGGGAGCACACTCGCCTCTTAGATCGAAATCTTTGCAAACTTAGTTGCAAACAAACTAGCTTAGTATTACTTTCTTGACGCCTTACATAGGGATGGACTCGTCAAGGGGAGTAAAGACGAGATCCTTTCCGTTACTTGCTCTCTATTTCTTTTATTCTTTCACATGTTTTTCTTAAAAACAATGTGTTGTTTTTTTCAAGCTCTTTTGTTTCGACAAAAGGGGAGAAGAAAGTAAAACTACAAATTCAAACTTTTACAATTTTAGATTTTCCTTAAAATAATTTTATGTTTTGTCATCAACAAAAAGGGGGAGATTGTTAATACAAATAAGCCGTAAAAACGTGTATTTATATTTTACAATCTTCTAATGTTTTGTCGATAACAAACGTAAAATCATTTTAACGAAACAAATAAAATACGTAAATGGTTTGAACTAATAGTTTCTAACACATTCACATCTTTACATTAAACACTAAAACAAGTATAAGTGATTTTATGATTTAATATTACATATGTACAACAACTAGTGTTTACATATTTGGGTAAAATATACATATAACTAGTATGTAGTATATTGGGTAATATAAATGGGTAGAAACTTAAGTATCATAACCTATTGGGCAAATACATTGAATGTAGTTGGGTACAACCCAAAACCCATGACCCATGGAGCTTGACCCATAACCCATTGCATGACATCATGCTTATATCATACATGGATAATATCCATAACCCATGGATCAACCCATACCCAAGTGACTAAGTGCATTGCACTCAAGAGATACATTGTATCTAGCTAAAGATCCATGGTTTAACCCATGACCCATGACCCATAACCAAAATACCCATAGGTAAAGTGGAGTCCCACGGATCCCTAGCTTAACGCTAGACGGATCCTCGTGGAAGGGATCCGTGAGATCCGGGAACAAGAGATTTTTCTTCTATAAATAGTGAGCCATTTCTTCATTGTTTCTCATCCCTTTCTAACACACTTTCTCCCCGAGTTAAAACTCACTAACCTCGGATCCAAGAGATCTATGTTTGTAGTTTTGTTTTGTGTGATCTTCTAGGTTCCTCTTAAAGGCAAGATCACCACTTTGAAGATGAGCAAGCTCAAGTCCATGAGTTGCCATGCTTCCTCATCATCAAGGCTTCAAGTCTTCTTGTTGATGATTCCTTTCTTTCTTCTAAGAAGTGTAGTGTTGAAGACATTAGTGAAAGATGTCTCAAGTGTCAAGACGAAGATATTAGTGAAGGGTATATATCGTCCATATCATAAGCACTTGTGGTGGGTACTTAGAAGTCAATACTAGAAGCATTAGTGAAAGTTGCTTAGAAGTCAAGACACAAGACATTAGTGAAGGGTGTCTTGTAGATCTAGTCAAAGGCATTAGTGAAAGGTGCCTTAGATGTACATTCGATATGGTGTGTTTCATGTACAAGATAGACTAGTATTAGATCCAAGGATATTGATATCCTCGATGATGTTGTAAAGGAGCAGATCTCCTTCGGGATTAGTCGTTGGTGTAGTGTGGTAGTAGTTCCTCAATTGCAATGGAACCAGGTGCTTAGCCTAGTACCTAATAAAGGGTAGGCGATCGATGAGTGTAAATATCATCATTTTAATCAATCGAGCTAAAACGTCTAAAATGCTCGAAATGCATCAAACATCGAAAATATTCCAAAATTGCATTTTATATGCCAGGATGCAAAATGTTTAAATCGGATGAAAAATGAGCAAAGTTTGCATAATTGGCGATTTAGGTCCCCAGTTTCTAAAATTGTCAAAAATAGTCCACGAGTCAAAATTTCAAAGAAACACCAGGTCCTTTTAATATCATAACTTGTCACCATTAGTCCTTTGGTGAAAAATATCAAAGTTTGAGAAAATTACAAGTTTAGTCCTCCACTTTGAAATTTGGCAAAAATAGCCTGAAAATTGCAAAATGCAAGTCTGGTCCTTATACTTTTTGAAAGTGTCACTTTTAGTCCTGGAAGAAACTTTGTTGAATTGGCAGATAGGTCCTTGAATTTTAGATTTACATTAGGTCCCCAATTAATAAACCTTAAACCAATTTGGACCGCCTTACTTCCTCGTCATTAACCACTTTGACCTCCCTTCATTATTTAACCCTTGTCTCTACGTCAAAGCCACCGCCAAAAGTCCACCATCTCAGTTGCTTCTGCAACAAGTCATCTCATCTCCCCCTCCTCGAACTCCACCACCATTCAGCTTCCAAGCTTCAAACTTCATTTACCACCCCAACCTTCATCAACCCCAATTGGATAAACAAAATTGGCGCCAAAATCATTTAAACGGTTAGATCATTTGAGCCATCCACGGCCGCGATTCGACCGTGAGGAAAAGACTTACGGGTTATAAAAGAAGCAAAGCAGCAGAGACACTAGTTTTTATTTTTTTTATTATGTCGTTTTATGTTAAAGTTTTCAAATCGAGAAGACTTGTAATATTTTGTTAAATTGTCAACCAGTAAAGTGTTGAGTGTATTGCGACAATTTCACCAGCCATTCACTTATGTTTACAATTCAGTTTTATGTTATCGTTCACTGCAACTTCAAATATTAAATACAGTGTTTAGAAGTTTGTTCAAAGCCAAAATAAGCTTGCATGCTTATTTTAGCTTTGAACCAAACTTCTAAACACTTGTATTTAATATTTTGAAGTTGCAATTTGAACAAAGAAACATAAAACTTGAATTGTAAACATAAACCGAATCGATGCTTGAAATTAATCAAATACACTGAACACTTTAGTTTGATACAATTTAACAAAATATTACAAGTCTTACTCGATTTGAAAACTTTAACATAAAAACGATATAAGTAAAAAAATAAAAACTAGTAGTCTCCTCTTGCTTCTCTTTGCTTCTTTTATAACCCATAAGTCTTTTCTCTCACTTCTCGAATGCATCCCATCAATCCTTAGCCATTGGATGGCTCAAATGATCCTAACTGCTTAAATGAGATTTTGCGCCAATTTTGGTATTATCCAATCGGGGGTTGAGGAAAGTTTAGGGGTGCATTAAATGAAGTTCGAAGCTTGTCGAGTGGGGGGAATGTGTCGAGTGGAGTTCGGGAGGGGGACGGAGATGACTTGTCATAGGAAGCAATGAGATGGCGAGACTTTTCACAAAGGGGCTTTTTTGACCGAGATTGACCAAGGGGTTAAATAATGAAGGAGGTCAAAAGTGGATTGCGATTGTAGGTTGTAAATTGGTGCAGGGTCCAAATTAGTTTAAGGTTTATTAATTAGGGACCTAATGTGTAAATCCTGAAAATTCAAGGACCTATCCTGCCAATTCAACAAAGTTTCTTCCAAGGACTAAAAGTGACACTTTCAAAAAGTATAAGGACCAGACTTGCCATTTTGCAATTTTCCAGGGGCCATTTCTGCCAAATTTCAAAGTTGGAGGACTAAACTTGTAATTTTCTCAAACTTTTTGATATTTTTCACCAAAGGACTAATTTTGACAAGTTATGATATTAAAAGGACCTTTGGTGACTTTTCTTTGAAATTTTGACTCGTGGACTATTTTTGACAATTTTAGAAACTGGGGACTAAACGCTAATTATGCAAACTTTGCTCATTTTTCATCCGATTTAAACATTTTGCATCCGAAACATATAAAATGCAATTTTGGAATATTTTCGTGTTTTGATGCATTTCGAGCATTTTAGACGCTTTCAGCTCAGATTGATTAAAATGATGAGTATTTACACACTCATCAATCCCCACACTAAACTATTGCTAGTCCCTAGCAATCTTTTGAGAAAACTTAATGGATTTGAATCTCTTTACCAAAAGCCATTACTTCGGAGTAGCCAAATGTTTCAGCTCAAGTAAGAACCATGGTACACCGATAACCATGTGATTTTGAGCAAACCACCGCCTTCCAACGGATTTGATTTGTCTTTACCGTGCCGCACTTTCCGGACTAGCCAACTCTTAGATAAATTATCGTATTATCTTTGGTGAGTCGACACCAATTATGGATTTTCCATCGCCTTTACCACAAGCCATAAACTTGCGGGCTAGCCAACTCTTCACTTTTTAGGATATGGTGAAATAATACCATACAATTTTGGGCAAATTGCAAGTCAACGGATTTGAGATATCTTTACCAAGAGCCGCTTGCTCTGGATTAGCCAATCCTTTTGTCGCTTAGACAAGGCGGATCGATAACCTAATGAGAAAGTGTAAAACACTTACTCCAAAAAATTTTGGCCAAAAACGGGAATTAGGCGGTATAATTACATGATGAAATTCGTGAGAATTCCCCCACACTTATAAATGAATATTGCCTCAATATTCAAAGTACCGGCGGTTATGCCGAAACAAAGAACGAAAAGGGAAATACTACGCCATTATTTAGAAAGAAGATTTTTTTTTTTTTTTTTTTTTTTATATAACATGTGGGGCACTCCCCCACACTAGGTGGAACACATGGGTGAAAACCCATGTTTAGCTATCGTTTTTGATTATCGAGTCGCTAGCTTGACTCGACCCCGTATTCATTTGTTCATGGGGAAAGGAACGTGGAAAACCAATCTCGATCGGACTTTCGCTCACAATGTTAATAAACATATGAACATCGAAAGTTCCACACCGATGAGATACAACCGGTATTTTTAATAGTAGAAACTATAAGGGATGATACGGGGTCAAAATGGTGTCCTCATTCCGAAAGAGAAAAGGAAAGAGCAACCACACCATCTCGTGAAGAATGGAATAAAGACGATATGAGAATGCATGTCCATTCCTCACAGAGAGAAGCAAATCACCGCTTTGACATCTTTAAGCTTAAACTTGAAGCTTAGATGGTGATTGTCAAGAAGATGTCCGGGAGGAGGGTGGAAACGGTTCTTCAATCAACAAACTTTCCGTAAAAAGGATGTCTCCTCCGCATCAAAGTAAGTGTTATCAATTCCGTTGGAATTGACTCATCACTAAGAAATGCATCGACTTCATTCCAAAGTTGTCATCTTCCTCATCGTGAGAGAGAAGGGATGGAAGAGTCGGGAATAAGACTAGAAGATGATGGATCATTTTTAGCAATTCATCAATGGGAAGAATGTCTCCATTGGATCACAAACATCATCATCCAACTCGGATGAAACCAAGAGAGTTTGGTTTCATCCACGAGTTAACAATCTCGATGCGACAAACCGATTCCAGAGGTGGGACAAGTGGTGTGCTCTTAGAGCTAGCAATTTCCACCACTCCGATGAAGTCTCCGATTCTAGATCATCATCATCAAGAACACTTTGACTTCCCGGTGCGACTTTCAAACCATTTGTTTGAACCGTGGTTGATTTTCAAAGCTTTAAGCTCAAAGACGCTTTTGAAAACTCCTCTTAACCGTGAAGTTTGAGAGTGTTGCATTGAATCTTCGGATCTTTGATCAATTGTTGCAACACTGCTTTTGCTGAGAGTTTGGAGTTCTCGCTGATATTCAATGTGAGCTCTTCGTTGTCAACCCGTATGGTCAACTCTTCAAAGAAACACATCAATCGAGCACGACTGCTCTCAAGAAAGCTCTCCCAAGATGAGGGAACTCTAGGATCCGTGATCAAGTCTACTACAACAAAGTCGAGGGAAAGTGAAACTTTCCCACTTTCATCACGACATCCTCGGCTATCCCAAGTGGACGAGTTACGGCACGGTCCGCTAGCTCGAGTGTCATACGAGTGGATGAAAGTTCGTGAAGAGACGCTTCCATACCGAGAGTGGCATGAGGTTAATGCTAGCGCCAAGATCGCCAAGGCGGAGCATTGAAACATCCCCAAGAAATCACACGGATTAAAACCGCTGTGGTCTTCAAGTTTTTCGAAGCTTATTAAGAATGGTCACGAGCATTGCTCATTTAAAGGGGTTTCGCCATCTCGCATAACTTATCTTTGTTGCTCAAGAAGCCTTTAAGCGTGGATGCAAATTTAGGCATTAGAACGAGAGCATCAACGGCTTATATCAAAGTGAAGCTCATTGAAGATTTGGAAAATTTTTTCCATTTGCTTTTGTTTTTGTCTTTGAGCTTCTCATCATTCATTCTTGATGGGTAGGGAAGTCGACTAGACTTTCGAGCCGGATGGAAGTGTTTTCCGCTCAAGATTTTTCTTCGAACTTCGGTTCCGGACTTGAAGCTTGACTACCGGGCGGGACGTGTCTTGATACCGTGGGCTCGAGAATTGCACCTTGTCCGTTGTATCCTTGGTAACTTGGCTCATTGCCACAGAGGAGGGGCATAGGAGTCTTAGGTCCATTGTGCGTCTTACCACTACGAGTGGTGACGGCTTTCAACTCGGCATTGGGATTAGGGATAGTATTGCTCGGGAGTCCTCCGTAAGATGATGAAGCTTTGTTCATATTCATGTTCATGAAACCGCTCATCATATTCTTTAGCTCATTTGTCTCGCCGAGACATTGTGGTATCAATTTCCTTTTAAGCTCAACTCTCATGTTATTGATCCGAGTTTGCATAGAACGATGTTTGACTCGGTCATTTTCATGAAGTCATTTGGCATGGGAGCTCGAGGAGGTTGTTGATAACTTTGATGATTAGGAGCTTGATATGGTTGAGGTTGGTTGAAATTGTTCGGTTTTGATTGAAATTTTGAGAGTTATTGAAATTTTGTCCTTGATTCGAACAAAGCGATTTTGATTGCCATGGTTTTGCAGGAGGAAAACCAGTGGTGTCATACCGCTAGGTGCTCAGAGTGAGGATCACCGTGGTCGGTATTGATTGTGGTTTACGAAGCCACGGAGCTTGGTAAAAGGAAGCATCGGTTGCTTGACAATCATAATACGCGCGGACCACTACAAGTTTCACACACCTTGTTTACGGCTTTGATCGGTTCGTGCTTATGAATTTCGCTTTTGATTTCCTTAACATCCTTAATCATACAACGGATAGCATCCGTTAGAGCAATTTATCGAGATGCTAACTTTCGTAAGAGTTACCGGATGAAGAAGAAGGAGGGTTAGAGTATTGACTTTGTTGCGAAATAGGAACTTTGATTTTTGCTCGCAAATATCAATCACATCTTTAGGTCTACGATTCAAGATATTGCCCGCGCTGCATTCAAGGAATCTTGATCGCTACCGCTCAACCCATTGTAAAAGATATTGACTTGTTGAAGCTCCGTGAATTCATGATGGGGCATTTCCCGAGGAGATCTTTGAATCTCTCCCATGCCTCTCAAAGTTTTCATCGAAATTTTGACGAAATCCGAAATTTCATTTTAAGATTAGTCGCCTTTGATGGAGGAAAGAAGTAATTGACAAACTTTTGTACAAGATCCTCCCATGTTTCGATAGATCGAGGGGTTCTTTTTCCACCAAATTCGGTTGTCCCTCAAGAGAGAATGGAAAAGCATCAACTTGATGACTTTTTGTGGAACATCCTTGAAATTGATAGTTGAAGTCAACTTGTTAAACCAACGGATGTGTGCATACGGTCTTCACGATCAAACCCGTGGAATTGATTCGTGAGACAAGTGTGATCAAATGTGTCTTCAATTGAGTGATCGAGTTGATTACCGGTAAAACGATGGCATCTCCATAACCCTCGGTGGGTGCTTGGAGCATTTACGCCATAGTGCGTTCGTCTCCGCCATATTGTTGATTGAAATAGTACGAATCTCGGGTTCGACTATTTGGGCAAAGACGCCCACGAGAACGCCTTGGAATTTCGCTAGATCACGAAAGGACTCAATGATCTAGAAGAACGAAAAGATGCACTAGAGATAACTCTAAGGAATCTCGGAGTTAAGAAGAGGAATTATGAAAATGAGGAAAGGAGATTATTTTTGAGTTTTATGGTTATACATATATATAGAACAAAAGAAAAAATATTTTTGTGTTTTATAGGTTTTGAGATGTTTTTGGGTTTTTGAAAATTTTTTTATAAGAAAATATGGATATAGATATAGAGATGGATGGTATGAACAAAGAGTGAGGCTCAAACAACTAATCTGCTAGACGATAGATAATCAAGACAACTCGCAACAAGCGCCTAAAATTTGATGCGCCAAACAACAAGCTAAATCACACAAGCACGCCACTGTGAATGGCGTAATCGTAATAAGCTTAAACCGCCTAAGCACGAATGCAATGAAGATCCGGGGAGTATAGTGTTTCTCCGAGTTATGTCCCAAATGAGTTGTGCAATGGATTATCAAACGTAAAGTGATCGGAAATTTGAAATGAAAAGGATTGAATGATATTATAACTACAGAAAAAGCCAACAAATTAAAACGGCTTAAATGCAAATTAAAGGAAATTAAAAGATAAAATCATAAATAAACGCTATCACTATATTTAAAATGATGTTTTTGTGTTTATGTTTTTACAAACCGAAATTAAAATCTACGCGACGCATAAATTAAAAGTGAAACTTACACAATATTAACCCTAAAAATATGAAAATGATATTTTTACAAACCTAATGATAAAAGAAAATATTTAGAAAAAGAAAATTATTTTTACAACTATTTAATTAATTATTATTAATTAAAAACTATTTTTAACTATTAAATAATTACCTAAAATACAAGAAATTAGGAAATAAAGCTAGAAAAATATAATTAAGACTTAGAAAAATCTAAAATATCAAAATAGGATTTTCAAAACTATTTTTGTAATTTTTGATTATTTTCTATTTTCTAGAATTTTAAACTATTAAAACTAATTAAATTATTAAAATTACAAAATAAACTATGAAAAATCTGAAAATTACTTTTTACCTTTTTATTTATCTAAACCTAAGAAAATGAAAAATATTTTTTGAACCTTTTCTTAATTTTTGTATTAAAAGCTATTTAAAATGCTTAAAACTAAATAAAATGCGTAAAAATAGCAAACCAGACTTGGAAAAATATGAAAATTTCAGAAAACTCTAAAATAATATTAAGAAGCTAGGAAAATTGGAAAAACAGGTGCTTGTTTGGAGGAAAATGAAACTGATGTCCAAAGTGCTTAACAATAAGCACTAGAAATAAGCAAATGGACACCCAAGGCTACCAAACCGATACACAAGCTACAATATGATAAAATTACTCATCGAAACTTAAAACAACAAGCTATAACTTCGTAACCACAATTTGCAAAGATTTGATGAAATGAGTTTTAAGTTAAAACAGATTGGGTACCAACTTTGGACACAAGCACAAGCTTTAAAATAAGCTCAACATGAAAACTACAAATTGGGACTTATCCTAGACTCGCCAAGAGTTTGTGAACCAAAATTAGACTTAGACAACTAGTTTTGAGCTTGTTGCAAGTTCAAGATAAATCGTCAGTGCACACTCGCTAATCATCGAGTGTGTACAGGCTTTAACTATCTTGACAGCATTTTGAAGTCTTTAAATAAATCACAAAATTTTATAAAAATGATGCAAAGAAAGTAGACCAAGAGAAGTTTCCAAATCAACAAGTTTCACTGAATTTGGCTCAAAGATGAACCAATGAAAAATAACTCTCAGTTGGCTCAAAACAAGTTTTTGCAACTTTTGACTTTTGAAGAAAATATGGACAGTTGACTTTTATGAAGTTTGATCTCAATTTAAGGACTGATCATGATGTTAATGATTGAAATGAAGCTAAAGCAACCTTTATCTATGACATTTAAACACAAAATGAGATTTTGTTTTGACAAAATCTCAACAGTTAAGCTGTTGAGATGGTGGAAGTGGATTTTGACTTTTGACAGGTAGCAGGCACAAGTTACTGACTCAACTGAGTATATTTTGAGTTAATACACATGAACCAACAGAACTCCAACACTGAACAAGCCTTTAGTACAGATTATGCTATGAACCAAACACCCCTTTATTAACTAATTTCTACACAAAACAGATCTAACTACTAAACTAGCATAAGCAGACAATTAAATTAACCTTAACTACTCTAATGACAGCTAATTAAACAAGATAGAACTAATTATAACTACAAAAGCAATATATGCAATGAGACCTTAAAAATTCACTTACAAGAATCCTTAGCCACAATGGCTTGCTAACTGTGAAACCAGAACTTCTAACCTACATTATCCAACCATTTGGACTTAAAATCAATCCCAAATCCAGAATGCATCAACCCATTGCCATTTCCATTACAACTTGACCAAGTTTGACTTTCTTTGACCAAGAACCAATAGTGATTGAAACTTGAATATGAGCTTGTGACAAGCTGTAATAAGCTTGTACGTTGTGTAGGTGTAGTTCACCTTGGAGTGAAAGAACTAGGTACTTAGCCTAGTTCCTTATAAAGGGTAGGCGACGTTGTGTAGGTGTGGTTCACCTTGGAGTGAAAGAACCGGGTGGTTAGCCTAGCACCGGAAAAAGGGTAGGCGACGTTGTGAAGGCTTCTCTGCTATAAGGAGATTGGTGTAGTGTTTACGAACTCTCGAGTAGGTGACTCGGGAGTGGAGTAGGGCAAGGAAGGTGTCCTTGTAGCCGAACCACTATAAATACTCGCGTTGTGGTTTGTGCTTCTTACTCTTATCTTTTCACTACTTACCTTTATATGCTTGTTTATCAACATCCAACACACACATCCAAATAGATTGACATAAGTCGATCTAAATAGTTTAAAAGGAAGTTTTAATTGGCAAAACTATTCAACCCCCCTTCTAGTTTTCCACAATTGGCATCAGAGCTTCGTTACCAAGTTTCTTGAAGTATATTGTACTTTAAAAACTTAATACGATCCATGGTTAATTGAAAACTATAAAGAAGGTTTTTCATAAAAACAAACACCATGTTATTTTTTTAAAAAAACTTTATGTTTGGATGTTGATTTGATAACAACATTTTTCTTATTTATTTTTTCATTTAATTGCACTAATCTTCCTTGTCATGTTGATTAGTCAAAAGCTCATACCCACCAAGATTTAGGAATCGCTTGTTAACAAGAATACCTTCCTTAAGAAGGTATCCTAAACATAAAGGAGCGGGAATCGTCGAAGTGACATTTGTTGTGTCATTTGTAAAGACATTCCTAAGTGCGCTAGAGGTATGATTTTCTTTTTATTTTGCTTGATAATTAAGTATGCCTATTTAGGTATTTATATGATTATCTTTTGTGCATATACATGTATTACATGAAGCTTCATTAGTGTTAATACAAATAAGCCGTAAAAACATTTATTTATATTTTACGATCTTCTAATGTTTTGTCGATAACAAAAGTAAAATCATATTATCGAAACAAATAAAATACGTAAATGGTTTGAACTAATAGTTTTATAAAACACTATAACAAGATTAAGTGATTTTATATTTTAGATACACATGTACAACAACTAGTGTTTACATATTGGCTTAACAAGTTTAAGTAACTCTATGAGTTAGATACATATGTACAACAACTAGTGTTTACATATTGGGTTAATACATACTTATATTAAGTACACTAAAATGGGTAAAAACAAGTTTATACTAAAATGGGTAAAAGTAAGTATATACTAAAAAAAAAGATAAAACTAGCAAATGGTTTTGACCCATAACCCATGGTTTTATATATACCACTTATACAAGTTCAATGTATCCTTAAGGTACATTGTATCTAGATTGAAAACCATGGATCAACCCATAACCCATGACCCATAACCCAAAATACCCATGGGCAAAGAGGAGCGGACCACGGATCCCTAGCTTTGTGCTAGCGGATCCCAAGTGGAAGGGATCCATGGGATCCGGGAAAAGAGGTTTTTCCTCTATAAATAGTGAGTCATTTCTTCATTAGATCTCACCCTCCCAACATACTTTCTCCCCGAGTTAATTCACTAAACATAGATCCAAGAGATCTATGTTTGTAGTTTTGTTTTGTGTGATCTTGCGGGTTCCTCTTAAAGGGAAGATCACCACCTTTGAGACGAGCAAGCTCAAGTCCATGAGTTGCCAAGCTTCCTCATCATCAAGGCTATTGAAGTCCTCTTGTTGATGATCTCTTTCTTTCTTCAAAGAAGCGTAGTGTTAAAGACATTAGTGAAAGATGTCTCAAGTATCAAGACGAAGATATTAGTGAAGGGTATCTATCGTCTATAAGATAAGCACTTGTGGTAGGTGCTTAGAAGTCAAGACAAGAAGCATTAGTGAAAGGTGCTTAGAAGTGAAGACACAAGACATTAGTGAAAGGTGTCTTGTAGATCTAATCAAAGACATTAGTGAAAGGTGTCTTATAGATCTAATCAAAGGCATTAGTGAAAGGTGCCTTAGATGTACATTCGATATGGTGTGTTTCGATGTACTAGATAGACTAGCATTAGATCCAAGGATATTGATGTCCTTGATGATATTGTAAAGGAGTAGATCTCCTTTAGGATTAGTCGTTGGTGTAGTGTGGTAGTAGTTCCTCCATTGCAATGGAACTAGGTGCTTAGCCTAGTACCTAATAAAGGGTAGGCGACGCTGTGAAGGTGTAGTTCACCTAAGGTGTGAAAGAACTTCGGTGGTTAGCCTAGCACCGTATAAAGGGTAGGCGACGTTGTGTTAGGTGTGGTTCACCTTGGTGTGAAAGAACCGGTATTTAGCTTTGTACCGGAAAAGGTTAAGCGGCGTTGTGAAGGCTTCTCCGCCATAAGGAGATTGGTGTAGTGATTACAAACTCTCGAGTAGGTGACTCGAGGAGTGGAGTAGGCAAGGAAGGTGTCCTTGTAGCCGAACCACTATAAATACTCGCGTTGTGGTTTTGTGCTTTACTCTTATCTTTTCATTACATATCTTTATATGCTTGTTTATCAACATCCAACACACACAACCAAAAGATTGACATAAGTCGATCTAAATAGTTTAAAAGGAAGTTTTAATTGGTAAAACTATTCAACCCCCCTTCTAGTTTTCCACAATTGGTATCGAGCTTGCTACCAAGTTTCTTGAAGTATATTGTACTTTAAAAACTTGATACGATCCATAGTTAATTGAAAACTACAAAGAAGGTTTTTCAAAAAAATAAACACGATGTTTTTCAAAAACGATATGTTTGGATGTTGTTTTGATAAACAATATTTTTTTTTCTTTTCACATTAATTGCACTAATCCTCCTTGTGATGTTGATTAGTCAAAGCTCATACCCACCAAGCTTTAGGAGTTGCTTGGTAACAAGAATACCTTCCTTAAGAAGGTATCTTAGACGCAAAGGATCGGGAATCGTCTAAGTGACATTTGTCATTTGTAAAGACATTCCTTAGTGCATTCGAGGTATGACTTTCTACTTATATCTAAATGATATTAGCTTAGTATTTAAGTGTTATTTGTTAGGCTTTTATTTGAGTAGATTTTTTGTGTTTACACATGATTTACATGTAGCTTCGTTAGGAAGCTTGTTTCTCACATACGTGTTGGTTTTCTCGTCTATAGTCTTAGTATGTAGAGCTTGTGCTTTATGTCTTCTAATAAAACAAAAACACGAATTTCAAAAATTCCTCCTTCCCTATTAATAAACCCACTCGACGCCCATTTTTTTCAACCCTCACCTTTTCAAATTTTCAAATTTTAAAAATTTCCTCTTATTCAAAAACTTCATATTCCTCCTCCTTCCACCTCTTCCTAAACCAAGAAGATCCGTCATCAACATGGTTTACATCGCACTCGTGCTCATCGCCATAACACTCACCGCACTTGTGTTCCCTATGATGAAGTTCACATACGGAGACATTTACTTTGTGTTGTTAATCTATATTGGGGTCATTTACCCAATCCTTTGTATCATCCTTAGCATTGAAATGCAATATTATTAATTATCTACTTTATCTACGATGTTTGTGTTATTATGTGTGTTTCATTTCTTTGATCGATATGTGTTATATTCTTCGTGATACATTAGATGTCATGTATGCATGCTAAAAGAAAATGTAGGATAAAACATACTTCATGGTACAATAACCGTAAAACCTATTTTTAAACTCGGTTCATTATATACTGCATCCACGGATCCCGAAGTTACACTAGCCGGATCCCTTTGAAAAGGAACCGTGGGATCCGTCCTATCGAAAACGTTTTCATACAAGATTAAAACCACTATCTTTCTATAAGTAATAATCCACTAGAGCTTCAAAACCATGAGTTAGCTAAATACTAATTGTTAATAAAATATCTAGTAAAACGTTAGATTATTATAGGTTGACCATAAACGCCTTCCCTATTAACCCATCACTTCTATAGGTTCAACTATGACGCATGAATACGAGTTTGATTTTTCACCACCAGCGATACACCTTTAACATTTCCTTGAGCCCAACACACCGCAATCATGTCCGTGGGTTCAATAATCTCGAAACCGTCACTTCCATGAAGGACGTGACAGACACCTCTCTACAATTCAAGAAGGTATCAATACCTCCTTCCGAGCCATAGGACTAGAATGTCTTCTTGAAATTAACGAGAAGATATGTCCAAGGTTCATAATGGAATTCTTCCGTCAAGTAGAACTCGCTCGTAACGAGGATCGCTTTTATCTCTTTGGTTTTATATCAAAACCAAAATTCACTTTAAGCCTTGGGCATTTTGCTCACATCCTCCGAATTCCAAACCATGGACAATGTGCCTTCACCAAGATTGGTCTTTTGACTCTCTTCAATTTTCGTGAAGAAAATAGCCCATATTGTTCACACATACCTCTCCGAAGAATTAACACGCATGATATGCAAACCTCGACCATATTACTCCAATCCAAACATTATCCATACACGGATATCCGAGAAGAGTATAAGCTCTTTGCTCTTATTCTACATGAAAATGTTTGGAGTCTTAGGAAATCGAGATATTCTTCCCGCTTGTTGTGCTCACATGTTGTACTTTTGCTAACACAACAACCATACAATCTCGCCTACTTCTTCGCAAGGCGAATGCAAATCTTCAAGGCTCCAAGAATAAACTCATTCCTTATGGAATGTTCTTGACACGCCTATCACAATGTTATGCACTTCCATCCTCAATTTCAAAGTCCGTTATGCGATTTGTGAACAAGATGATGGAACCGCTAAACATATCTCTCATGAAGACGTTCTTCATTCATGATTCCACCAATACCCATCAATCACATAATGATCCTCCTAGTGAAGACACTCAAGGAACCTAGAATAGTCAAATAGGATCTATTCTACTCTACTCCTTTGTTATCAATGTAATCCTATCTCTTTCATGAAATAAAACATCTTACATTTGATATCCTAGTTTTAGAACTCCTTTAAACAAAACTTGGAATATAATGCACTTTCATGATCATTGCATACCTTTAGTAAAGGTTCATCTAGCGATAGACGGATCCCAAATGTTGTACTAAACGGATCCCTACATCTAGGAACCGTGGGATCCTAAGAAATGTAAAATGCAATTACAAGCATTATATGTCAAACACATCCTTAGAACACCTCACACTAAGCTAAACATAGTGTCTTAAGATTGATCAAGACTTTATCAAGATAGGTTGACCTTTCCTACTCTTTCTAACTCAAATAGATCACATTCTAAGGCTTTGTTAGATCTATCATTTCAAACCCATCACTCTTCCGCCTCAAAACTCACACTTCATTTTTTACTTGATTCCTCACAACTAAGTTAGAAATCCTTCGATTATGACAATATTGATCATTAATCAACCTCACCTCAAAATTGATCAAAGTTGATCAAATCCTAGTTTTTCCATCTCAAAACCATTAGGATATTTTCCAAAACACAATCCTAAGACACAACCTGATCTCTAGGATCATTTAGTTCCATTCAACTTCAATTGACATCTTAAATGTCATCCTTGGCCATCCATTGGTATTTTTTCTAGTTCCAAATCCTTTCATAAATAACAATCATTAGATACACCACTTATTGCCTTCAAACACTTAAGCACCCCTTCATTTAAAACACTTGGGAGAACTGAAACACTCAAGGTGATGTAGGTCTAGGATCTTAGAAACATCATTTCCACTCTTTCATAAACTTCAACGCGGATCCTTAGAACTAGCCTAGACGGATCCTCGAGAAGGGAACCGTGGGATCCGGATGACGCCTATGACAAATCTTGGTAAAACAATCATTTCAACTCATCTTCCTAACTCAAACACTCCATCTCATCTTAAATGAGTTCCTAGAACAAGACAACCTCTCAGTAGTTGACTCTTGTGCATGCTAATCATCACATTCCAATGAACCTTAGTGGCTTAAGGCTTAAATGCACTTTCCAAATCTCTTGGTTTATAAACCACCTTGTTAGGATCTCCATAAGTCATCACTCACATCCTAACTCTCAGCCTTTGCAATCTCTTCAAATCATCTCATCATGAGAAAAACCCCAAGTAACAACCTACCCACCAAATAACCACCGATCAAAAGGGCTCGTGTTGTACACGAAATCTCTTCAACCGAATCATCTCCGGTCAAACCAATCAAACCAATTCCTAGAAGGTTAGTACCCACAAAATTACCTATGCCAAACAACACCATACCTTCTAGGCCAAACAATATCATCTCCACTAAACCATCTCCATTGGTTCCTAGAGCTATCTCTTTTACATCCCCACAAACATCACCTCACCTCTACAATTTAGAGGATTTACCACCTAGGCCGTCTCATCCACTTTCGCCGACAACATTCTCCTCATTAGGACGAACAATGATTCAAAATCAAGGTGTTGAGTCAACACTTGCTCCGGCTTCCTTTTCACCGTTTCCATCATATAATCCTATTTGGATTATAAGAAATCACCAAAGTCAACCACCCGACCTTATGGAAGTTGACACATCTTTACCACCATCATCATTCTTGATCGAACCATTCCTAAATGGACCTCCACCAATCCTCCATCATTCGAGGCCCTCAACCCACTTCAATTGATCCTTTGAATATAGCCACTTCATTTCATCCACCACCACTACTCAGCCATGACAAAGATTGCTATCATTGTCAACATATTGAAAGTTTGATACATGAAGTACGAGAAGACCAACGTTTCATGTTCTATCATCTCCTCGAACGCTTCAACGAGATTAAACCTAAACATAACTTGAGCTAGAGGATTATAGTGGTGTCTACGCTTCAAGCGTTAGTTGGTCTAAGAAATTTCTAGTTATGTATTGTCTATTTTCTTATTTTTGAGTCATGTATATCATAACTCTTGTTTTATTAAATGGAATTACATGCTACTTGTTATTTCGTTGAGCATATGATTACTTTGTATTCATATCTCATTTGTGTTATAACATTACTTGTTATATCACCTTTGCTGATTTTAGTCATCAGCCAGACGGATCCCTCAGGATTGCCTAGATGGATCCCTACTAGAAGGGAACCGTGAAGTCAGAATGTTTTTCTTTATCACATTTGCAGTGAATTATACTTGCTTTCTAACCTTTGTTTTGTAGTATTTCAATTCACTCATGAAGACCTTGACATCCTAAAGCTAGGGGGAGCTTTATGTCAAAGCAATACTTTGCAAATTACTTGCAATAATAGATTTATTTTTCATAACTTCCCATTGCAAAGTTGCAATCATCTAGGGGGAGCAAACCTAGTTGCAAATGATCTAGATTAGAATTACTGTCTTGACGCCCTTACTTAGGGATGGACTCGTCAAGGGGGAGTAAGACGAGATCTATTCCTCGCTACTTACTCTTTATTTTCTCTTTCACATGTTTTTCTTTAAAAACAATGTGTTGCTTTTCTTCAAACACTTTTGTTTCGACAAAAGGGGAGAAGAAAGTAAAACTACAAATTCAAACGTTTACTTAATTTTAGCTTTTCCTTAAAATAATTTTATGTTTTGTCATCAACAAAAAGGGAGATTGTTAATACAAATAAGCCGTAAAACGCTTATTTATATTTTACGATCTTCCGATGTTTTGTCGATAACAAAAGTAAAATCATATTATCAAAACAATTAAAATACGAAATGGTTTGAACTAATAGTTTTATAACACACTTACGTTTTCACATAAAACACTATAACAAGATTAAGTGATTTTATATTTTAGATACACATGTACAACAACTAGTGTTTACATATTGGCTTAACAAGTTTAAGTAACTCTATGAGTTAGATACATATGTACAACAACTAGTGTTTACATATTGGGTTAATACATACTTATATTAAGTACACTAAAATGGGTAAAAACAAGTATATACTAAAATGGGTAAAAGTAAGTATATACTAAAAAAAAAAAAAAGATAAAAACTAGCAAATGGTTTTTGACCCATAACCCATGGTTTTATATATACCACTTATACAAGTTCAATGTATCCTTAAGGTACATTGTATCTAGATTGAAAACCATGGATCAACCCATAACCCATGACCCATGACCCATAACCCAAAATACCCATGGGCAAAGAGGAGCGGACCACGGATCCCTAGCTTTGTGCTAGCCGGATCCCAGTGGAAGGATCCGTGGGATCCGGGAAACAGAGGTTTTTCCTCTATAAATAGTGAGCCATTTCTTCATTAGATCTCACCCTCCCAATATACTTTCTCCCCGAGTTAAATTCACTAACCATAGATCCAAGAGATCTATGTTTGTAGTTTTGTTTTGTGTGATCTTGTAGGTTCCTCTTAAAGGGAAGATCACCACCTTTGAAGACGAGCAAGCTCAAGTCCATGAGTTGCCAAGCTTCCTCATCATCAAGGCTATTGAAGTCCTCTTGTTGATGATCTCTTTCTTTCTTCAAAGAAGCGTAGTGTTAAAGACATTAGTGAAAGATGTCTCAAGTATCAAGACGAAGATATTAGTGAAGGGTATCTATCGCTCATATCGATAAGCACTTGTGGTAGGTGCTTAGAAGTCAAGACATGAAGCATTAGTGAAAGGTGCTTAGAAGTGAAGACACAAGACATTAGTGAAAGGTGTCTTGTAGATCTAATCAAAGACATTAGTGAAAGGTGTCTTATAGATCTAATCAAAGGCATTAGTGAAAGGTGCCTTAGATGTACATTCGATATGGTGTGTTTCGATGTACTAGATAGACTAGCATTAGATCCAAGGATATTGATGTCCTTGATGATGTTGTAAAGGAGTAGATCTCCTTTGGGATTAGTCGTTGGTGTAGTGTGGTAGTAGTTCCTCCATTGCAATGGAACTAGGTGCTTAGCCTAGTACCTAATAAAGGGTAGGCAACGCCAGAAGGTGTAGTTCACCTAAGGTGTAAAAGAACTCGTGGTTAGCCTAGCACCGTATAAAGGGGTAGGCGACGTTGTGTTAGGTGTGGTTCACCTTGGTGTGAAGGAACTCGTATTTAGCTTTGTACCGAAAAAGGTTAAGCGGCGTTGTGAAGGCTTCTCCGCCATAAGGAGATTGGTGTAGTGATTACAAACTCTCGAGTAGGTGACTCGGGGAGTGGAGTAGGCAAGGAAGGTGTCCTTGTAGCCGAACCACTATAAATACTCGCGTTGTGGTTTTGTGCTTCTTACTCTTATCTTTTCATTACATATCTTTATATGCTTGTTTATCAACATCCAACACACACAACCAAAAGATTGAAATAAGTCGATCTAAATAGTTTAAAGAAAGTTTTAATTGGTAAAACTATTCAACCCCCTTCTAGTTTTCCACAATTAGGAAGTCTTTTCTCACATACGTGTTATATTTTTCTCGTGATTATCTTTTGTGAAGGCTTCTCCGCCATAAGGAGATTGGTGTAGTGTTTACGAACTCGAGTAGGTGACTCGGGGAGTGGAGTAGGGCAAGGAAGGTGTCCTTGTAGTGAACCACTATAAATACCCGCGTTGTGTTTTGTGCTTCTTACTCTTATCTTTTCACTACTTACCTTTATATGCTTGTTTATCAACATCCAACACATACATCCAAATAGATTGACATAAGTCGATCTAAATAGTTTAAAAGGAAGTTTTATTTGGCAAAACTATTCAATCACCCTTCTAGTTTTCCACAAACTACATATAGATTAAAATCAATAATGAGACTAAATATGCTTGTGTCATACACTTGCACTTACATCTAACAAAGCTCACAATTTAACCCAAAATATCAAGTTAGCAATATAGTAATATTCAAGACATAATGCTACATTTTCATGATAATATGTAATAAAGAAAATACTTAATGAAACAAAGTAACTTGTTAAAAAATAACAATCAATAAAATAAGGGGGTTGATACTCACACCATTTTTTTTATACTTACACCACACTGTACAACACTGTAATGCACATTGTACAAGACAGTAATGCACAATTGTTGTGTAAGTATAAAAAAAATGGTGTGACTATCAACACCCATAAAATAAACATAAAATCAGGTCAATATTACAAATCATACAAATACTTACCCTATGATGTGATGCTTGAAGATAAAATAAACTTATAACGTTATTTACAAATCAATAAAATAAACACTTAATAAAAATTAGTTCAAGATATAAACTTATGACGTGAGAGAGATTACATATTTGTAAAATGATCAGAATCTATAGTTGCCCACTTGATTGTGTGTTTTAGTTCTTTTCCAAATTAGGGTTATTAGATATAACTTAAAAAACTCATGCATATAACTTATAAGACCCATGTATCTTATCTTAATATTTAGAAAAAAGCCCCAAAACCTGTTACATCTCCGAGGCGCAAAGCCCCAAAGGCTGCGCTTTTATAGGATTCATGCATGTCGTGAGCCTCGATTCGAAAAAATCCTTGAGCTTGAGCCTTGAGCCGATGCGCTTTTAAAACTATGGTCAGAATTGTAGACTTGACCCACTTAGACTTGTACTCGGATTACAGAACTAGTTGCATTGGAAAGTAGACTCAATTACCTTTAAAATGATAGGTGCCTCGAATCCTACGGAGTTACGGTTAATTCGTTACGATCCTTCAAAGACAGATTACAATTTTCTGCACTAGGTGTCCCGTTTTTACACTTGACTAAAACAACCAAAACTCGACTTCCACATACCACATATTGACTAACCAATCGTATTTAGTATTTTGACCCATAAAAGTCATAGTTAAACATATCCGATAGTATTCTAGTAATAAAATACTAAAAACTCGATTTTGAAGTGTAACGACAATAACCAAAAGTAGAGCGTCCAACACTTTGATGGACAACCCAATCAACGACATTATACGCAATGAGATAAGTTTGGATATTTGCCGAATTGTGATTTTCCCATATCTCACTATTCTCTGATTGTCAGTATATAAAGTAATTACATAAGACATCGGCCAAATTCAAAAATATATATTGAGCCTAATAATAAACATAGCATATGACAATTATGGTTAAACTTTGAAGATATGGGAATCACTTATGCTTCGATTTAAAACATACATTGGAAATATACGCTTTTATAAGAGAATAATATATTTTAACACTCACAGGCACTTGTTAGGCAAACATTAAAAATAATAATAATAATAAATAAAAGAGTTAATTACAGAATGTCGCAGGTTTGGTAAATGCGGGTTTCGTCCCAAATAGTTTAAAATTAGAATCGTCCCAAATTCAAACCTTTTATAAATTTTGGTCCACAGCTTTAATCGCCATTAAGTGACTTCGTTAGAATTAACACGTTAGCCTTTTTGGCTAAAAACTCTTGCATCGTTGATCCTTTTGGCCAAAACTATTACAACGTTTATCCTTTGGCCAAAACCTTTGCGGCGTTCATCCTTTTGGCCAAAACCTTTCTGCGTTCATCCTTTTGGCCAAAAACTCTTGCGGCGTTCATCCTTTTGGCCAAAACTATTACAACGTTCATCCTTTGGCAAAACCCAGCGGCGTTCATCCTTTTGGCCAAAACTCTTGCGGCGTTCATCCTTTTGGCCAAAACTCTTGGTTCATCCTTTTGGCCAAAAACTCTTAGCGGCGTTCATCCTTTTAGACAAAAACTCTTGCGTTGTTCATCCTTTTGGACAAAACTCTTGTAGCGTTCATCCTTTTATACATTTTCATATGTTTTAATCGTCTTCATCAATTTTTATGCGTTTTGTTCGAAATTTGAAAAAAATTGAAATTTTTCAAATTTGAAAAAAATCAAAAATTTTGAAAAAGAAAATTGGAAAAAAATCCGAAAAAGAAAAAAAAATCCAATATTTTTCAGAAATACTTTTTTTCGAAATTCTTTGAAAAGAAAATTGGAAAAAGATTCAAAAATTTTGAAAAAGAAAATTGGGAAAAAAATCCGAAAAAAAATTGGATTTTTTTCCAAATTTTAAAATTCAATTTTTTTTCAGAAAAAGTATTTAGGAAAAAAAGTATTTAGAAAATTTTTTCGGATTTTTTCGAAATACTTTTTTCCTAAATACTTTTTTCCTAAATACTTTTTTTCCGAAAAAAATTGAATTTAAAAAATTTGGAAAAAAAATCCAAATTTTTTCGATTTTTTTCCCAATTTTCTTTTCAAAATTTTTGGAATATTTTTCCAATTTTCTTTTCAAAAGAATTTCGAAAAAAAGTATTCTGAAAAATATTGGATTTTTTTCTTTTCTTTTCGGATTTTTTTCCAATTTTCTTTTTCAAAATTTTTGAATTTTTTTTTTCAAATTTGAAAAATTCCAATTTTTTTTCAAATTTGCGAACAAAACGCATAAAATTGATGAAGACGATTAAAACATATGAAAATGTATAAAAGGATGAACGCTACAAGAGTTTTTGGCCAAAAGGATTAACGCCGCAAGAGTTTTTGGCCAAAAGATGAACGCCGCAAGAGTTTTTGGCCAAATGATGAACGGTGCAAGAGTTTTGGCCAAAAGGATGAACGCCGCAAGAGTTTTGGCCAAAAGGATGAACGCCGCAAAGAGTTTTGGCCAAAGGATGAACGCCGCAAGAGTTTTCGCCAAAGGATGAACGTCAGAAAGGTTTTGGCCAAAGGATGAACGTAATAGTTTTGGCCAAAAGGATGAACGCCGCAAGAGTTTTGGCCAAAAGGATAAACGTTAAAGAGTTTTGGCCAAAAGGATGAAGCGCCGCAAGATTTTTCGCCAAAAGGATGAACGCAAAGGTTTTGGCCAAAAGGATGAACGTTGTAATAGTTTTGGCCAAAAGGATCAACGTGCAAGAGTTTTTGGCCAAAGGGGCTAATGTGTTAATTCTAACGAAAGTCACTTAACGAAGCTAAAGCCGTGGACCAAAATTTGCAAAAGGTTGAATTTGGGACGATTCTAATATTAACTATTGGGACAAAACTAAATTGACCAAACCTTAGGGACATTCTGAATTAACTCTAAATAAAAATTAGATACTTGCTTTTGGGAGATGTGCTTTTGGGAGATGTTGAGCGAACACGGAGTTACAATCTGTTGAGTTTATAATACATGATATAGAATAAAACATGTAGACATCAAGAGTACACAGCGGAACACTAAAGATCATAACAAATAAATTAATTAACTGAAAGTATGCGTAACGTACTTCTTGCGAATGTCAGATCTCTTGAGCAAACCAAAGAAGTGGTTTAAAGAGTTGTCCCTTACCGTTCTACAACTCAAACCAATATGGTGTAAGAATAGTGTCTTGCTACCACGTTCTTGTACACACGAATTAACCAACGAATCAAGTGATTGCTAGATCTAACACAAGTCCTCGTTTAAGAAAAACGAAACCAAACTCCCTTACAAGGGTGTTCGGCGAATAGGGACAAGAGAGGAGATGAGAGATCTAGGTTAATTCAACGCACAAAAGTGTGAAAACCCTGAACCTAACCTTGTTTATATAGTAGATGGGAAACTTTGGGAACAAGTTATGGATTAGGGCTTGGAAAGCCCTTGGCGGCCATGAGCAAAGCCCGAGGAAAACCTATAACTTTTCAAGTCTTTCCATTTCTAGTCCTTTCTCTTTCATTTAACGGCCGTTAGTCATTTTTCCGTTAAATACTTAACGATCGTTAACCGGACTTATTGTGCAATAATTAATCGTAAACATAAACATTAATTATTAACTTTAATTCTCATTCGCTAATGTGTGCAATCCCGTGGTCACGAGTTCGAATCCGGACATTCACATGTTTGTAAATATATACATTTCCAACAGCTCCCACTTGGATATGTTTACAAAACGTGAAATGACATCGGTTAGCGTCTAGCAACACGCCAATGCCCCCGGTACAACTCGTGTATGGTTTTCGGGAGAAAAACCAAGTTTGATGATTCATCATCATATTCATACTTTTGTTCTAATACCATATTAATAAGAATATGGATCTCACTCATTTCTTAATTAACTATTCTGTTTCTCGCTTTATGTGATTGATCAAGATTACCAATTCTTCTGAACATATTCCAGAAGACCTTGAGCATGGCCATGCAAACATCTTAACAACCCTACGAGGGCCCAAGAGTATTATACTTCAAAATAAATTTGAAGGAAACAAATCTATTTTGACTACAAGCGAAAATCATAAATTTCGCAACACTTCCGAAAACAACCCTTATAACTACCGACGTATAGCGTTAGATTGCTTCACAAAAATGCACTACATCCATGACATATATCGGTATCTCAAGTCGAGGATAAATATTCATGATATACTTAATGACAAAGATCCATAAAGTATCATCATGTAGGTGGGATAAGTCCTATATTCAATCCATTGAATATCATCCGAAATTAGTCATGCTACGCATCAATATACTTTCAAGTATATTCTAACTAATACTCGGTTGTCTTAATTCAATATCATTCCCATGTTATTGATCGACAACGGACTATTTAGAATAACTTAAGTTATTCAAGGATTTAAACATGCAAATATAGGATAACATCATAATAAATGAATAATAAAAGTAACAAAATACTTTATTTCATTTGAATAATAATGTTTACAATATCCTTTATCCAAATACTAAATAGATCAATGCATGATAATTCTTAGTTAATGAATTTTTGCCTCAAGTCATGATAATCATACTTGTTGACAAGGCATTAATTTCAACTAACTTTGATCCATAGGAATTTTGAGAATACTTATTTCAAGAATTCAATAAGTGAATTTCTTGTATATGTTTACACATATCTTGATATTGTCATATCATTCCATAAGGTGCGTGATAACCTGAACCACCCTTTTATGACAATCATCTTTCAAAACTTTAAAGTTTAAAGTATTCTTTATTCTTTAATGTATAATGCAACTATGCTCTTAATTGAGCATAACTAGTCAACATGATCATCACCAACGATACCATGACTAGAATTGAGTGTCATCTCAATTATACCAGCATCATTGTGTACAACAATATGCTCTTTAAACATCCGTAAACTTTGAATAGTTATAGTGTAACGTTGGTTCCTACCAAAACTCAAGTTTGTTGGCAATGACAATTATGAAACACTTGTCATATTTTCATCCATAGAATCTGGGAGCGTCTCGGGATCGTGGAATGTGATTCTAGATCCAAACATATTTCTTTTAAAATATTTAGAGTTAATTACATAAATCGTCCTTGGGTTTGGTCAAAATAACGAATTTTGTCCCTATACTTTTTTCGGTCGTTTCGTCCTCGTGGTTTGCAAATCTTACAATTTTGTCCCTCGTCCAAAAATGTCCGTTAAGTGTTTTGCACCGTTAGTCCTTCGTTAGTGCAGTCCGTTAAGTGTTTTGCACCGTTAGTCCTTATTTTTAAAATGTAGTTTTCCCAATTAGTCCCTCCGTTAATAATAGTTATCGCCCGGTTTTCGTTTTGTCCGCTTTTATCCGTTTTCATTCGTTTTATCCGTTTTCCCCGTTTTTCGTTTTATCCGTTTTCCCACCGTTTTATCCGTTTTCCCCGTTTTTTCGTTTTCGTCCGTTTTAAATGCGTGATTATATGCTTTAAATCATTTCTTACGCTTTTGTCCGTTTTTATCCGTTTTTTGTTTTTATCCAATTTAATTGTTTTTACATTTTCAATCGTTTCATGACTTCTTTTTACATTTTGTCGGTTTTTTACATTTTTCCGTTTCGCCGTTGCTTTACGTTTTGTCTATTTTCTTACATTTTGTCCGTTTTTATCCGTTTTGTCCGTTTCAAAAAAAATTTGAATAAAAATTTCAAAAAAAAATTTTGAATAAAAATTATTTTCAATTTTTTTCAAAAAAACATTTTGAAAATATTTTTATTCAAATGATATTTTTTTCTAAATGTTTATTTTCCAATTTTTTTTTGGAAATTTTTTCCAATTTTAAAAATTTTTTTTGTACTATTTCAATATATTTAAAATTTGTTCCAAAAAAAATTGGAAAAAATTTTCAAAAAAATAATTGGGAAAAAACATTCGAAAAAAAATATCAAATTTTAAAAAATTGAATAAAAATTTCAAAAAAAATTTGAACAAAATATTTTTTTCAAATATTTTGAAAAGAACGGACATATTTATAAAAAAACATATTTGAAAATATTTTTTTATTCAAATTTTTTTTGAAATTTTATTCAATTTTTTTTGAAGCGGACAAAACGGATAAAAAGCGGACAAAATGTAAGAAAAGCAGACAAAACGTAAAACAACGGCAAAACGGAAAAATGTAAAAAGCGACAAAAATGTAAAAGAAACTGGCGGCGATTGAAAATGTTAAAAAGCGATCGAAATTGGATAAAAAAGAAAAAAAGGATAAAAGCGGACAAAAGCGTAAGCGAGACGAAAGCATATAATCACGAGACAAAACGGACGAAAACGAAAAAAACGGGGAAAGCGGATAAAAGCGGAAAACGGATAAAAGCGAAAAAAGCGGGGAAAACGGATAAAACGAATGAAAACGGTTAAAGCGGACAAAACGTAAAAACCCAGGCGATAACTATTATTAACGGAGGACTAATCGGGAAAACTACATTTTAAAAATAAGGACTAACGGTGCAAAACACTTAACGGACCGCACTAACGAAGGACTAACGGTGCAAAACACTTAACGGACATTTTTGGACGAGGACAAAATTCGTAGATTTGCAAACCACGAGGGGCTAAACGCACCGAAAAAAGTATAGGACAAAATTGTTATTTTGACCAAACCACAAGGACGATTTATGTAATTAACTCAAATATTTATTACACTAACTTTCAATGTTGTCAAATCATCTTGTAACCAAGCATGACACAACAATCTTTCAACATGATGTACATGATGAATCTTCAAGTTAGACTTTAAGATCTCATTATATATCCATCATGTTCTATTAGACTCATTTATTTACCGCATATGTTTATAATAATAAACATATATTCCAAGGTTATATATCTTATTTCCAAATCTTACAAACGAAGTTCATTCCCAACCAAAACTTAGGTGGAATGTAGTTGCCCATACAACATATAAGATTTACGAAAATAATACTCCCACTAGCTTTCAGGAATACTTACGACCTATCTTATTTTAATTATTAAATCAAACATGGATTTAATATTAAACATAAGAATCATCTCCTAGATGCATGCATATATCCATATATAGATTCTTGCATTCTGTACATATTTAAAGATTATTTGAATTCATAAAACTACTTTGTATTACTTATCGTCCTCGCAAAAGTAATTCCACAACAAAGAGTTTTGATATTCATTGTCAAAATTCCATATCAATGAAACTAAGTATGACAATTATAATCTTTATACTTCTATTTAATGTATCTAGAAAAGAATATTCAATCATAGTTAATTGCTTAAATATGATTAATATTATTATCACTAGACATGCATTAAATATGTACAATATTGTCCATATGATTTCTACACAAAGATTTAAACCACTAGGGTTTCCATCCTTTGAAGAAACTCATTTTCATTATTAAGATAAACCAAGTATCTAAAGTTGATTATCTTTATGGACAACATCTCAACATTCATAGTATGATTGATTTACCACAATTCAACATTTGGTAAATTCATCATCATGATTAACAGGCTTACCATGATCCTGTAACTAATAATCCTCATCATATTAAATATCTGAGATATCCTTACGGATCTATGAATGACAATTCCATCATATTAAGGTCTATCATTTACATGTTTAACCTCATCATGATATTTGCTAGTGTATTTTAGAAGATTGTGTATTTTGTAATTTAATCTTTCAAGATCTAAACAAAACTCCCACTTGCCTTTAACAATTTAAAGATTACCTTTAAATAGTTTAGCAAGTAGAGCAACAATACATTGTTCTCTTTTGAGATATTACAAAAAAACATTTATAGTTCCTGACATTGGTTTGTTACAACCCACTTTACAAGTAGTTTAAGAAATTCAGAACTTCATTATAAGACTTAATATGATTCATCACTTTCCATAAAAATGGTGTCTTATTAATCTTCTGGGTTGGAGTCTTATTGAGTATATTCAATCTATACTCAATCTACTAACCTTGATAACTTTTGGAAGAAACTATAGTTATCTTGAATCAAACAATGCCAATAAATTTTGATTCTTCTAACTGAACATACCATAAGACTATGGTATTTCATTATAATTAATATTGTAAGATTAATCTAACAATATTTAAGATAACCATCTACTCTTTGGTTTATCCTATTTATCAACAAAGTAAAACTTAATGGTACAATAGAATTACCAATCAATTGCATGCATTATAACTCAAGTATTTTGACCAAGTCAAAAGACATAACAGTTATAATCCCACTACACGTTATAAGTCATTGATCAACTCATTGACTTCATGCATATGTCTTAAAACATAGCAAGTTAACGTCTTACTTTATATTGTAAGTCTTGTATTAAAAGACTTCATGTTTGTGACTTTACAAAATCATAAACATTTATAATTAAAGTAATTATGAACACCACTTCGGGTTTCAATTAATATTTCAAGTTAATATTTACTACATATATTTAAGTCATTCAACGAATACTTAAATTCAAAGTAGTATTAGATTATTTCATTTAATTATGTCATTCCATGAAATGTTCAACGTAAGAAACTGCAAAATCATCCATGCTCGTTCTCACGACACGTGGGTATTTTACCTTGTTCTATAATCTAGTTCACGTTCTCACGTAACATAAATTGCAACAACAAGTGTTTCTTAAATATTGAATGACATAAATATTTAAAATAAAGTAGTCTTTGTTATCATCTTGACACATGTTCTTAATAGGGCAATCATACATATTTAAATGTATAATTCTTATTAGAACGTTATTCTCTTACTATAAAGTCAAGAGAATTCATTTAAATCATATTAATATGTGTTGTACCTTGCACACAATAAAGATTTCTCCCACTTGTGCATGGAACAACATCATGTAGCAGATAAACAACACGATACACGTTCGTTTATTTGATTAATATGATTTGTGTCATAGATATAACAAGTAGATGTAGGACTATATTGATTAGTAAGGAAACACGATCATGACTCTCCTTAAAACATAAGTGCCATGGTTGGAAGTAATTATCTTTGAAGATAATCTGTTACTACACGTGAAATAAGGCTAGTAGCTCCCACTGAATTAGAAATCAATAAAACAACTTCTTCAAGAATGCAACACAAATGCTCCCACCTGAATCTAACAACATTGTAAGCGTTGCATAACCAAAGAAAACAACTTGCTTGCTTTTTACTTTCCTACACCTTTGAAGAACCATACGTAATCATTACTTAGGTACTAAAAGGTGTATTCTACTCTGTGAATGATGGGTTATCCATCAATGTTATTAACTTGAAAATTGGGTATGCAATTTCTTCCTTAATGAGCCTACCATGCCCATAAAGGTATGTAGCACCTTTAAAGGTTAAAGCAAAACAACTAGATAAATAATGCTAGTTTGCCTTTTACCAATTTTAGCGGTAAATAGTCTAACTTCTAATTTAGTAACTCATATACATGTTTTCCGGTTAACCAACATTCATGTTGTTACAAAGGATTCATTCACCAAATGAAGGTAATGAAATCTTTATGGAAAATAAGATGTGCAATTCATTGCTATGAGTTACATTAGAATTTAGACAATTCAAATGTTCCTATTATACCTTTCTCATTCATGAAAAGGAATATGATTGAGTCTCATGCTTCTCCCATGGAAAAGAGACTTCGTTTGTCTTTTCGGTAAATTATTCTCGATCAAACATTTGTTTGAAAGCAAAATGGATCAATTTACTAATCAAAGACTAAACCACGTTTACGGTTAAATGTTGCATTTATACATTCAAAAGAATTACGAAATTTAATTTTAGTATTTTCGATAATTAACCTTTTCAAGAAAATTAAATACTCATGGTTCATAAACATATAACCATTTAATTTTCACTTGAAAACTAGGATCCAAATTGACATAGTTTCATCGCATCGGTTGATCGCTAGTAATGAAATTATTCAAGATGGTGCAGTCGAACCTCAATTGCCAATTTTCAAATTGCAATTCCTAGATTTATGGGATTTATATCTAGCCAATTTCAATTGCCATGTAAACATGTTTTATCCCCATCTTATGCCTTGAGTTGCGGTTCTCACTACAAACTCAATTAAGTTATCCAAATTAAGAAACCGCAAAATCATCCATGCCCGTTCTCACGTCACGTGGATATTTTACCCGTTGATTACGATCTAAATCACGTTCTCACGCAAATAAAAGGTAATCTCAGGTGTTTCCGTTTCGTTGCATGGCATATAACTTAAATTAAGGGTAATATAATTTTGATGTCAAATCAAATATGTACAAAGATGTCATGCATTCATCTTCGTAGCATAGGTTTTATTAAAACATTTATATCTTGTTTTAATGTATAAGCTTTTCATCATCAAACTTTAATTGAGGTATTGGATTCACCAATCAAGGAATTTAGTGTTAATTATCATCCATTATACCGTACTTTTGCATAAGTATAAACACTTAGTGTTTTGGATAATTACCACCGAAGTGGCGCATGGAATTAAAACTAATTCGCCCTTAAGATGAGCATGTACATATAATGGCGTACTAAGTAGTTCCATTTGAACTTCAGAGCGGAGGACCGGTAAGGCGCTAAAGCATAACCTTAGACATCCTTCGGTGTATTTGTGCGGACTTCTTTATTAACCCTTTATAGTTCATTCTAATGGGTGAGCCGTTCACCAATTTGTACCAAAGTCACCAATCAATTAAAACGATTATGATTACTATGCTTAAAATACATGTTTCACCTTGTTTAGGTCGGTTTATTTTTCTTGTAAAAATACCTTTGTTACACATAACAAACAAGCAAGTATTTATAAAATAAACAAATAAACAATGAATGCATAACAAAAATAAGTCATGCATATCAAATAGCCACATGCAAACGTTTTTGATAAATCATATTAATAACCAATTCTAGATATGTCAATATGCATATATTTAATTAATACTTTCACCCGTTTTCATATATGTACAAGGTGAGCCACATGCATCGATTCATCGATTGCGTAAGTCAAAATTAAATACATACCACATAGCACATAATTGATTAAATTAATAATGATTGAGGTCTTCCCCAATTTTAGATCTATCATAATTTAGTGTATATCACTTAAACAAGAAAGACATACAATAAAAACAGATCCATGATAAAACATGCAGATAATTATCATGGACATAAAATTACACTTAACAATTAATGCAATTAAAACAGAGTTACGATATACATAAAGTTGCATGCATCTTAGGGTTTCTAATCCAATTAAAACTTTAGTTTACAAAACCCTAATTAGGGCACCAAAATAAACGCCCCCAAAAATTAGGGTTTAGGTTTTGCAAACCCTAGATCTATGCTTACAAATAATAACACAACATGTTTATTTTATTTATGTGTTTGATAATTAATTACTTGTTATACAAGGCTCGTGATGCCACTGTTGAGTTTATAATACATGATATAGAATAAAACATGTAGACATCAAGAGTACAACGTGAACACTAAAGATCATAACAAATAAATTAATTAGCGAAAGTATGCGTAACGTATTTCTTGCGAATGTCGGATCTCTTGAGCAAACCAAA
This sequence comes from Chrysanthemum lavandulifolium, assembly GCA_022545495.1. Taxonomy (NCBI): domain Eukaryota; kingdom Viridiplantae; phylum Streptophyta; class Magnoliopsida; order Asterales; family Asteraceae; genus Chrysanthemum; species Chrysanthemum lavandulifolium. Next base: position 102,866,872 of record CM040238.1, on the reverse strand, counting down.
GAAGTGGTTTAAAGAGTTGTCCTTACTGTTCTACAACTCAAACCAATATGGTGTAAGAATAGTGTCTTGCTACCACGCTCGTTTGTACATGTACGAATTAACCAACGAATCAGCGATTGCTAGATCTAACACAAGTCCTCGTTTAAGAAAACGAAACCAAACTCCCTTACAAGGGGTGTTCGTCCGAATAGGGACAAGAGAGAGATGAGAGATTTAGGGTTAATTGATGCACAAAAAAGTGAGAAACCCAGAACCTAACATTGTTTATATAGTAGATGGGAAAGCTTTGGGACGAGTTATGGATTAGGGCTTGGAAAGCCCCTTGGCGGCCATGAGCAAAGCCCAAGGAAAACCCATAACTTTTCAAGTCTTTCCATTTCTAGTCCTTTTCTTTTCATTTAGCGGTCGTTAGTTATTTTTCCGTTAAATACTTAACGATCGTTAACGGACTTATTGTGCAATAATTAATCGTAAACATAAACATTAATTATTAACTTCAATTCTCATTCGCTAATGTGTGCAATCACGTGGTCACGAGTTGAATCCGGACATTCACATGTTTGTAAATATATACATTTCCAACACAATCTACATAAGGAAAATGTAATCTCAAAATTTAATTGAGACTCAAAATTATACGTAGTACTTCAGTTGCTGAAACACTAGGAAATCCAAAATGCATTGGTTTCAATGTCGACGTTATCATATCTTCGGATTTAGCATAAGTTAAACATCAAATTGTACGTTATCGGTTTTACAATTAGTTGTATCACTTGAAAGCAAGCTAAACGCGATGCACATATTACTACACAGCAGTTGTTCCAGTTTAACGATTATTTCATACATTTTTAACATAATAATTAAGCAACTCTCTGATGAAACTATAACAAATGAATACTTAAAAGAGTGTATATTTGTACTTTACAAAGCTAGTATCGCGTGATTCTTTTTTGGCCTAACTGCATCTTTTGGTTATCTAATTAATTATCTTTCTAATTATAATATATACATGCATTCATCTCCGAGTCACGGGATCTCAAAAGAGTAAACTTAATAAATAGAAAATAACATCAAAAAAAAATAATAAAAAAAAAAAAATACATCACTTAACTACCAATGCTATGCACTTGCTATAAATCTAGTGCCCCGGATATTCTCACTATGTCAAAACTATTCTGTCTTTATATCTGTCTCTCAAAATCTCTTTTAAAAATCTATATTCATCTTTTGATCTTTGATGGGTAGTCTGGTACATAACAATGAAATAAGTCCCGAACCTGAAGATGAAGGAAAATGGGGCACCGAAATGGTGGATTCCGAGTCCCTTGTGACGAAGAAAAAGAGTGGAGCTTACTTGACATGGGAGGAGCTTGGAGTAGCTGTTTCGAGTACTAACGGACATGAAGGAATAGATGGATTTAAGTCCATACTTTCGGGTGCTACTGGTTATGCTAAACCAGGAGAGATTGTTGCCATTATGGGTCCTTCTGGTTGTGGCAAGTCTACTCTTCTTGATTCTTTAGCTGGTATGTAATTCCCCTTTATACCATTAGTTACTTGTGAGCTTTTAACCCTTTTTATACTACACCTTGCACACACCATGAACTACACTTTTGTCCCCACATATATAGATACAAATGTCTATACAAATGTAGACAGCATCAGTTTCAGGTAATGAATAAAGGTTCATAAATAGTACTAGTAAATTTATAGATAATATAACATTGCTTCATTCCATTAGCAAGTTGTATATATTTTTTGGTTTTAATATTGGCAGACATGTTCAAACTTTTATATGCGGTAGGCTGAATAAGTATTGAGATCGACAATATTATATATAACCACTAGCTAGTGATCCAAAATTATGTAGTACCATTTTTGTATTCTCGTTTAGCTTCTTGTTCGTTTTCAATATTTATTTTACGATAAAAAAAACTGTAGATTGATGCTTTAATTTATGATGTGTAAAAACACAGGGAGGTTGGCTTCAAATGCAAGGCATGCTGGACGTGTCCTAATCAACGGGAGGAAATTAAGACTTGCATATGGTACCATGGTATGGGCATGATTCTATAACAATTTTGCAATTATTTAGTTAGGACATTCTTGTTCAAAAGGTAAATAAACAATTATTCGGAAGATTATAAGAGGGCTATATAATGCTTAATATTTAATTAGTGTAGGCTTACATGACTCAAGAACAAGTTTTGACATGGACTCTAACGGTCAAAGAAACGGTGTACTACTCAGCTGAACTCCAACTGCCTAAGTCGATGCCAAGATCCAAGAAGAGGAGAGAGCTGATAGAACCATACGGAGATGGGACTCCAAAATTCTGTTAACACAAGAATAGGTGGCTGGGGATCAAAGGACTTAGTGGAGGCCAAAAGCGGCGTGTAAGCATATGTTTAGAACTTTTAACACATCCAGAGCTTCTGTTGCTTGATGAGCCTACAAGTGGCCTTGATAGTGCGGCATCATACCATGTCATGAATCGAATAGTTAAGCTTACTCGTCAATATAGGATGACGGTTTTAGCAGCCATTCATCAACCTAGTAGTCAAGTTTTTGGGCTTTTTAACAATCTCTGTCTTCTCTCTTTGGGGAAAACTATATACTTTGGTCCTAATTGTGAAGCAAATCAGGTAATTATCACCTTATTCTTTGTCCATCATTTCTTATCTGCAAACGATAATCTCATTATAAATGATATTTTATTATAAATAGTGTTTTCGATTGCTCCGCCTTCATATTGTTTTGAATATTAAATCTCTGAAGTTACTTAACTACTCTTTCTTGTTAATATCAGTTTTTTGCAGTAAATGGCTTTCCTTGTCCAGATCTACAAAGTCCCGCAGATCACTACCTCATAACTATCAATACAGATTTTGATGAGGTATATCCAAATTTGGTAATTTATTTTATAAATGTGTGTCAAAGTGACATATACGTATTGTAGAAATCAAGGGAATACTGAAAATATTATTAATCAGATTCAATGAATTACAAAGATTACATGACATTTATTATCTAATACATATTATTATCTTGCTACATCAGTTTCTAGAAAATTATCAGCATGTGTGTAAAAATTTAAATAAAGTCGCTTTGGATGAATTGTCAAAAAAAAATTACCTTTATAAGCTATTAGCCTCAACTTTTTATCAGTGAACCATTCTTTTGCCATTTGTAGGATACTCTTGGTGAAAGTATTCCCGCTGATCAAGTAATCAATGTACTTGCCGAGTCCTACAAGTCATCAGAGATATATATGGAAGTCCAAAGTGAAATAGCTGCTATATGTCGACAGGTACATAATCTCTGTTTTATTGGATCACCAAGATCTACACCAAAAACAATAGTAGATATATAACGAAATTGTGAAATTTATAGGAAGGATACTTTATTAAGAAAAGAGGAAGTCTGCACGCAAGTTCCATTACACAGTGCCTGGTGCTTGTGAAAAGATCGTTTAAAAACATGTACCGCGATATAGGTTACTACTGGTTACGACTTGGTATATATATCGCTTTGGGTATTGCAGTAGGAACAATCTTCTATGATATTGGTTCCGGATTTGGCTCCTTAAACGTAAGTTCTATGTTACAATTAGAATATAAAACAAGTTTAAAATATTATCTCTTCGTTCTATAGTCCTGCCCAAATAAACACTTTTATGAAACAAGATTCAGTAGCCACCAAAAAACTGAAAAAGAAAATGTTGAAACTTAATCTGACCTTTAGCCCTTGCTTATTTGAGTCATCCTTTGATGGCCCGAACCCAATAGTGGGTTTGGGTCCATTAGGTTTAGGGTTTGGGCCAATAACCCAATCGTCTAACAGCACGGTTCAATTTTTTTGTGTTGTGGTTCTAACATAAATGTTCATAAGTGTTTGTTATGGTTTAAAATGGCTCAGGCTAGAATTTCAATGCTCATGTTTGTTTCATCATTCCTTACAATATTGGCCATCGGTGGCTTCCTTCATTCGTGGAAGAAATGAAGGTTTGTTTATGCATTTTGGGTGTACTTGAAGTCTTGAAGACACACGGTGTCTTGAACCAAGCAACTTTTCTAACAGTTGTGTTGCAACTACTTCTGTGTAGGTCTTTCAATGGGAAAGATTAAATGGGCACTATGGGGTTGGATCATTTGTTATCAGCCATGCCATCTCTTCAACCCCATACCTATTTCTTATCTCTTTAATCCCAGGAATAATATCATACTCACTGCAGGACTTCAGAGAGACTGGGAAAAATTCATGTATTTCACTCTGGTCCTCTTTGCATCAATGTTAATTGTTGAATGCCTTATGATTATTGTAGCTACCATCCTCCCAAATTTGTTGATGGGCATCATATCTGGTGCTGGAATCCAAGGGTTGATGATACTAAGTGCAGGATTCTTTCGTTGCCAAACGATCTATCTCATGTATTCTGGAAATACCCAATGTACTATATATCATTTCACAGATACGCATTACAAGGATTGTACAAAAATGAGTTTGAAGGGCTTATGTTCCCCGAGTACTTAGGAGGTCCTCCTATCATTGATGGAGAGACGATACTGAAAGGTGTCTTGGAAATAGAAATGGGGTACTCTAAGTGGGTCGATCTTGGAGTCTTGTTTGGTATGGTGATCTTATATCGGGGAATACTCTTCTGTACTATCAAGATATCAGAGAGGGTGAAACCTATTATACGAGTTTTCTTGCTAAGTTTTGCATATGGAAACTAAAAATGCATCTAGTAAAGTTCCCATGCCTCTCTGTTTCGGATTCTACTTTCTAAACTAAGCATGCAACTCCAAGTGTATTGTGAAGCTCGAAAAAAGGTCTTATGTAATTTGTGCTGTCAATGCAGATTTCCTAACTATCGATAATTAACTTTAGACGTCGTTAGTCCCTGGCCTTGAGAGCGGGAATAGAATTAGTCCAAACACCGAGGAAATTACATGAGTAGCCTAGAGTTTTTTTTACTTCGCTTTATCGAGAGTCGTAACGTAGTAGTTAAGTTGCTCGCTAAGGGTGGTGGCAACCATGTCTAGTGACTCTGTATAATTTAGTGACTCTGTATGAATTTGGTGCTGAATGAAAATGTAACGTTTGACAAATTCTCTGAACTAAACTGAGTACTATTGATTTTTGACATGTTTAATCTTATAGATACGTTATATACATAGAGTTGAGATCCACGTAAACTCGTATTTCATTATGACCAATCGATTAATACGTACATGGCCATTTTTATTTAAATCATATTCCACCTTTTTTAAAACAACATATCTTGCATGAGCGGTGAATTTTCGAGGTACAAAAAAATACATTCATCATAACGAGAATTAAATTATCTTTACATAGATGTCGTTGTTATATCTTTCGACAAACATTTTTTTCAAAAATTCCGTCAGAAAAATCATATATGATTTTTACGAATCATATATGATTTTAAAAATCATGTATGATTCGATTTTTACGATCATATATGATTTTTACAATCATATATGATTCTCAAAATCATATGTGATTCAGTAAAATCGAATCATATATGATTTTCACAAATCATATATGATTTTGTTAACCGAAATTTTGAAAAAAAGTTGTTAAAAATATATAGTAGTGCATATCTATAGAAAGATAATTTAATCTCGTTACGATCAATATAATTTTATCGCAGAACGATTAACGGTTTTGCGAGATATATAATTTTAAAAAGGGTGAAAATTTATCATAATAAAAATGAATACTATTATTGATTGATTGATCATAGAAATTTTGCCTATATTGAACTTTCTTTTATATACATATATGATTAAAATTTGGTTTATTGGTTATCAACATGTTATAATCGCACATATGACACGCATAATATTGCAAATTAAAAATTGCAAATAATAATAAACCTTGTCACTTCAATAATCAAATAAATAAATTGATGAAGAAAAAAAAGTTAATTATGAAATCGTCACTAGGTTTGGTAAATTGCGAGGTTTAAATCACAAATAGTTTAAAATTGAGAAATGGTCCCAAATTCAAACCTTTTTATAAATTTTGGTCCACGGCTTAGCTAGCCGTTAAGTGACTTCGTTAGAATTAACACGTTAGCCCCTTTTGGCTAAAAACTCTTGCACCGCTGATCCTTTTGGCCAAAACTATTACATCCTTTTGGCCAAAACCTTTGCGGCGTTCATCCTTTTGGCCAAAACGCTGCACGGTTTCATCGCTTTCGCACGAAAACTCAGCTGCTCATCCTTTTGGCCAAAACTATTCTAACGTTCATCCTTTTGGCCAAAACGCTGCGGGTTTCATCCTTTTGGCCAAAAACTCTTGCGGCGTTCATCCTTTTGGCCAAAAACTCTTGCGGCGTTCATCCTTTTGGCCAAAAAACTCTTGTCGGCGTTCTTCATTTTGGCCAAAAACTCTTGCTCATCCTTTTAGACAAAAACTCTTGCAGCGTTCATCCTTTTGAACAAAAACTTTAGCGCTCATCCTTTTATACATTTCATATGTTTTAATCGTCTTCATCAATTTTTATGCTTTTGTTCGAAAATTTGAAAAAAAAATTGAAATTTTTTATAAATTTGAAAAAAAAATCCAAAAATTTTGAAAAAGAAAATTGGAAAAAAATCAAAAAAGAAAAAAAAATCCAATATTTTTTCGTAAATACTTTTTTTTTTTCGAAATTCTTTTTGAAAAAGAAAATTGGAAAAAAGATTCCAAAAAATTTTGAAAAAGAAAATTGGGAAAAAAAAATCCGAAAAAAATATTGGATTTTTTTTTTCCAAATTTTTTTAAAATTCAATTTTTTTTTCGTAAAAAAAAGTATTTAGGAAAAAAAAAAGTATTTAGAAAATTTTTTTTCGGATTTTTTTTCGGAAATACTTTTTTTCCTAAATACTTTTTTTTCCTAAATACTTTTTTCCGAAAAAATTGAATTTTAAAAATTTGGAAAAAAAAATCCAAATTTTTTTCGGATTTTTTTCCCAATTTTCTTTTCAAAATTTTTGGAATATTTTTTCCAATTTTCTTTTCAAAGAATTTCGAAAAAAAAGTATTTACGAAAAATATTGGATTTTTTTTCTTTTTCGATTTTTTTTCCAATTTTCTTTTTCAAAATTTTTGAATTTTTTTTTCAATTTGCAAAAATTCCAATTTTTTTCAAATTTGCGAACAAAACGCATAAAATTGATGAAGACGATTAAAACATATGAAATGTATGGATGAACGCCACAAGAGTTTTGGCCAAAAGGATTAATCGCTGCAAGAGTTTTCGCAAAAGGATGAACGCCGCAAGAGTTTTGGCCAAAATGATGAATCGATGCAAGAGTTTTGGCCAAAAGGATGAACGCCGCAAGAGTTTTTGGCCAAAAGGATGAACGCCGAAGAGTTTTCGGCCAAAAGGATGAACGCCGCAAGAGTTTTCGCCAAAAGGATGAACGCAGAAAGGTTTTGGCCAAAAGGATGAACGTTGTAATAGTTTGGCCAAAGGATGAACGCCGCAAGAGTTTTTGGCCAAAAGGATAAACGTTGCAAGAGTTTTGGCCAAAAGGATGAACGCAAGAAGATTTTTTCGCCAAAGGATGACCGCCGCAAGGTTTTGGCCAAAAGGATAACGTTGTAATAGTTTTGGCCAAAAGGATCAACGGTGCAAGAGTTTTTTGGCCAAAGGGGCTAATGTGTTAATTCTAACGAAAGTCACTTAACGGCGATTAAAGCCAGAACCAAAATTTGCAAAGTTTGAATTTGGACGATTTCAATTTTAAACTATTTGGGACAACCTGCATTGACCAAACCTCAGCGACGATTTCAATTAACTCAAAAAAATACCAACCAAGGGTTCTCTTATTACTTTATCATGTGAGCTTGTATTTGTCGTGTAGTTCTTTGTTTTAATTTAGAGTTAATTATATAAATCGTCGTCTTTCGTTTGGCCAAATAACGAATTTTTCCTATACTTTTTTCGCGTTTCATCCCTGGTTTGTAAATCTTATTAATTTTGTCCCTCGTCCAAAAATGTCCGTTAAGTGTTTTGCACGTTAGTCCTTCGTTAGTGCAGTCCGCTAAGTGTTTTGCACCGTTAGTCCTTATTTTTAAAATGTAGTTTTCCCATTAGTCCTCCGTTAATAATAGTTATCGCCCGGTTTTTACGCTTTTGTCCGCTTTATCCGCTTTCATTCGCTTTTATCCGCTTTCCCCGCTTTTTCGCTTTTATCCGCTTCCCCGCTTTATCCGCTTCCGTTTTTCGTTTTCCGTTTTGCCCGTGATTATATGCTTTCGCCTGCTTACGCTTTTGTCCGCTTTTATCCGTTTTTTCGCTTTTTATCCAATTTCATTGCTTTTACATTTTCAATCGTTGCCAGACTTCTTTACATTTTGCCGCTTTTTACATTTTTCGTTTCGCCGTTGCTTACGTTTTGTCTGTTTTTCTTACATTTTGTCCGCTTTTTATCCGTTTGGTCCGCTTCAAAAAAATTTGAATAAAAATTTCAAAAAAAATTTGAATAAAATAATTATTTTCAATTTTTTTCAAAAAACATTTTGAAAATATTTTTTATTCAAAATTTTTTTAAATTTTAATTCAATTTTTTTAAAATTTGATATTTTTTTCCGAAATGTTTATTTTTCCAATTTTTTTTGGAAATTTTTTTCCAATTTTTTAAAATTTTTTTGTACTATTTCAATATATTTAAAATTTGTTCCAAAAAAATTGGAAAAAATTTTCAAAAAAATAAGTGGGAAAAAACATTTCAAAAAAAATATCAAATTTTAAAAAAAATTGAATAAAAATTTCAAAAAAATTTGAACAAAAATATTTTTTCAAATATTTTGAAAAGAACGGACATATTTATAAAAAACATATTTGAAAAATATTTTTTATTCAAATTTTTTTGAAATTTTTATTCAATTTTTTTTTGAAACGGACAAAACGGATAAAAAACGGACAAATGTAAGAAAATGTATAAAACGAAACAACGAACGACAAACGGAAAAATGTAAAAACCGACAAAATGTAAAAGAAATCAAGCAAACGATTGAAAATGTAAAAAAGCAATAAATTGGATAAAAATGAAAAAGGATAAAACGACAAAAGCGTAAAGAACAGAACGAAGCATATAATCACAGATTTAAAACGGACGAAAACGAAAAAACGGGAAAACGGATAAAACGGGGAAAACTGGATAAAACGAAAAACGGGAAAACGGATAAAACGAATGAAAACGGATAAAACGACAAAACGTAAAACCCCAAGCGATAACTATTATTAACGGAGGGACTAATGGGAAAACTACATTTTAAAAATAAGGACTAACGGTGCAAAACACTTAACGGACTGCACTAACGAAGGACTAACGGTGCAAAACACTTAACGGACATTTTGGACGAGGACAAAATTCGTAAGATTTGCAAACCACAAGGACGAAACGACCGAAAAAGATAGTGACAAAATTCATATTTCGACCAAACCATGCGACGATTTATGTAATTAACTCTTTAATTTATTTGTGATAGTATATAAATAATGTATATTGAAAGTTGAACTAGGGACTACAAGACAACACATACACTGAACGAAATAGTAGGTCCATAGGTGCTATCTCATTCAAAGCTAAGTGGAACAATTCAGAGGGAAAATTTTTTTATCAAACAATCCATCATCTCTGACCGATTCAATGTATAGTTCTTAATGGCCCATTAAGTGGTTATCAAACAACCCCTAACTCTTTTTTTCATGCCTAATCACCCACCAATAATATCCCTCCATCTCACCTCATACCAATCTCATACCTAATAATAGATTTTAGAAGAACTACGCCTAACTCATACCTCATTATTTTTATTTATTTATTTATTTTTATAATTATATTAAACAATTTAATAAAAACATAATATTTTATTAATACTTAAAAGAGAATTACATAAGACTTAAAAAAAATTACATAGTACTTATTAAAAAAACACTAGTCATCAAGGTATGGTAAGTCTTGAACGCCCACATACTCCGTAAGATCATAACGAGATGGTGATGGATATTTTCATCTTGTAATCCGTAGAAGACATTCGGGTCATAAACTCATGTGATCAAGCGGATCCATTATATGACCGGTGATATTGCCACCCCGTCGCCTTTTAAAATCATATTGTAATATAACACACGTATGAACTATTTTTCGAATCTTCCACTACCATAGCCTTGGAGAGGATTTATGAGAATAACCCATTTTGCTTTAAGACGACCAAAAGCTCTTTCGACATCCTTTCGTGCGTGACTCTTGTAGCTTCTTGAATCTCTTTCTTTCGGGTCGTTGATAACGATATCTTTGAAACAAACGTTGAATACGTGGGATAGATTCCATCGAAAGATAATATCCATCGTTTGTAAATCCGCTCATTTAGAGTAAATGAACTATTGGGCCGCTCCATTTCGATGAGTAAGATACGTGATTGATTCAAAACATTGATGTCGTTATTTGCACCTGGAGGACCAAAAACGAATGCCAAAACCACATATCATTTGAAGCAACGCTTCAAGCATAATAATGGGTATTGGTGATCACCTCTTTATATTGCCCTCTCAATACCTAGGACAATTTCGCCAAACGAAATGTGTACAATCAATGCTACCAAGCATTCCAGAATGCGATGTTGTTCTTCATGTGCCTCGTATAAGCGCAACGTCGTGGGTTGTCACCACGTAAGAACTCTTTCCTATATAATTGGATTACCGCTTCACAAAAATGATCAAGGCATTCACCTACAAAAGTAAAAATATCGAATTATATACAAATTAAAAATAACGAATTATATAAAATATTAAATACCGAATTATATAAAAATTAAATAACGATTTATATAAAAATAAATACCGAATTATAAAAAAATTAAATAACGAATTATATAAAATTTAAATACCGAATTACAAAAAAGTAACTCGATGTTCTTCATGCCATGTTTAAGTAGTCATCGATTCGTCCGGAGGTCCACCCATCGAGTTGACGAATAGCCGACGACATTTTTGCAACGCCGTGAAACTTTTTTCCCTAGCTCTACACCCTCTTGAAACCATTCAAATTCGCTCAATATCACCTACAATTTTTAGAAACAAGCTTTTATCCATACGGAATCTTTCTCGAAAAACATCGGAGGAAACTTTGGGTTTCTTCTACGAAATAGTCATTCATTAGAGTTTCTAGCGCTTTTCACGATAACGGGTAACATGTCTTAGTAGAGCTAGCCGTGTCTTCAATGCTATCACACGCGCTAAATAGGTTTCTATGGTAGAACCGGTGGAAAATATGTCGGAGGAAGAGTCGGATAAAAATCTAACTCGTCATCGGATGAAGAAGAAAGATGAAGATGAGTACATTTTGTTTGTGAAATAGAAATGATAATGTTTGATAAAAAATGAAGATGTTATTGTGTTTAAATAGGGAGAAAAATAATTTTAATTTTTTTAAATGAATTCATGCCCATTCCATTCAATGATCCAACGTCTATTTTTTTTGCCATTAAATGCTCCAACGTCTATATTGGTTCCATGTAGAATCGGGGTATATTGCCGATTTTGCTTCCCCTCTCTTCATGCCGAATATTGTCGATTAGTAGGCATCACTATTGCCGATCGGCATTAGGCAAACCGAGCCCCAAACCGACTCCATTGCCAGTACCCTAAGTGAAAGGGCGACTCCCCAATTTACTAGGAAAACACACTAAATATGTTTGAGGCTGAGCCATGTGCAATTGAGAGGGCGGTGCACTCATCGAGTTTCGCATAAAAGGTTTATTCTTAGTGTGGTGTCAACAATGCCTAACAAGTTTTTCATGCCTAATCACCCACCACTAATATCTTCCATCTCATCTCATACCAATCTCATACCAACAATAGATTTTTAGTGGCAACCATGTCTAACCCATACCTCATCTATTTTTTTTTTAATAATTATATTAAACAATTTAAGAAAAACATAATATTTTATTAATACTTAAAAGAAAATTACATCAACTAAATCGCATTAATAAAAACAATGAACTAAAACATATATCTAAAAATCGCAAGTCCATCCATATTTCGCCGCGAGCTCACGTTTTTTGTCAAGAGTGAACGCTAGTATATTTGGGTCGGTTATGTTATCGTGCGGTTCCTTATAGAATTTCATCGCCCTAAACATATGCTTTTCTTCAAGGATATGGATTTTGTCGCCAAGAACTTTTCGCCATTTCATTCTTTGCAACTTTTATCGCCACCGTCCTTCTGCAATAGTTGTGTCTTATTTGATGTGTATGTGTCAAGCTCGCAGCTACACTATGCATTGTCGACGAATCGCTTTTCGGCCTTTTGCCTTTTCTTTTCACCATAGGAGTGTTGTCGACATTCGGATCCGGTAGCAGTTGTTGTTGTCATTGCTCATGGACTCAGAGCGGGCGGATTCCACGACTTTCTTCGCTTTGTCGGAATGAGAAGAAGAACTTGCGCTATATCTCGTTGTTCCAACCATTTGTCTTCTTGCTTAACAATGTCCCAAGCATCAATATGAGTAAACGACTTTCCGCTTTGTTTTTGTAATCGCCAAGGCATTTGTCATCACGTTAACATCGCTACACCCACTCTCACGAATACGCTTTCTACAATTATAAAAGTAAATGTATAAATTAATAAAAGTATACAATTATAAAAGTAAAAAGTATAAATTATTAAAAGTATACAATTATAAAAGTAAAAAGTTTAAAAATTACTTGTTGGATGTATAGCCCATTAAAGATACCCATTTCACCGTTCATAGTTTTTCACTTTGTGTTCAAGGCATGAAAAGTTCTATTTGTGTCTATCACGTTTTGCTTGAAATGCTCAAGAATTCTTTTCCAAAACTATCAACGACTCTACATGTCGAGATATGAACCCAGTTTTAGCTAAAGCCGCCTTTCGACCGGGCCCAAGATTTTTTTCCGCTTTATTCGGTTGTCTTCTTTTTGCACTTCTTGGACTTCTTGAATTTGTTCAAAATTTTCTAACAAACACAAAATTTTAAAAATAAAATTCTAACAAATAAAATTTTAACAAATAAAATATACCAAATAAAAGTGTAACAAATAAAATTAAAACAAACAAAATCTTAACAAATAAAAATTCTAACAAATAAAATTTTAACAAATAAAAATATACCAAATAAAAGTGTAACAAATAAAAATTAAAACAAACAAAATCTTAACAAATAAATATTCTAACAAATAAAATTTTAACAAATAAAATTTAAAACAAATAAAATTTTAACAAAAAAATATACCCATGGGAGTTGGTTGTTGCGTTCGAACCACATCATCTTCATCATCATCCAAGTCATATAGCGGTAGCTCTCGCTCAACACTTGGTTCACGCCACAAGGACCGCCACGGTAGTCGATTTAACGGGTCAAAGTCACTTGTAGGGGACATCGTGTATTGAGTTGGAGTCAATGGTGGTGGTTGGTGAAAATATTGGGGTTGAAAGACGGTGGTGAAGTCATTTGGGAATAATATTGAGGAGGACTCATTTGAGGAATGTATGGAGCGGGTTGTGATTGAATTTGTGGACGAATGGAACGAGAACCTCGTCCACGGCCTTTGGATGACGACGAACCACCTCTTGATTTTCTTAGATCCATGAGAATATTTTTTAAAAGTGTAAAGAGATGTGATTGAATTTGTGGTAAAAATAGAATTAAGTTTGTTTATTTATAGTGAAGGAATATATATATATATATATATATATATATATATATATATATATATATATATATTAGCATGCAACGCTATAAGCCATTTAATGTCCAACGGCTATTTTTTAAAATCCAACGTCCACATTATGCCATGCCAAATCGGTAAATTATACCGAATACACAAACCGAATGTTCATGCCGAACCATGCCGAATCTGGCATTGACACACCGATCGGCATGATTCATGCCTAACCATGCCGAACCCCATTGCCAGTCCCTTATTGATTTTACGTTAAATAAGTTTAAAAATTGGCTGAATTAATGAAGGTGTTATCGTCTTTAAGTTTACATGTGCCCTCAATCTAAACAATTGTTTCGTACTTCTTTCTTGCATCAAGTGTTCAAATTCCTGAACACATGTTAAAACTATAATCATATATTTCGTGACCTCTGTAAAGCTAATTGTTGGACAATTAAAAAAAAACAACGCGATCAACGGAACGCTAGATCACGGGTTGTATCGAGCACAAATAGTAAACACGAGAGACTACAAAGAACCGAATACTCACAAACTTTAACCGAAAGATTACTTGTTTATTAACCTCGATCGGTATTACAAAGGAAAGAATAGAAGATGCATGTGTTAAGACCTTCAACCCGCCTCTATTTATAGAGGTGAGGGGCAACCCTAACCGACTAGGACTTGGCATTGGTTTCAAATGACTCAAATAAACATCCCTAATAAGCAAATAACTCGCTTGCAAGCAAGCTAATAACTCGCCATGCAAGCAAGCTATGTTACACAAGGAAACATACAATACATTGACTTAATTCTAATCAAATGCTATCCTAACTAATCTTGAAACTAATATAGACTAACAATTTCCAACTTAGTAACAAGACTAGTTATCCCGACACCAAGTATCTTCATACAATATTTGAACTTTGGATCTGGAACCACCTTTGTGAATGTGTCAGTTGCATTATCATTCGTACCAATTTTTGCTACTTCAATCTCTCTAGATTCCATGATCTTCGTGATGAAGTGATACCTCAAGTTGATATGTTTGTCCTCTCATGAAACATTCCATTTCTTGAGAGATGTAGTGCCCATTGATTATCACAATTTACAATCATTGACCTCAGGCTTACTCCCAGCTCGATTAGAAAACCTTCAAGCCATATGCTTTCCTTAACGGCTTCGTAAGTGCCATATACCTCGCTTTGCAAGAGATAATGAAACAACATGTTGCGAGTTGCTTTTCAACTCACAACAACACAACACCATAAACACGCACCCGCTTATCGACCTATCCTTGTCGTGGTTTTTAGCATAATCTGTATCCATGAAATATCAACATCCACGTGCTTTCATTGATCTCTCTCATACACAAGACCTAAATCGCGGTGCCTTTAAGTACTTCAAAATCCACTTCACTATCTCCCGGTGGTTTTTACCGGATTCGCCAAATACCGCCACAATCCTTACAAAGATACACAATATGTACATAATATCCGTGTAGTTCAAACCATCAAGTACATTAAACTA
Organism: Chrysanthemum lavandulifolium; assembly: GCA_022545495.1. NCBI lineage: Eukaryota > Viridiplantae > Streptophyta > Magnoliopsida > Asterales > Asteraceae > Chrysanthemum > Chrysanthemum lavandulifolium. Next base: position 102,851,635 of record CM040238.1, on the reverse strand, counting down.
CCTACAACATTCGTGACACGGACCTTACTCATTCTTTCCACTTCCCAAATACTGATGGACAATCCTTCAAGGATACCTTGAAGTGTGCTTCCAATGGCACATAGACCGACTTGCCATTATCCACTCAAGCTATTTAGAATTTTCAAGATGTATCTCGACCGACACACCTTCAAGGTTCGGCTATCCCTATCCCGACAATCTACATACCAAGTATCTTCCTAGTTGGACTAGTTCTTTCATATCAAACTCTTTTTGCAGCAGTCCCTTAGTATATACAATTTAGACTTGCTTTTACAAGCAATCAACATATCATCTACATACAACAATAAATATATGTAGATACCTGGTGCAAACTCCTTTAAGTATATGCAGCTATCATAGCTTATGCGAATGACCATATACACATCAAAAATTTTATACAACTGCCTTCGAGACTACTTAAAATTGTAAAGAGATTTATTCAGCAAGCATACCTTGCTGCTCGTTCATTCTTCAAAACCAAGCGGCTGCCTCATATAAATGGTTTCTTCAGGATTATCATGCAAAAATGTTGTCTTCACAGCAAGTTGATCCAACTCGTAATCTTCACATGTATTTAATGAGAGAATCTCCGTAATAGATCTATGTCAAACCTCAGGTGAAAATATCTCATTGTAGTTAATCCCTGCTCATTGTGTAAACCCTCAAGCTACCAACCATGCTTTGTACCTTGGTTTATGAACATCTTCAATCCCTTCTTTAATCTTATACAACCACTTGTATCTTACCAGCTTCTGACTAGGCGGTTGGTCGACCAACTCCTAAGTATGATTCTTCTTTAAAAAACTCATCTCTTCCTCCAAAGCACAAACCCCACATCTTTTTCATATGAATTAATCCTATAATGTGATAAGTTCACGTGTATCTTCTCCCTTAGAAATAACAAACACATAATCCGATATATCATCTTCTTCCTAAACCTTGATGGTCTGACAATGATACATTACCTTCATCCCTATACCTTGCGTGTATAATAGTTGTTATCTTAGGTCTATCACGCACTGAACATAGTTGTCTAGATTATGTTGTTGAGGCCTTGCATCTTCGCATATTTATCTTGTCCTCATCTTCATACCCTAGATTTTCCAAGTATGAGGACTCAGAGTTGGTTCGACCCTACTTCCATGAAGTTCTACCTCAAACTCAACTTCCTTATCAGAATCCGCAGCACCAACACCCTTAAGAGTATCCTTGTACATAAGGCTCTCATTAAACACCACATCCCTACTTATGATTATCTTCATTTTAACATCATCCAACCTCCATAATCTGTATCCCTTCACACCATCAGGATACCTCATGAATATGCATTTTATAGCTCTAGTCTTAAGCTTCCTATGATTCACATGTGAATAAGCAACGCAACCAAATATTTTCAACATCTCGTAATTCGTCGGATGTCCTAGCCATAATTCCATAACTGTCTTTTTCTCTCATCCTATAGATGGAAACATATTGATCAGATATGTTGTCGTCACCATTGCTTCTTCCCATAATGAATATGGCAAACTAGATTGAATAAGTAAACACCTAACCTTGTTCAAGAGAGTCTTGCTCATTTGTTCACTAAATCATTCATTGCGAGTTTCAAGAATCACAAATGTCTTGATATCCCGCATATCTTGCACAAGTCATTAAACTCCTAATTACAAAATTCCAAACCGTTATACATTCGTAATTTTCTTAGTTTTCACCTGCCTAGTTTTCCACCAATTGATTCTACCCTTGAACTTGTTGAGCGCCTCATTCTTGTGTCTAAGAAAATAAACCCAAACTCTCCTTAAATAATCAACAACAATTGATAAGATTTACCGAACACCACTCAAAGAATTCCAATCGAAAAGGGCCCTAGAGATCCGCATGGACTATAGTCTCAGAAATCCCTATGTTGTATGTTTACCTCGACCAAAACTTACACTAACCGACCTTTCTTCCCAAAGACCTCTCTTTTTCAAGTCCATTCAAGCCTGATTCACTAATGTTACCTAGGCATTTATGCCACACATGTGCAAGAATCTCCTTATCTATTATACCAACACTAGCTTCACTCGACTCATTTAACTATCCAAGGAGTACACAATTTTCCTTCATAGTTCCCGACAAAACCATCAAGAACCCTTGATCACTTTTACTCTTCCATTTTGAAACTTCATGGTAAAGCCCTCTCGATCCAAAGTGCCCAAATATATCAAATTTCTCTGCACGTCGGAAATGTAACGCACATTCTCAAGCTAAAAACTTGAAACATCTTTCACTTGTAGTCCCACCTTCCATGTCCACTTGATGCCACATGCTCTATTATCACCAAACAAACCATACCAACATGAAACTCCTAAAAAAAAGATCCTTCCTACACTTTGATGTGTTATAATATAGTCTTAAATTTATAAAGTTGAACTAACCTATAGACTAACACTAATGGGCAAGAAATTCGATCGCCTATAGCTAGGATGGTAAGCACAGTCGCTCACAAAGAGCGCAATGACGAAGCTAAATCTAATGGAAATTACTAAACTAATCTAGACACTTAAAGGGTTTCAATTTGAGAGATTGGCACGATTCAATTACTTAAACTAATAAATACACTAAAACGATAAATTAACTAAGTTGTGGTCGATGGGAGAAGAACGTGCTCGAAAGTTCATCCTAGTATGTTTTCCTGATTTAACTAATGTCCTAATCATGCTTCCACAGGTGAATCAAATGCACGCTAGGTCGACGGTCACGGTTACCTAGTCCTATTAATATTAACCTCAGAACCTCAACTTTGATAGGGTTAGGTAATCAATTCAACGATTAAGAGTGTTAACTACTTTAAATGATTTATCTCAATAGCCTAGTGGTCATAGTACTACCTATTCTCTAGCGAATGGTCATCTATGGGAGAACATGTGCTAACTTACTTGTTTTAGTTATAATTCGCCTAACTTACGACTTAGTCCACCTCTAGTCCTAATGGTAAACTAGAAAAGCAACGACCTTAGTGTCCCCGTGTTACTAACCTACTATCATGATAAGGATCATAAATCACATATTGGTCATCTAATAATTCATAATCTAGCAATAGACAACATACAATAAACAAGTAAACGAACGAAACGAATCCAATAACATATAACATATCTAATAAAAGCATATTAGGACTAAGTAAATGAATCAATTAAACATAATAGTCATAAACTTCGCTAACACCAAAGGGTGTTAGCCCATGATCTCAACAGAAAAGCACAAAGTATGAATCAAATTTGAATGAATAGTACTCATAGTGAAAACGATATGCTAACCGAATGATTAAACTAAATGTAATGATACGAGATGTTCTTTAATGGTGTATGGTGTATTCTGCCTTTCTTGCCTCTGGAAATTGTCTGAGAATCAGCAAGGGTGGAAAGAATGATGCTCTAAGTCGTTGTTAGGTCTCGATTTATAGTTTACTAAACCGACAAAGGATACGTGTATTCAAGTTGATATGCCGATCAAATATCAAACATGGGCTTCAATCAATAAATATTATGGTCAACTCGACACACCATCCTTTGATATGACATCTTTAACAGAATTTCCAATTACGCCAGAACTTAGTCGCTCGCTTTTCTTATTTAGTTTTAAAGTCGTTGTGAACATATTTACTTTTCTTTTTCCCAAGTTTGGCTTTCCTATAAATATAGGGCTTGGATTTAATGTTATTCATTTAGTTAATCAATAAAATTCAAGACCTTGTCTTTAAATCCTTAGTGATTTGCTAAAACCTTTATAAGGTTTTGTGTTACACACTTCCGCTCTACGCCGATTTCTTAACATTTTGGAAAAATAGAAAAGGCATGTGTGTAGGCTATATGTGTGCCAAGTGGATCATTTTGTTTTCTAAAATTGATCCATCGCCAAAATGATAATCAAATACGCAACTTAAAGTTAGCGTGATTAGCGGCTCTACTTATAAAATGCGAGCACGCTTCCAAATTAAATTATTGAGAATGGTGGTGAATACTTTCCAAGATTGGGCGATTATTGAAATAAGTGATGAACGTAAAAGTAGCCCATGCACATACGCCGAATTGCTTTTGTTGAAACGCTTATAAAACGCTTTGCTTGATTGCAAAGCCAATAATATTCGAGACCAAAACTTTTAGTTTATTGGGCATGTTAAAACATATGAATCCGATCTTGCCATTAATCTATAATGAATGCTCCCATTGAATGGTTTTGGTCACAAACCATATTTCCCATGTGAGGTTTTGTAATTATGCAACATGTGTTATACTGAATCCACCACAATGTACAAAATGGGATGTTGAACTTGATAATTCATTCAGGGGGAGAGAATGAGCAGCAAGATATTTAGAATGAATTATAATATAAATGTTGATTCTCATACTAATATAAACTTGAAGTTAATGGGACAATTCATTTATCAGATCTAGTATTTACTAGACAAGTTTAGTGACCTAAATAAAGTGACTAGATCATACATACGCTGCTAGTGCTCCAATTACAATGTGTGTCCCAGCATTAAAACCAATGATTGGTAGTAAGTCTATGGCACGTATGCAACGTGATAGACTTATCGATTCTAAATAAAAGTCCTCGAATGAGGAGATTAAATGAAGCAAGAGAACTAAGATGGTCGAATCGAGGTAATAAAGACTCCATAATAGTCTCCTTAAGAGACACTAGACATGAAAGTTAATTGTGAGATCTCAATAAATGATATAATATAATGTCTAATAGAGTATGGAATCGAAAAGAACTGAAACGACGATATGAAAGCCGCTTATGATGAGACATTTGAGACTTGAAATCCATACACATGAATGTTGTGAGAAAGAAAGATTAATGTTATGTCTGGCAATACGAAGAATAAAATTAATTTGTGTACAACATGATAATACAAGAATTCATTTTATGTTGAGATTCATTAAGAAATATAGAATGTATGAAGCACGTGTCATGACTTAAAATTCTCAAGAATAGTAATTGATCAAATTGACCAAATCAATGGAATGAAATAAAGTAAAATATTAAGAAATGGGTTTATATTTTACTAACCCATCAAAACAAGTTTAATTAGGTTTCGATGCAAGATATATGTTTAATTCTCACAATGATTGGTCTCAAACTGGATATGCTTTTACAAGTGGCGGCACTAAAATTTAATGGCGCTTGATAGACCAAACAATCGCAGCTACTTCATCAAACCAAACAGAATTCGGGAAGGAGACACTAATGATTTTGCTTGAAGATGATATAACATGTATTGCTTAGTTCAAGAATGGTTACATCAAAGGCATAAGACATTTCTCATTCAAACGATAACTTAGTGGATTTATTTACATACTGTGGATCTACTCACTAAGACAATTCCTAGATCAACATTAGGAAATTAATCGCAACATTGAAATGCACCGACTCAAAGAGCTCAAGTGTCATCATCAGAGGGAGATAATACGCGTTGCACTCTTTTCCCTTAACCATGGTTTTGTCTCACTGGTTTCCTGCAAGATTTTTAACGAGGAAACATTCTAAAACGTATTAATAATATGGACATGTAGGATGGAGTGTTATGAGTAAATACATGTAGATGTGTATATCCTCTAGTATTGGTTAGAGTTTGAATCTCATTAAAAGATTTACATCATTTACTTTAACATTTATTTGATTGTATTTATATATAGACCCGTTAGTTGATTATCTTAATAACACATTTATTTCAAAACATGTGTTCACAATATTTCAAGTATATATAATAATATTTTGATGTTTAAATAGTCTTCTCTCTCCTTAGAAAAGACGACATTGTTTTGTGTCAAGCTGGACTTCGTGGAAAAATGGAAAAAGATTCCACAATATATGAAGTGGAAAAATGGAACTTTGTAACTACCCACGACTTTTTGGTGCTATTATGAATATTTTGTGTTATATGAATAACATTTTTTTCTATATAATTAATAACGACGGACCCTCATGTAAGAAGACTCGTAAACAAAAATAAATATAGTATCATAATAAACTGAGACATATAAAGCATAAAAGCAACCAAACAAAATAGCAAAGCATGGCAACAGTGGCGCCTGAGACTAGCGATGGTATGACTAGAAATCCCAGATGGTGTCTGGCTGGAATGACTGCACTTGTCACGGGTGGTACTCGTGGAATCGGGTACGCTGTGGTGGAGGAACTCGGAACTAGGGGCAGTGGTGCACACATGCTCTCGTAATGAGGTTGAACTAAACCAACGGTTACAGGAATGGTCAGACAAAGGATTTAGCGTTACTGGTTCTGTTTGTGATGTTACTTCTGGTCCCCAACGAGAACAGCTTGTCGAAACAGTATCTTCATTATTCAATGGCAAGCTCAACATCCTAGTAAGCTCCTCTAGTTATGTTGCCATGACACTTCACGTGTTTTCTTTTGGAGTAGCTAATTAGTTTTGATGCTGACTAGGTCACATTTCGCGCAGTTTTGTTGTATTTATATTATTTTTATCCTTAGAAAATGCCTGCCTTATCTCTTTTAGTAATACTCATTTAGGTAGGGGTTGACCCATTTAACTAGATGTTAGAGTGTAATTCATGTTTAGAAATCATTGATATATGCCTAACAGTGAACCAAATACTATGACAATCGCAATAACTTACTTGATCCAGTCTATCATTACTCATTCGAGTGATTGAGGTCACTGTATTCTATTATGATATGTGGCGGACGGGTGTATTTTATTAGTGGGTCGTTCTGAGATTGCGCTGACGGGTGTATCTTGAAAGATTGAATTGATCGTGTTTAACACCGAGTTGGTTTGGTGGCGGAGTCAATTATAATGCGCCCACCATTCAAACAATGTTTAATTTCTCAGATAACTTGATAACAAGTAGATATTGTTTGTTAAACTGTGAGAATTGCCTTAAATCTCATGATATCAAGAACTTTGCCATTACTAGTGAAAAATGCGTAAATTTGTTCAAGTCTTCATGAAAAAGACATGGTGAATAGATTTCTGCCTATTTGGTTGACTTTATTCCAGTAATTTGATACGAGTGTGAAATAACAAGTTTTGCCAAATTATGGTAAATCTAATCAAATTTTGTGATCAAAATTTGATAATTTGACATAGCAAGTTTAGATTGCATAGCCAAATAGGTGGAATATTAGGTTTTCATAAATGTAATTAGGATTAGAATTGTTATAGATTTCATAATGGGTGCCTATAGTAGTATTAAAATTTTCTTTTCATATGTTACCAATTACACACCACAGGGGAATCTAATTATATTTAAACCCTAGCAAATCATGTGTTTCTAGAGGGTACAAAGTCATTACAACATTACTCAACTTGGAAACATTATCAAAATATATTGATAGTTTTACCCATCAGTGCTTAAAAACCGACTTTTGTTGAGAATTGGATTACTGTTCAAGGATGCTACTACGCCTGCTGCGTCATGAAATGGAAAATTAAGCCGTTATGTAGGAGACACTTTGTTGCTGTGATTGATGTTTTTAAATCATTTCTCGCAGTTCAAAGTTTGTTCCTATAGGCATGTTGTTTATCTAACAAGCATAGAAAGAGTTTTTAACTTTAACAAGGATACTCAACTCTATTTTCACGGCTGCCAACTTAACTCTAAGTCTTTTTATAAACAGTTTTCAACTTGCACATCCTTTTTTGAAGGCTTCTGAGGTTGGAAGCAGTAACGTGTGTTCAATTCCTCTATTGCAAATTCTGGCGTACGTCTTTTCGGGAAAGTATTTTTCCATTTGCACTCTGATTGTTTTGAAACGGGTAACTTGTTATTTCTAAATTAAGGCGGGTTAAACAGTGTAGGGACCTTTCTGTTTCAGAAAAAGTTAGAAGACTTGCTTTTTCAGCTATCCTTGTAAGAAATGGATCAATTTTTATTTTGTGAAGTTCACAAATTTGATGGATCATAATTTTAATTTAACTTTGATACATTATTTAATGTTAAGTTATTGGCTTCTTCTAAACCTTTAGACAACTTATTTTCTTCTTTAGTTGCATGTTAAGTTAAAGTTTTGCCGTTTCAGGATTCAGATATATTTCAGTCGGATACAAACTAAGATGATATTTACAATCATAAACACCTAACCATGATTTGTTAGTGACATGTATCACCCTGATCATCCCATTTACATAGTTTTAGTAGTTTATTTAGGTTACTACTTGATCCTAAGAATGATTTTAAGAACTTCAGCCCTTTTCTTAAGACTTACATGCATAGATTTCTTTCATGTAGATAAACAATGTCGGGACGACCTTTAGAAAACCGACTACTGAATATACTGCAGAAGATTATTCCACGATCATGTCTACCAGCTTTGACTCTTCTTATTACATTTGTCAACTCGCACCCTCTTTTAAAAGCTTCTGAGTTGGAAGCATTGTGTTCATATCCTCTGTCGCTGGTCTATTTCATGTTAACGTTGGAACTATTTACAGTGCCGCCAAAGGTATAGTCGCACAATTGATGACGTTTAGCACCACTTTAAAATAGCTCAAGAAAACAGAGGTTGTAATGTCTATTTTACATCTTCAGGTGCAATGAATCAACTGACGAAGAATTTAGCATGTGAATGGGCGAAAGACAATATCCGGACTAATTGTGTAGCACCATGGTTCACTAAAACGTCTTTAATAAAAGAGGTAATTTACCATCATCATCTTACTCTTTTCTCAACTGATTTTATCCAAATTTTCTTGTTCTTATTCGAGCTATGTGGAATTTGTTTCTTATGATACAGGAACTTAATAATAATGAGTTTCTGGATATTGTGGCATCTAGGACACCCCTGAAGCGCCTTGCGGAAGCAAATGAAGTTTCATCTCTGGTGGCCTTTCTTTGCCTACCTGCTGCTTCTTACATTACTGGCCAAACGATTGCAGTTGATGGTGGATTTACAGTCAACGGTTTTCCATGAGTGAAACATGTGGTCTTTCATAATTTTATGTTTTCATATTAGGCACTCATGTTATTATTATGAACTATCATTATTAACAATTTGCTACAAAACTACCATTACATTTGCACACATACATAAGAAACGCTGCAGTTATGTGTTAAATTGTGCTTACTAGGTACCGCTGCTAACCTTTCATGTTTCTGCAATTTCTATTATTCATCCTTCATAAGTGCAAAGTTACTGACTTATGTTCTGCAGGGTTAGACAGTCTCTCTTCCATCTTTTGTTCTCTTAAGTTTCTGCTTTTAATTCCTCTTTTGTTTATCCGACGGCTAGAACTGCATGAGTTATGCCCACTTAATGGACATCGCATTTTTTCAAAAGACAAACTATCTCACACTATATATAGCACAATTTTTTTTTTCTTTATATTTTGAAGAGCAATGCTTAATTAGGAGCTCACAAAAGGAGCAAAGCCAAAAGGCAAACAACCACCAAAACCACTACACCCAAAAACACTGGCCATCAAGTTGAGGACCACAAAAAGACGATATATACAAAACAACACACAACCTAGAACCAAACTAGAACTAATCACCTACCAGAAGAAACATCACCAGACATTATATTATACGGACTTGAAATCCATGAATTCCAGTTTATCTTTACTTTTCTTTCCGCCATCGGTTAGACATCCAAAGAATGGATGCGGATTGAATCCGAGGAAAAATATCCGAACTTTGCTCCTTACTTTTCTCTTCAACAGTGTAATGAAAACCTTATTCCTCCAAGACCAACTAGCCCACAAAGTGATATAGCACACACCATTAAAGATGGATTTGGTATTTGGATGTAAATGATTCGCAAGCGAGCCAGACACCATCTCGGAGATTGAGCCAAGAGTGTGAGGAAAAGAGACGCCCCACCAACTTAAACACTTACGCCATTTTGCACATGAAATAAAGAGGTGCTCACTAGTTTTAGGGTGGATTCTTACATGGGGCATAAGACTGATAGAATATCAACACCTCGCCAATCTAATTTAGCCAACAATGGAATGCGACCAAGAACAAGACACCAAAGAAAATATTGATCTTTTTTGAAATTAGGGATTCCTACATGGGTCTTACCTGAAAAACAGTCACACAGGTAAGCAGAATCAATGAGCTTGGATAGGTGATTCACAGAAAATATCCCATCATGATAAAAAACCCATGACCAACTATCCCCAATACCAAGAGGTAGGATGGTACCTCTAAGAGAGCCAATAGAGAATGAAGATCAGACAAGCTGCGACCCTGGGGTTGAGATCGCCAATTCCAGATCCGACCCAAGCATAATCAATAAACAGCCAATGGTCCATAAGCCGAAAATCATTCGAACAATCAAGCACAAACAAACGAGGGAACCTTGAATTGAGAGGAGGACCAGTATCAACCCACCTATCGGCCCAAAATGAGATACAACTACCACATCCAATTTTTCTAATGAACGAATTGGTAAATGGGATACTCATATATATCATCAATAACAGCCCCAGTACTCAATATATTTTCCCAAACTCCAGATTTTAGTCATGTATAAAAGATTTCTTTCCGCTTGCTACGCAACATCATCATCAGCAATTGCGTGATTTTGCACATCCAATTTTTCTAGAGTCGTGCCATCAAGTCTCGAGCTTTCGCGATTTTGCCGCTCGAACTACGAGAAAGAATTAGAGGCTAGATTAGTATTAGAGGGCTCGGCCCAGTTGTGCATGTGGGCAGATATCCATTAGGGTTTTATTACTCCATATATTATTAATTGATTTAAGATTATTTGACGACAAAAGATTATTTAAAGGATCAATCTTCACCATCTATTTTTATTTGATCTAATGGATGAGATTAATCTCAACAAATTTAAAAAACCCACTTTTATCCTCTTTATTCAAATATAAATAACTTTCAAACCGTTAATCGTTAAGCAAAAAATATATATAATTGCGACGAAGATTTAATTATCTTTTCTATAGATAAGACTTTGATATACTTTCGACAAAAAACAATTTAGTATTTTTCATGTTTTTTTTAAGTTTTCGCTTTTTTCGTTCTTCGAAATTTGCATTAAAAATATATATGATTAAACACTAATTTGAATATCACATGTGATATTAGTGTTATATCATATATGATATTAGTGTTATATCATATATGATATGTAACATCACATGTGATATTAGTGTAATATCACATATGATATACATATCATATCACATGTGATATCATATATCATATATGATTTAACACTAATATCACATGTGATATTCAAATTAGTGTTTAATCATATATGAGCTTTCATGCAAATTTCAAGAACGTAAAAGACGAAAACGTGAAAACGAAATTTTTCTTTTTCGAAAATATATCAAAGTCTTGCCCGTATAGAAAGATAATTAAACGCTTCTTCGTGACGATGTAAATATTTTCACTTAACGATTAACGGTTTAAGAGATATTTAAATTATAAAAATAGGTGAAATAATAAAATGTTTTAATCCGGTGATTGATTTCTTTTTAGATTGATGGTAGAGATGAGTCCCTGAGTATGTAAAAAACGTTTGGTATGTAAAATAACTCTCCTATTATTAATTAAGTATAGCTTACATGGATTTTATCATTTAACAAAATGGTATACTCGCATAATTGTACTTTCAAACACCGCCTAGGTGATATCTCATACATGGGTTTTGAGTAAAGTAATAAAAGTACTCAATGGGGCCCATTTTTGATATTACCTCGTTGTTCAGAGAGTTCAGATTTTTCAGAAAATATAAAGTACCTGGATATTTTCTGAAAAATCTAAACCCTTGTAACGAGGTTATATACGAAAAATGAGACCCTCGAGTTGACTCATCCCGATATTAACTTGTTTGGTATCCAAATATTAGTGTCAAATCAAAGTCCAAAACCTATATCTTATTAAAATAAAGGGATTAAGTTATACAATGGCAACGCTTTCGACTTTGTACCATTTTAGTGCGCAGTATTTTGTTCCACTTAATGTAATGTACTTTGTTTTGTGCTACTTTAGTGCGTGTACTTTTTAACTTTGTTTAAGTTGTAGAATAGCGATATGGTTTCTATAAGTGTTCCGATTTGGTGCGTCATTCCACGCACCAAATCCGAACACTTATAGATAGTACATTGCTATTCTACAACTTAAACGAAGTTAAAAAAAAGTACAAGTACCAAAGTAGCACAAAAACTGAAAGTACGTTACATTAAGTGGAACAAAAAAAATATACGTACCAAAACGGAACACTTTGAAAAGTACGTTGCTATTCTACGACTTAATCTCTAAAATAAAAGGTTTTGAACAAATTCATTGACATCTTTTTTCTTGTTTATTTTTAAGCACACATGATAATATTTTGATCTTGTAAATTGCAAAATATATTTACACAATCTATCTTTTAGTTTTGCATAAGATACTAAGGGTGTGCGTTTAGTTGGGAGAAAACACCCTTATTTTTCACAAAACATTTTGTAAAAAATAAGGAAAACAAAAATCGCTTTCAAATTGGGTGCATTTAGTTGGGAGAAAGCACCCTTGTTTTTCACAAAACATTTTGTAAAAAACAAAGAAAACAAAAATCGTGTTCAAATTAACGTTTTCCAACAAAATATTTTCCAAAACACAAAATTTCTCTTTCCAACACTAATAAACAAAATCACAAAACATTTTTTTTTTGTTTTCCTCGTTTTCCATTAAAACATTGTTTTCTATTCTCACTCATTACCCTTCCCCCTAACCCTAACACCCCTCTCACCACAACCCACACCACCATCATCGCCTCGACTTGCCGCTCCCGCCGCCGCCGCCATCACCATCGTCGCTCCACCGTCACCGCCATCACCATCGTCGATCTCCATTGCCCAAATACCATCGTCACCAAAGGTTATTTTCAAACCTCTAACCAATTTTGATTGTTGATGCTTATTGGTTTGATAAAATCGTTATACTGGTATTGTTTTTAGGCTTTATGTGTTTTTTAAGTTGTTTAGGGCTGATTTGAGTGTTGTGTTCAGCTTTTTAGTGCTTAGTTGAGCTATTTTAGGTGTAGTTTATGTGCTTTTTAAAGCTTTTTTGTGTGTTGATTTGAGTTATTTGAGGGCTGGTTATAGGTTTTATTGTGTTAATACAAATATCGTCATTAAACGTTATTTATATTTTATGCTCTTTACCTAAGTTTTGTTAACGACAAAAGTAAATTTAATTTTTGTAAAGCATAAAGTTTATCAAGATTAATAGAATTAAAACAAGCTTTTCCTTAAGTAATATCTTCATCACTCAAGCATTTACATTTTGATTAGTCATATATCAATTAACTTTGATGTTCCTCTAAACCATAATGTATGTTAACATTTTTAGATCAAGCATGTTTTAGTTTCTTAAAACAAAACATTACATATGTATTTACATTTAAACATATTTCTAAAAATAGAAAACAACATATGACATCATGTGGTGCATCATTGAAATCTCTAGAGGATTTCATAAGATATCTTGTGTGGATTTGGACTCTACATATCTTACATGATCTAGGTTGGATTTGGTTGACTTTGGTAAGATTTTGGTAATCTTGCTGTCAGACCCCGGCGGCACCAAAAGTTACACGGGCGGAACCATTTTTATGGTTCCGTGGTCCGTGGTGATTACTGTATGTTTTGGCTATAAATAGCAAGCCAAACCAAGTTGTTTTCTCATCCCTTTCTAGCATAATCACATACATTCCTTCTCTCTAACATTTCTAACTCGGTTTCATATCATTATAGTGATCCTCTTTGTAGCAAAGAAGATCAAGGCATATTCAAGCTTCAACAAATAGTTGGAAGTCTTGTTTGTTTTGTTGTTGTATGATCTAGTCTTGTTCATACATCATTGTTGTACCAAACCATCATAAACTTGTGAGTGTGAGTGGTTAGTATTTTAGTCCTTAAAATACATTGTGTGTGGGAGTGGTTGTACCCTTGAAAAGAACTCGACATCTAGCTTAGTGTCGGAAATAGTGTGTGCGAAGTGTAAAGGTTTCTCCACCGGTGAAAGGAGCTTGTTGACTAGTGAAGTTAAACTCTCGAGTTGGAGACTCGGGAGTGGAGTAGGGCAAGGAAAAGAGTCCTTGTAGACCGAACCACTATAAACAACTTGTCGTGGTTTGATTGTTTCTTTCTATTTACTCTTTATATATTGCTTGCATGTTGTTTGATATCTTTGATCAATATCAATTGATCATTACAATAAGTTTCAAAACAAAGATTTTAATCGGTAAACTATTCAAACCCCCCCCCCTTCTAGTTTTCCACAATTGGTACCAGAGCCTCGTTGCTCAAGAATTTCGAGAATATATTGTATTTTATAAACTTGACACGATCCATGGATTCCGAAAACTTTAAAGAGGGGCAATCTATGCAAAGACCACCACTCTTTGAAACCAATGGATTTATCTATTGAAAAAACCGTTTTGAAACATATGTAAAGTCAAAAGATATAGATCTTTGGTTTGTTATAATTAAAGGAGACTTTAGTCCTACAACAAAAGATATTTCTAGTGATGATCAAAAGAAATTAATAGCTAAAAATAATGAAGCTAAAATGATGCTTTATAATGCTTTACCTAGAAAAGAATATGAAAGAATTTTTATGTGTGAAACCGCAAAAGAGATTTGGGAATCTTTGATTATTACACATCAAGGAAATTCACAAGTCAAGGATAACAAAATTGATCTTCTTGTTCAACAATATGAACAATTTGTTATCCCTGAAGATGAAACCATTGATTGTGGATTTGCTCGCTTTAATACTATTATTACTTCTCTTAAAGCACTTGATGAAACTTTTCGTAGTAAGAACTTTGTCAGGAAATTTCTTAGAGCACTCCATCCGAAGTGGAGAGCAAAAGTAACGGCTATTGAGGAATCAAAAGATCTCTCAATAATGTCACTTGACGAGCTAATTGGAAACCTCAAAGTACACGAAATGGTGATGGAGAAAGATTCGGAGATCATCAAAGGAAAAAGAGAGAAAGTCAAATCCGTTGCTCTAAAGGCAAGAACGGAATCTAGTGATGATGACGAATCTTGCTCCGGTAGTGAAGATGAGGAGTATGCTATGGCCGTTAGAGATTTCAAAAAGTTCTTTAGAAGAAGAGGAAAGTTCGTAAGGCAACCCCGAGATGAAAAGAAGCCATTCCGAAAAGACCGAGATGACAAAAGAGGAAAAGGTGAAAGGAAGTGCTTTAGATGCGGTGATACAAGTCATCTAATAGGAGATTGCCCCAAGCCACCTAAAAGCAAAACTCAACGAGCTTTTGTAAGTGGTGCTTGGAGTGATAGTGAGGATGATGAAGAATCAAGCAAGGATGAGATCGCTCTAATGGCACATGAATCAAATGAGGTACATTCCGACTCATCTTACTCTTCTATTGATGATGACACTTTTCATAAATAATATAATCAATTGTGTGAACTTAGCTTTAAAATCATAACTAAAAACAAGATTTTAAAGACTAAAAAGGAATTTTAGAAAATGAAATATATGAGTTAAAAGAAAAGGCAAAACAATTAGAAAAAAGGAAAGCAAATGATGATGATTGCAAATCATGTCAAGAGCTTAGTCTTGAAATAGAAAAGCTAAAACTCACACAAGAAGTTCTCATCGAACATAACTCTAAATTTAAAAGATTTAACAAAAATATTGCTTGTGCCGATGAAATAGTTAGAATTCAAAAAGTACCAGGAAACATGAATGGACTAGGTTTTAATGAAGTACTAATTCCAAATAGTCAAACCAAAACGGCCGAAAAAGACAAACAAACTGTCAAAACTGCTGCAGTATAACACGGACCAGACGGACCCAAAAATAGGGTTCGGTCCGTTGAAAAATTTGGTGCCGTGGCATCTGCTGCATGACAGAATGTTTGCGAACGAACCGTAGTGAATTCGTCAAGGTAACAACGAAAACCAAGGATATTGTTAAACTAAAACCTGTTGTTACATTAGGAGTAGGACTTGCCAGAAATGAATTTAGATCTAAAACTACTCAACAACGGCCTAAAACACCTATTGCCAAATGCCCCTTTCCCAAGAGCAACTACAACATACAACCCAACTATCAACATGCCGTTGGAATCAAAACTTCCTAGACCATATCAAACTCCAAATTACATGCCATGGAACCCTTACCCATCATTTCCATACATGAACCAAGTAAATGGTATGTTTAACCCAAACGGACCCATGAGATATTGGGGACCAAACGCTTGAGTTATTTGTGTCATAGGTATGCTTGAAAGTTGGATTAGAACCCGATGAATGGATAAAAGATAGTGGATGCTCAAGACACATGACGGCAACAAAAGCCTCTTCTCAACATACCAAGAGTATGACGGAGGTAATGTCACTTTTGGTAGCAATCTCAAAAGCAAAATCATTGGCAAAGGTACGATCGCTCATAACTCCCTAACTATTGAAAATGTTGCTCATGTCGATAGGTTAGGATTTAATCTACTTAGTATTAGCCAATTATGTGATAAAAAGTATAAAGTACTATTTGAAGAAAATGGTAGTAAAATACTAAAAGATGGTATCACCATAGCTAAAGGAGTTAGGAAAAATAACATATACGTCATGAAAATAGATAAAACATCTAATGACAAACTTTGCCTAACAACCTTAGATGATAACTCTACTCTTTGGCATAGACGATTAGGTCACGCTAATATGAGACTCATCCAAAACCTATCCTCAAAAGAGCTAGTTAGAAACCTACCAAAATTAAAATATGACCAACATTTTTGCGACGCTTGCAAAATTGGCAAACAAACTCATAGTAGCCATAAGGCTAAAAACATGGTGTCCACATCTAAGTGCCTAGAGCTTTTGCATATGGACTTGTTTGGTCCATCCGCTATAAGAAGTTATGGGGGCAACCTATACACTTTGGTCATAGTAGATGATTACTCAAGGTTCACTTGGACATTATTTTTGAAAACTAAAAATGAAGCTTTTGATAAATTTGAAATACTTAGTAAGAAAATTCAAAATCAACTAGGTATCAACATTGTGTCAATCCGGACGGATCATGGCCGCGAATTTGACAATGAAACACAATTTGGAAACTTTTGTGATACAAATGGTATAACACATAACTTCTCGGCTCCTCGAACACCTCAATCTAATGGAGTTGTAGAACGTAAAAATAGAACTATTCAAGAAATGAGTAGAACAATGCTTAATGAACAAAACATACCTCAAAAGTTTTGGTGCAACGCCGTTGATACTTCTACATACATTTTAAATAGAGTTTTAATACGTCCTTTCTTGAACAAAACACCATATGAATTATATAAAGGCAAAAAGCCGACTTTAGGATATTTTAGAGTGTTTGGGTGTAAATGTTTCATTCTTAATACCAAAGACTATCTCACCAAATTTGACCCAAAGTCTTATGAAGGTGTATTTCTTGGTTACTCACAAACTAGTAAAGCTTACATAGTTTTAAACAAAGAAACAATGAGAGTCGAGGAATCGTTGAACATAACATTCGACGAAAGTCCACCTCCTTCTAAGACATCACCTTTGGTAGATGATGACTTAGTTGAAAGTCAACTTGTAGAAGGTCAAGAAATAATTGAAAATGACAAGGAAGATGAACCATTAAATAATGAAATTATAAACATCAAAGAATCCAAAAGTCATCCTTTAGAAAAGTCATAGGACAACTAAATCAAAGAACGTTAAGATCACAAGCCCAAAATCAAAGTAACTACTTTTGCTTTGTATCAACCATTGAACCGAAAAACATAAACGAAGCAATAAAAGATGAATCTTGGGTAATTGCTATGCAAGAAGAGCTAAACCAATTTGTTAGAAATGATGTTTGGAAATTGGTTCCAAAACCTAAAGATCAAACTATAATTGGAACGAAATGGGTTTTTCGAAATAAAATGGACGAAAATGGTGTAGTGTCTAGAAACAAAGCTAGGCTTGTTGCACAAGGTTATAATCAACAAGAAGGGATTGATTACGACGAAACTTATGCACCGGTAGCTAGGCTCGAGTCTATTAGAATCTTACTTGCATATGCATGTGCTTATGACTTTAAATTATTTCAAATGGATGTTAAAAGTGCATTCCTAAATGGGTTTATTAACGAAGAAGTATATGTTGCTCAACCTCCCGGTTTTACCGACTTTGAAAAACCACATCATGTCTTCAAACTTAAGAAGGCATTATACGGACTTAAGCAAGCACCAAAAGCTTGGTACGATCGGCTTAAGACTTTCTTAGTAGAAAACAAATATACCATGGGATTAGTAGATAATACTCTTTTTACCAAGAAAAAGGAATCACACATTATCATAGTTCAAATATACGTTGATGACATCATATTTGGATCAACTTGTCAAGAGCTATGTGATGATTTTTCTAAAATCATGCACGACGAGTTTGAGATGAGTATGATGGGTGAGTTAAACTTCTTTTTAGGACTTCAAATTAAACAACTTGAAGATGGCATATTCTTTAACCAATCTAAATACATAAAAGATATGCTTAAGAAATTTGGTCTTGAAGACTCAAAACCAACTAAAACACCCATGTCCTCGGACACAAAACTCACCAAGGATGAGGAAGGTGAATCGGTAGATAACACTAAATATAGAGGAATGATCGGTAGCCTACTCTATCTCACGGCTAGTAGACCCGACATTATGTTTAGTGTTTGTCTATGTGCTCGCTTTCAAGAAGATCCCAAAGCATCACACTTAGAAGCCTTGAAAAGGATATTTAGATACATTAAGGGAACGACATGTTTAGGATTATGGTATCCCAAAGGAACGGTGTAGAAACTATAGTGTATGCCGATTCGGACCATGCCGGTGACTATGTCGATAGAAAAGTACAAGTGGTATTTGTACTTTTGTTGGACATTGTCTCACCTCATGGTTTGCAAAGAAACAAACGGCTCTAGCTATCTCAACCATCAAGCCGAATACGTCTCACCGGAAAAGCATGTCAACAAGCTCTTTGGATGAAGCAAGCTCGTGGATTACGGAATTCATCTCAACGATATCTCTATACTTTGCGACAACAAAGGAGCTATTGATCTCAGCAAAAATCCCGTCCAACATGCTCGAACGAAACATATTGAAATCCGCCATCACTTTCTTCGCGACAATGTTCAAAAAGGAAACATCTCAATTGAGAAAGTATCCTCCGAAGACAACATTGCCGACATCCTAACTAAACCTCTCAAACGAGAACCATTTAATCTTCTTAGACTTGGCTTAGGATTAATGGAACCAAACATGTAGTTAAAACATAGTCTAAACCTTAGAACAACCAAAACAAAACAAATTAGCCTAAATCTGCTACTGTTCCCACGACACCAAACGACCAAACGGACGGAACCAAAAATTTGGGTCCGTCTGGTCCGTGGTGACAACAGTAGCAAATATTCTAATTACAAAACATCTTCTTCCTCACAATTCACTTTACCAAAACGAATCAACAACACACCTAACTCATTGTTAAGACTTTTTCTCCCACTAATCACTGAAGAAAACATCATTGTAAGTATCCTAACTACATTACTTCTCTTAATTCTGAGTCTAGGATTCTAATTTATGCACAAAACCATTACATGGGGATTATGTATATTCTTGTACAAAACATGAACTCAATTGGTAAATTGCATAACTAGTTACTGAAATTAGGTACTACATTGTCACATTGCATAAACTAATCATGTTTCCCACTACTTAAAAGATAATTACTATAAGGCATTATTCTAATTAAACAAAAACCCCATGTCAAAATTTTGAAAAGCTTCTCACTTGTAGGAAAACAATTTTTCATTGTTAATACAAATAGAAACGTAATTTTTCATCACTTGCATAATGTCTCTTGAATACTAAAGGTAATGCATAACTAATATGCATTCCCGGGTATATTCAAATGAAGCCACATTGAATTAGGAGCGTTTGGGTTATCTCTCGCCTTTTGCCAAACACCCCCATTAAAAACCATTTTATGCATAAAATGAGTCGAGATAACCGCAACTCCAAATTGTTTTCATATAGGCACACACTAGAACAAAAACGCTAAGTTTGTTTTCATTTTTACTAAAACTTACAAATTCTTGCTCATAGGAACAAACATGGTAGCCGCAAAATTCTACGACCACAAGGACACTCTTAACTACATCCCCGAACATCACAAAACCAAGGGCCTCACCAAAGAACAAGTTGAAATCTTTAGGAGTCTAGAGAAAAGGTACTTCCATGAGGGTAGGACCATTCATCCTTCTTTTGTCGACGGAACTAATCTCCGTCAAGAGCTAGCCACTATCAACTTCGATTGTCTCCTTGACATCGATGAACCAATTTGTCCTAGGTTTGTCCTAGAATTCTATGCTAGTGTTGTCTCTTTCACAAATGAGGATAATCAAATGGCTCTTAGGTTTAGGATCAATCAAAATGACTACTCCATCTCCCTAAACCAATTTGCTCAAGTGCTAGGAATTCCTAACCGTGGTACATGTGTTTACTCGGATAAGTGGTCACTCACTATCCTTGATGCTATCAATGACCGCTCTCGTCCCTACCAAACTCCTTTGGTAGACAAGGACATCATTCGTGAGCACCTTTTTAATGAAAGGGTAGCTCCAACCCGTGTCACTCGAGCGGGAAAGGAAGTAAACCGAGATCCATACGGTATGGAACTCAATGAGCTCAAGCCCGAATTCAAAAAGTGGGAGGAACTCCTTAGAGCCAATGTCATTAGCACCATAGGAAATAGAGACCATATCAATGCTTGCCTTTGTCACATGCTCTACAACTTGTCCACTCGTCAACCATTCAACTTAGCTTACTACATTGCTAGGAGAATGGTAGATATCCCTACTCAAGGCTCCGTTGCTCTTCCATACGGGATGATACTCACCCGTCTCTATAGAGCATATGCACCCATTCCACCAAGTCCAAAAGGGTTGAAGCTAGATTATTCTCTCATCCCTCACATATTTGTGCCCTTGAGTGACGAGCGAGTGTCCAAGACCAAGGTAAAAGGCCAAAACCTCCAACTCCTTCATCATCATCATCATCATCATCAAATAGCTCCGAAGACGGTCTCCCCAATTCTCGGCTACCACCTCAAGAGTACTATGCATCTCTTCCCGAGATTGAGAATGAATCGAGGAGTTCAAGCAAACCAAGGGATGTTCAAGTGCCTTGGAAGGATGATGACAAAGATTTACAAAAGTTGGATAAGTGAGGTTTAAAGGAGTGTTTGGAACAAGACAAAAACAATGATGTATGATATTATTTGGGTGTTTTTACTTTGTAGGATGATAAACTAACTTGAAACAATGTTGTATGCTAACCGGTTCATGCAGGGGGATAGCACACGAGTGTTATCAAATTTTACCCATTTTCACTTATATGTGAAAATCGTTAGCCCTTGGTGAAAATCAATGCTCCACTATGTTTGTGTATGCGTTATTGACTGTTCCTAACTAGAAATAATTAATGCCATATGTTTTAAGAAAAATTTCAGGTTTCGGAAAAGTCTCCGATGGTTAAAAATGTGGTTTGTGAAGAATTATGGCCACCACGGACCAGACGGCACCAATTTTTTGGTTCCGTCTGTTTAGAAATATGGTGCCGCCAGACTTGTATAGACGGACCAGACGACACCAAAATTTTAGTTCCGCCTGTGTAAAAAATTGGTGCCGTGGGGACTGCAGGTAATTTTCTAAATTTCGCTAATTTCAACATTCCAAATTACCATAATTTGCTTCTAGGATAGTTTTACTAGTTTTTATCCATATTAGAACTAGTTTAACACACTTAGACATATAGGATATCCATTTCCACCAAAATTCAAAATTCCAAAAATTCACCCAAGGAACCCTTTTTCATAAAGGAAGGAACCAAAAATTTGGTTCCTTGTAATCCGTGGGTGATCTGATTCTCAAGATCCTACAATCATTAGAACACATTTATTGCATATCTTTGTCTCTTCACTCCATCCTTCTTGTATGGCTTGACTTAGATGATATGACTAGCATTAAAAACACTTCCAAATCATTAGAAACCTCCTTTCTTCTATGGATTAACATCAAATCAAACACATTTCTCCATAATTTCATAATCCTATAAATTAAGACCTTCTAAGATGATCATCCTCACACCTTCCAAATTTCTCTCATCTTCTACTAGAACAAGCTTAAGCAAAATGACTAAGTCATCCACTTCTTCTCCATCAAACAAGCCTTGCAAGAGAACGGCTAGAATGAGTGTTAGACCATGTTGCTTTGTCAACATTAGCTCATCTTCGATTCCTCTCCCTAACCATCTCATCTCCCATAAGAGATGAGAACTTTCTCACTTTGACTACTCCTACACCACCTCCAAAATCACCTATTGTAGTCACCACTCCACCACCAACAAAACTCCCATTACTAGCTCTCCACCACCGGCTCCCATCCAAACATCCAAGTCACCATCACCTCCTAAATCTCCAACTCTCATACCATTAGAGCTATTCTCACACCACCTACATCTCCAAACCCATTTTGGAGGACTTGGGGACTTGCCTCCTAGGCCCAATAATCCACCTCCACTACCATCCTTTGGTACAATTGAGCGAATAGCTCATGAGCCTCCACGTCCATCCTTTGACCCAAACGCCCCGTTAGGGCCTCAACCTCGTCTTTTCCATCCTATTCACCATGACATTCATGGACCTTTGTATGGGGATCATGCCCTACCTCCAACATCCATGTCTCCTCATATAGAGGACATCGATGAATCCATGTGGGAAGATCACCCACATTCTAAAGCGGAGATAGAAGCCGAGCTAAACCATCTCCACAACTTCTCCAATATGGTGGACTCTCACCTTAGTGAAACCATGCAAATGCAAAATGCTTTGCTAGCCTCCCTAATCACCACTCCAACCACCAACACCAACAACTCCACCATTCCACCACCACAAAATCATGAACCATATTACCCTCCTAGACACGGTTGCTCAAATTGTGAGCGGACCGCCCACATTAGCGAACGGACCCGGGTGATGGTCCATGAGCTTCAAGATGAAATGAGGTTCATCCTCAACCACATCCTAGAGCGAATCAATGCTCTTGCTCATCCACCACCTCAATAGGAGGTTCCTAGTTTATCTTTTAAATTCTAAGTCTTTTTTTATTTTTCTAGGATTTTCTTTGTATTTTTCTAATTTTCTAGGATTGTCTTTTTAATTTTCTAGGATTTTCTTTATGTACTAACACATCATTGTGTTCCATTTCATGATTTTCATATCATGAAAATTTTAACAAGTGAATGGTGTTTCTTATATTGTTGTTGATTGTTACATGGTGATTGGAAATGCTTATATACTTGTGATGATGCTTATTACTAACATCTTTTTTGTAGCTTTTTCACAATCCATGTATCTTTCTCTTGGCACCCAATTTAGGGGGAGCATTGGCCAAGGGGGAGATAATGGCTCGGGCTCATTACATATTCCGCCTCGCCTCTTCTTTTTGTTTCGACAAAAAGGGGGAGAAATATTATAGAACTTGGACTTTGACTTTCTTAAAAAAAGTCAACTGCATACTTTGACTTTTTGAAAAGTCAACATCATACTTTGACTTATGAAAAGTCAAAATTGGACAAACTAGTCATAAGATAAAATAAACTTTTTATTATCATCTTTATCTAACTCACTAGTTATTTCAAGTTCTAAAATTAATTTCATATTTTTATAACTCTTGTACAAACTTTACATCTTTTATAAAAATAAAATTTATGTTTTGTCCTCAACAAAAAGGGGGAGATTGTTAATACAAATATCGTCATTAAACGTTATTTATATTTTATGATCTTTACCTAAGTTTTGTTAACGACAAAAGTAAATTTAATTTTTATAAAGCTTAAAGCTTGTCAAGTTTAATAGATATTAAAACAAGCTTTTCCTTAAATAATATCTTCATCACTCAAGCATTTACATTTTGATTAATCATATTTTTGATATGCCTCTAAACCATAATGTATGTTAACATTTTTAGATCAAGCATGTTTTGGTTTCTTAAAACAAAACATTACATATGTATTTACATTTAACATATTTCTAAAAATAGAAAACAACATATGACATCATGTGGTGCATCATTGAAATCTCTAGAGGATTTCACTAGATATTTTATGTGGATTTGGACTCTACATATCTTACACAATCTTGGATGGATTTGGTTGACTTTGGTAAGATTTTGGTAATCTTGCTGTCAGACCCCGGCGGTACCAAAATGTTACACGGGCGGAACCCTTTTAGGGATCCGTGGTCCGTGGTGATCATTCTTGAATGTTTTGGCTATAAATAGCAAGCCAAACCAAGTTGTTTTCTCATCCCTTTCTAGCATAATCACATACATTCCTTCTCTAACATTTCTAACTCAGTTTCATATCATTATAGTGATCCTCTTTTGTAGCAAAGAAGATCAAGGCATATTCAAGCTTCAACAAATAGTTGGAAGTCTTGTTTGTTTTGTTGTTGTATGATCTAGTCTTGTTCATACATCATTGTTGTACCAAACCATCATAAACTTGTGAGTGTGAGTGGTTAGTATTTTAGTCCTTAAAATACATTGTGTGTGGGAGTGGTTGTACCCTTGAAAAGAACTCGACATCTAGCTTAGTGTCGGAAATAGTGTGTGCGAAGTGTAAAGGTTTCTCCACCGGTGAAAGGAGCTTGTTGACTAGTGAAGTTAAACTCTCGAGTTGGAGACTCGGGAGTGGAGTAGGGCAAGGAAAAAGAGTCCTTGTAGACCGAACCACTATAAACAACTTGTCGTGGTTTGATTGTTTCTTTCCTTATTTACTCTTTATATATTGCTTGCATATTGTTTGATATCTTTGATCAATATCAATTGATCATTACAATAAGTTTCAAAACAAAGATTTTAATCGGTAAACTATTCAACCCCTTCTAGTTTTCCACAAGTTTTCATAAACACATAACAAATCAATATGTGGAAAACTAGAAGGGGGGTTGAATAGTTTTACCGATTAAAACTTGGTTTTAAACTATTTAGATCGACTTATGTCAATCTATTAAACATGTGTGTTTGATGTTGATAGACAAGCATATATAAGTATGTAATGAAAAGATAAGGAGTAAGAAGCACAAAACCGCAACGCGAGTATTTATAGTGGTTCGGCTACAAGGACACCCTCCTTGCCCTACTCCACTCCCCGAGTCACCTACTTGAGAGTTCGTAATCACTACACGACACCAACTCCTTATGGCGGAGAAGCCTTCACAACGTTGCCTACTCTTTATCCGGTACAAGGCTAGATACCGGGTTCTTCCACGAGGTAGAACCAAACCTATCACAACGTCCCTACCCTTTATCCGGTATTAGGCTAGATACCGAGTTCCATTACAATGGAGGAACTACTACCTAATAACTACAAGACACCTAACCCCAAAGGAGATCTACTCCTTATAACAACATCAACAAGGATATCAATATCCTTTGACCCAATACTAATCTATCTTGTACATCGAATCACACCATATCGAATGTACACCTTAGGCACCTTTCACTAATGCCTTTGACTTGATCTTCAAGGCACCTTTCACTAATGCCTTTGGCCTTGACTTCTAAGCACCCTTCACTAGTGCTTTCAATACGGACAATCGACACCCTTCACTAATGTCTTCGTCTTGACTCTCTTCGACATCCTTCACTAATGTCTTTAACACTACACTTTATGAGAAAGAAGAAAACTATCAACAAGAGAACCACGGTAGTCTTGATGATGGTGAAGCATGGAAACTCATGGACTTGAGCTTGCTCGTCTTCAAAAGATGGTGATCTCGCCTTTAAGAGGAACCTAGAGAATCACACAAAACAAAACTACATACATAGATCACTTGGATCCGGGGTTAGAGAGTTTATAACTCAAAGAGAAAATATGTGAGAAAGGGTGAGGTACAATGAAGAAATGGCTCACTATTTATAAAGAGAAAATAGCTACTGTTCCACGGATCCATGCAGTGTAATACTGGGGATCCGTGGGACGCTCCCCTTTGCCCATTGGTTTTGGGTCATGGGTCATGGGTTATGGGTCATGGATATCAAGTAGATACAATGTATCTATAAGATGCAATGCATCTAGTCCATGGTACATGGATTAAAACTATGGGCCATGGATTAAAATCATGGGTCATGGATAATATCCATATATGACATAAGCATGATGTCATGCAATGGGTTATGGGTCAAGCTCCATGGGTTGTACCCAACTTCATTCAATGTATTTGGTCAATAGGTCAAGTACTTAAGTTTCTACCCAATTGTATTACCCATTATAATACATACTAGTTATGTATATATTAGCCCAATATGTAAACACTAGTTGTTATACATATGTATTATAAAATCATAAAATCACTTATACTTGTTTTAGTGTTTTATGTGAAAACGTAAGTGTGTTAGAAAACTGTTAGCTCAAACTATTTACGTATTTTATTTGTTTCGTTAAAATGATTTTACATTTGTTATCGACAAAACATGTAGGATCGTAAATATTATTGTGTTTGATGATTTGGGTGGTCTAGGATGGTGGTGATACAAGAAAGCCATGTTTTAGAGAGAGAAAGAGTGAGAGGGTGTTCTTGGTAGAGACTTGCTTTACAAAAATGAAAGGTTAGATTATGAGCACCACCCTTCCAAGGATGGAAGGGTATTTATACTTACGAGCACTACACGACCTCCGACGGCCGTGGATCGTGTATACATGGGTAAAGACCCGTCCTTCCTCCACGGTGTTACACTAAACTAATCTACGCTATTAATTAACTAGTTAACTACTAAACAACGTAAATAACGATATGTCTACGAGCTAACATATGCTAGACTATAATTAGGGGTGACCGACACTTTAACATGGAATTTCCAATTCCTAACAATCTCCCCCTAAGGGAGGTCACCCCTTGAAATACATTTTGCATCCTAGCATTCTAATTTGTCTTTAGTTATGAGCTCGTAGACTTCAATTCTTCAAGTTCCGCAATCTTTGTGCATTAGTAGTGATTCTTTAAAGTCCGCATAGTTTTGTACTTTGAGTGAAGGTCTTTACCTGATGCACATCTTTGATGATCTTCGAGCTTTCATTGAGATCATCAGCCACAGTAAATCTCTGAATCACCCTTTATTGTGTTGCCATCATGTGAAGTTGTGACTTTCGGACCGACATGCTCACACTTTTGGATCATGACATCTTTTCATCGGAGTAGCGGAAGCTTTACTGGTTCATGATATTTGCGACTATCGAGCTGGTTATGTAGACAAGCAATTGTCATGATTTCTTTAATTAAGTGTGGATGTTTGTGAGCATGCGGCTTTGGATTGACTCCTCATTTCGAGCAATGAACCGTCCAAATGTGCCCGCAAACAACGAGTTAGCAATAAAACACACGAAAGTGTCTTTGATCACTTTCGTTGAATTGAGGTACACGCCCACGGTTCCCCGTTGATCAATACAAGCATCGCTCGTGATCGGGAAGAATTCGAGGAATCTCCTTGATGTGGTTTCGCAATGCTCTAGTCGTTCTCAAACCGAACGTCTCAAAGAAGACAACACGGAGTGAGTGAACCAATGAATTGAGATTCACCGATTGATGAAAGATTGATTTGAAAACAATCGTATTGCTTAGAATAAAGAGTTTTGCAATACAACGAAGGTTTTATGAGAAAGATCAATTTTCAATCATAAATACTTTTGTATTTGAAAAGAGTACACATTCGATGTGCTAGAGGAAAGAAGATTTGCACATCGAGCAGCTTTTTCCAAAAGTATTTTTCAATCGTAGATACTTTTGTGTTTGAAAACATGAATACACATTCGATGTGCTAGAGAAAGAAGATTCTCACATCGAACGGTTTTTCCAAAAGTATTCGTCAATTCATTACGGACCAAGGTTGATTCAAGAATGAATCGCCCCATTGTTTCTATCCGGTTGTCACAAGCTTGATCTTTATAAAGATCTCACATGTCACCCACCAAGAGCTTGTTTGATGTTGGCTCTAGAAGGCTTTCCATCTTCATCGTGAATATATTTAATATATCACTCGGATGTTCTGGCAATACCACAAGGATAATGCGTAGGACTCTTAATATATACTCACTTTCCACATTGCGTGAAACAGTAAGTCTTCAAGAATTATGTGTCCTAATGATATTGTGGATGATCTCTTGGCTCTAGATTCAATAGTGCACATTTGGTTTCCTATTCCGGAGACTAGGGAGAGGGTCTCCTTCTTCAATATCAACGATCTCTAAGAGAAAGTCGATAGATTATGTCGGTTCCCCGTGAGAATGGAACAAGCCCTTTTAAGAGGAACTTGAATAGCTTGGGAAGTTTAGTGCAGTGCGTCACTGGGTCCATGACGTCTTGTCTTCAATACCGGCATTACCTTGGTAACCACCAGTAGCATATGTATTAAACCCGGTTACTGCCCTAAGGTTGAATTATTGGAGGGCTATTTCTTTTCACCCTTTTTACATTCATTTCTTTTTCATTCTTCAACCCCTTAAGTGCTTACCGAGACTTTATAACTAGAACCTTGTTGGGTTTGTTCCAGTTCTAGCTCTGTCTCAGTAGGCACTCTTCCCATATTCTCATATTTCTCCTTTTTTTCATCATACCTAAGTACTCTACACTATCTAGTGGATTGTCCCTGGGTAGATCCCTCCGGCTCTGGCGGGATCGTGGGAACGAATACCTAACCTAACCATCCTTATAACTCCATGCATAAAGTAAATTGGTCGGTCTTTTGGCATTGTTCTTTTCTTCTTGAAACCAATTGAAAAATCATTTTGAAAAACAATCAAGGTACTTGTGATATAATATCAAAACATTTTGTACCTTAATTGTTTTGATCATTTAGAAATGCACCCCCTCAACATGTGCATATGATTTTGAAATTGTTTAGCACATGGAGGCAAAAGTTCTTTGAAACAATTTCTTGATAACAATTTCCTTCGAAAAAGCCATTTGATTTTCTTGGTAAATTCTCCCCCTCAAAATGTGCGTTGGTTGTTTGAAATCATTTAACACATCGAGGTAGGAGTTCTTTGAAGTACTTTCACGATCACATTTGCCAATAAGAAACCATTTAGAAAATCAATCAAGGTACTTTATGTTGAAACATAGAATCTTTTGTACCTTGAAAGTTTGTTTTCTTTTGAAATGCTCCCCCTCAATATGTGCTTCGAGATTCGAAAGTGTTTAGCACATATGGGAGAGCAGTATTCATATTTGAATCAAAATGATCATCTTTAATCAAGTTTCATTATTAAATCACAAATTCTCCTCCGATCAAAAATATCAAACCCTTTGAGATTTTGGATCCCAAGTGATTTAATAAGGTTTAGAAAACATGGGAGAGAAAATGTGGCCTTGTTTAAATACTCTTCTGGTTTTTGGATAAATGCTCCCCTCAACATGTGCATTATGTATATTGAAATCGTTTGGCACATGGAGGCGGGAGTGCCTTGAAGGACTAAAACCAATTCCTATTAAAAGCATTTGAGATTTAAATCACGATCTCTCCCGATCAAAATTTCAAACCAATTGAGATTTGTGATCCCAATTGATTTAAATCATTTAGAAAATTTTGGGGAAAGACGTGGCAAGATTTGATTTTGAAAAATGACATATAAGGACCATCTTAAGACATTAAGGATTGTTAGTGTCAGGTATGATTGTTTTAAGAGATCTTTTAGGTAAAATAAAACAATTTCACAATCAAACAAGAACAGAAAAAATTTCATTTTGAAAGATCTTTGTGTTTTAAAGAAAATCATACCATGACATAACATTAAATCTTTAGATCACCACATTAATTCGTACAAACAGACTTTTATGAAGAAATATCGTTTGAAAATACTTAAGTTTGAAATCACTCTCCCCCTCAATCAATGACCGTAGTCGTTGATTGAGTGACTTATAGTTTTGATAAAATGAAGTCCGGTGATTTTCAAAATTTAGTCCAGTTTATTTTCAAAACCAATATTTTTCCATTTTCAAAAACAATATTATTTGAAAATTGTTTAAAAATGGTATAAAATTTCTGCACAAAGATACGTTAGTGGTTGAGAAGCATATGTTGTTGTTTGTAGGGCTTGGAAGAAAACCGTCTGGCGATGCAATGAGACTTCATACGTTGCATTTTAATGCCACCGAGGTCAAATTAAGCTCCGTGTCTTCATTTGCGATGAAGAAAACCATCTGGCGATGCGGTGAGACCTCTTACGTTGCATTTTTCCATGCCAACTCTCCATAGAAGTCCAATTAAGCTCCGTTTCTTCATTTGTCAACCCAAGATATAGTTACCATTTCCTTCGCATCCAATCATCTTCAATTGTGGGATCCGGATCGGGAACATTCTTATATACCAATATACCTGCATACGTTAGTGAACACACATACATATACATGGTGGTCGACATTACCCAAACAGCAATCGACTAATAAAAGTCAATTCAACATATCAATCAGATCATAAAAGGTATGGGAATAATGTGTTCATCAATCTCTAATCATCTAATCCTAGCAATCATATCCTAGGCACCTAGTCCTTCAACGTAGGTTAACATGTCTAACATTTAAGTATATAGGATAATTGGATAAGCCCGTTAGATGATATAAATTTGAAAACATTCTCCCCCTCAATCAATGACTTATTTTCCGAAAAGTTTAAAAGCTAAGTCATTGATTGAGTTTTCAATTTTACAAAACTCAAACCGATTGATTTACAAGCAACTCATTTACCACCATTTTGAATACAACAAATATTTTCTAAAGAATTTTAGACAAAAAACATTTGTGTAGGAACTGCATCCTTGACATACTTTCCTCATTTTTGTTTTTAGGATAAGTGCACGAAATATTTGAAAATTGGTTTAGCGCAACACTTTCCTTTCTTGAAGAGCGGGTTGCTATCAAAAGTAATAGCAAACCATAGTTTTAACCATGGGTTACAGTCTGAAGTAACTGCAAGCCATTTTTTGAAGTGCGGGTTACAGTCTGAAATAACTGTAAGCCATTTGATTTGTGACATGTTTAGAAAAGAAATATTTACACCTTCTGCTCGAACTTCATATATGGTCCCGTGCCATTGTTGAATGACATTTCTAAGACCGCAGATGCTATCAATACCAGAAGACATGTCTTGAGAAAACATATTTTTGGTCTTTTTCAAAATTTTCTGATTTTTATAGGTTTTTTATGGTTTTATATTTTTCTATTTTGTTTCACTTGGTTTTATATTTTTGTATTTTGTTTTTGATAAATATTTACAAAGATAGAGAAGATGATATAGTTTAAGAAGATGAAGATACGATGCAGAGATAAGGATATCGAGCAGACCCGTTGTAGAAGATAGAATTCGTCATCTCTTAAACTTCCACCACCAAAGCTTCCGAGGCTCCGAATAGAATATAGAACATGAGCCTTTGAGAAAGAGAGACTTTGGCGCTTCCCCCAAACCGAAAATCCATTAGATGAGCAGATTCAAGCTCTATTTCAAGCTTGCCTTAGCAGGTGCAGAGAAGCACACCATTATCATAAATCCACCGCTCCTTTTAAGAACGATAATCGAGATTCTCCGTTCGGGTTATATCATCCAAATGAACAACAAAGAACGTATCATCCCACATTTAAATAATCTTCTCAAGTTCCTTTTCCACCAAGTCTCAGCAATCCATTCCAAAGGTGTCAAGAGACCACTTTCCCCAAGTAGATGAATTGATGCGATACTCTTATACTAGAGCTCAAGAACCCGAATACACATATACCAAGACGAGAAACTTATACCATCAAGTAGCAGATTAAGTCCAATAGCCAAAGAATAACCCCGATGTATACTTTTCTCCCTTTGAAGAAAGTGTATGAAGCTCAAGAACCCAAAGTACCGAATGCCCAAAGAGAGAATAACCGATAACATTGAAGAAGCGGGCCGAATCACCGATTATCTCTGCGGATGACAACTCGGAATAAGTGATTATATCTATGAATCACTGATTAAGCCCTCAAGTGAAATAGTGGCGCCCCAATGTACACAATTCTCTCTCCCGATAATTGCGATAACATCAAAATCATCACACACTTGTGTACCTCTTTTATCACGAAACATTCTCTTACATCACTTCCCCACGTAGTTGGAATAATAACACTAAAAGCCTTGATGAGTAAAACCTTGAGTTTCTCTGCAGTCATGAAATTTGTCTTCCGGGATATCTTCAATCACTTAGAAGAATCAAGTTCATCAAGTTTACTCGCTTTGTGTTTAGATGTGAGTCTCTTCCCCTTGCCGGTTTTAACACTTGTAATCGAACACATTCAAAGCCCATATTCTAGAAATCTTTTGAGAAGAACACTTTAATTAGCTCAAATGTATCTGTGAGAATCAACTTGCTGAATAGTGTGAGCAAGTCTAATTGGGGATTAAATCTGGCTTTTTACTCTCCCCCAATTAGTGCTCTCCCCTAAACCGACAATCTTTTAATAAATGCCCTGAATAAGAAGAAGTCTTTTGATAATCAAATGCAACTCGTCTTTTAGTCTTCTAACATACAGCAGAAGATGAAGAACATGTAGAACAGACTGTAGACTCGACATTCTTCAAGATTGTCCAGTTGGGGAATAGATATTTAACATCTTCATCTCACCAAATGCATTCCAATTACCTTATATGTAGCAAATCTCCTTAACTAAAATCCTCCCAATCAAACAAGAATAGAAAGATGTTCATCAAGGAAACCAAACCAAAGAACTAGAGGCACTTTTTCATTCATCACATCACTCATGAGAAGATGTCAACTACCGGCTCTTAGAAGAAACTCCATGTAAAGATGACCCGATAAGAAGAAGCTCGGTTCTTACATGAGTTAGGAGCCGTATGACCCTATATTCCCAAATATAACTCAACATGTAGAATTATCATACTTCTTCTCCCCCTCAAGAATTGCATATGAAAATGCCATTCTTGATTGAATAAGTGAACATTATCCAAATATAGTCTTTTCACACTTCTCCCCCCAAAGGTTGCATATGATGTCGCCATCGGCATTATAATTAAGCAAGTGGAATAAGAGAACAATCAACAGTAGTCCGGTTCACTTGATGACTGAAGCGCATGGAAAAAGCATGAAGCATGTTGATGAGAATGGTCATAATAAGAAGATTTCTCTTCTTACAAGATAAAGCGCCTTCGAAACGTACACTTTTCTTTTCTTTAGGGAACGAGGCTTGAACTGTTGTGTTCAAACGTCATAATCTCTCTTTTCATTTACTCTTGGCAAAACTTGTACTCAACCCCATTATCATTCAAGAGGCTCTTTGTAGTGACGACCAATGGAGAAAACCCAATATGATGAATTTGACCTCAAGTAAACTAACCCGAACTCATGACTTAAACTTGCACCTATGTAACAAAGAGCGGTGCGAGACTTCATCCTCCATTGAATCTCTAAGTACTCTATACTCTTCAACCAACCAACCATCAAGTATGAGACGTACCAACCTTAAAGTGATAGTTATTTTGTGGTGATAAGAGCCCAATTCCCCCAAGTGGTACAAGAAAAGGAAAAAGTCACCCAACAATAACTAGATTTCCAAGTCTTCGTTTTTGATAATAAGCGTGAACAAGGATCATGAAGAATCTTCATCCAACCATCCCCGATACCTTCAGATACTAAGTACACTCGCCGTGATATTTCACTTCAACCTCAAATAAATAATAGTGAATTAACCCGTTATCACATCTTCGGTTAAAAGCTCAAATCTAGCCTCCTTTTACGTTTTAAGTAAAATATGATAATTGTTTTGATCTCGACCATGGTTAAAAGCACATATGCCCGTAAAACCAAGTATAACCATACTGCCATGACAAAAATCCAAACACACATCCAATTCATGAAGTACACCTTTTATCACTTCTTCAAGTAGAAACCGTAGCACCAAAGATCAAATAAGATTCGAAATACACTTTCCTCTCTCCGTGATGGTTCCATCATCACGGATTTTACAACTCTATGGTTTAAATAGAAATAGTTTCTTCATGGATTTTACAAAACCAAGAATAAACCGTAAGATAGATCCGAAATGCACTTTACAATTACCATGATGTTTCCATCACACGGGATTTTACGAGTCTATGATTTAAACCGAGAAATAGATTATTTCGGGATTTTACAAAATCAAGACAAAACCGTAAACAATGTCACTTGAATGTGTTAAGACAACTTTGGTTTCGGTGAATATCTGCTTTAGGGGAACATGTAGCGGTTCATCGCCAATACTTACTCCAACATCAACAATATCATCAACCATCCCAAAAAATACTGTAACCACATCATTCACACATTCGCCGGAATCTGCGGTGACAACATGGTGATGTAAACCCGGTATGCCAAACTTGATCATGAAGTGAAATTCCCATTTGTTACTTAAACTTGTACTAATCCTTGTGATGAAGAAACGGTGTACCCAATGTACAAAACCTCTTGACATATTCTCAATCAGTGAGACACCAAAGTGATAGTTACGTTGTCGGTTAAGCAAGAAAGAGTCACAATCGTAGCTAAATACCCAAGTCTTTATCACACTCTATAAAAGCCCAAACAAGTCATCTTCGCGAAAAAGTAGAAAGAAGATGAAAATAAGTAAACGCGCCGAAAACTTCACTTCAAATCCAAATAAGAAATACCAACAAACAAACCCCAAGTCCACTTTGTTCAACCATTAACTCAAGCCGAGACATAATATTTTCCGTGAAAATGCATTCACCAAAGTACCAAACCTCACAACCCATCAAATCTCAAGATCATACCAAATCTTATCATCAATCTCGCCATCAAAACTCATCATCAAGTCACTACAACAAATCTTATAAACCTCATATCATCAAATCTCAAGTTTATGATCCAATCTTAATTCAATGAAGGTTTAATATAACGCTTATAACCAATGCAAGTACAACAAATTTAATATCCGGTATTAACGCATAAAGTTCGCTCATGACCTAAAATCCGATCCAATCGGTGAAAACATATTATCCAATATCCAAGTCCAAGTCTTATCCAACCGATCTCATACCCACACTTTGTACCAAATATTATCACAACATTATACTCGGATAACATCAAATATTTTCAAGAGCACCATCTTTTCGGTTTCGTTCACACGACATGATAGCTCTTTAACAAGTACAATGATCTTACAAGAATTCCTTCGAATGGTGCAAATAAAATACTTCACCCTCGAAATACCTCACAATCCAATTAAAAGAAATGCAACCCAACACAAACTTTCCAAGCCCAAGACGAAGTGTTACATGGTCGCCCTCCTCTCACCCATTTCTCACACGGATCAAAATATTAGTTGTCCTAATTATACGGGTACATAACACATGCCTTATTACTCATTTAAACCTAATCATCCTCACACATCAAACCCTAAAATATCTCTCTTAAATCGCCTCCCACCACCGATAACTCACAAAACGCCTCATCAATCAACATCGATTATGAACCTTACCACCCATCAATTTTACTAAAATCATACGCATCTTTTACTCACCATGTGGATGGTTTGAGTTCATCATTTAAGCCACATGGATGGTAAGTGATGGATTAGAGACAGCCATACGATTCAAGGGTAAGTTTCTTATCTTTGTTTGCCTGAATCGAATCATAAGAAGATAAAAACTTTTATGTTTGATTTTCATTTTTGTGATTAACGAATGAAAGTTTGGATGAGACCTTGTAGTCTTGTTCACTCTTTAAGATTCGAACATAAGAATGAAGTGAAAACTTCTCACATATATCAATGATGTTGACGTCGATTTCTTTTTCTTTTGAAAGTCTTGAACGAATCTAATACATGATAAAGGGCTGAGATCTAGATTGTACAAGTTAATTTAGTGTGACTTTGAATGAACAATAGATATGTAGATGAGGTCTCTTGACTTGTTTTTCTTTATGTTCGAGTCAGATCTGTGATGATGATACTTTCGTGTGTATAGACCCATGGTGGTCTTGATGGTTTTCTTGTAAGCACGAAAAGAATCTGAGATTAGTTGTTGATTGGTTTTTCATTTTGATTCGGTTTTGTACTCATGGACTGATGATGTTAAGCACTGAGGTCGAGTCGTTTTGGTATTTGGTTCAAGGCTTTTCTTATTCTACCTTTCTGTCAAGTCACTTCAGTCAAGTCGCTACCTCTTTTATACAAACAACACGCTTCATAGCAGGTCGCTATTTGAAAATTGACAAGTCGCTATTGACTGGTCAACGGATAAAACCATAGCAAGTCGCTACCAATAAGCAATTTGTCAAAACAAATCGCTTCGGATAAAACCATAGCAAGTCGCTTATGACTTTTTAAAACACAACTCGCTTGTCATTAAAAATGACAAGTCGCTTCCTTTTTTCAAGTACACAAGTCGCTTTTGATTATTGAAACAAGTCGCTCGCTTTTCTTGACATAAGTCGCTATTAACTTTTGACCCAACTCGCTACATAAGACACAACTCGCTACATTGTAGACAAATCGCTACGACTTGTAAAGACAAGTCGCTTTGAAGATTCATTGAATCGGACATATTGTCAAGTCTCTATGAAGAACATTAACACCAAGAAAGATATTTGACCATAATCAAGACATGCTTAGTAATCTGTAAAACCGATAAAACCATTTACAAGACCATTAATCGCTTTTGAAACATGAGATTGGTAACCATTTAAAACCGCTTTAATAACACACACGAAGGTAGTTTTAAAACCGGTTTGTAAATGATTCAAAACACAACGCAAACAGATTATGCACGACATGAATCAAACTCAGATTAAACATAACCCACATCAAAGCTACATCGAACCTCATCCAAGACAATGAAACCGCATACCGAACCAATAAACCGCATACAAAATACTTTAAAACCATACGAATCATCAAAACAACACAAACTAGGCTCGGTACCAATTGTAGGATCGTAAATATTATTGTGTTTGATGATTCGGTGGTCTAGGATGGTCGTGATACAAGAAAGCCATGTTTTATAGAGAGAAGAGTGAGAGGGTGTTCTTGGTAGAGACTAGTTTTACAAAATGAAAGGTTAGATTATGAAGCACCACCCTTCCAAGGATGGAAGGGGTATTTATACTTTGTTGGATCGATATACTTTAATCAAACTAACTTAACTAGCTTGTTAAGGTTTAATGACCTCGGATAAATCCTAAGTTATTAACAAAGAAACACCGAGCAATCTTTATCAAGTGCGGAATTTACTTAACAAAGCTAAGAAGAATAACTTTTATTATAAACTCTAAATCGCTTATTATGCGACACTCTAAACAACTCTAAGATTATCGAACTTCTCTAAAACAATAAATAACTTGTGAATTCAGAACTCTAAAACTCATAAACTCTTTCTCTAAATCGTATCTCTAATGCCAATCTAGGAGTCCTTTATAGGCTCAAGGATATCCTAGTCGGTTTACAATTTGTATTCTTGTACGACAAGTAATCTAAACATATAATACAATACTTTCCATAAACGAATATAACAGTTCTTTGTTCTTGCAAGACTTTGACTTCATAGTGCAAAGATTTGACTTTGTCTTTAGCAAGATTTGACTCTTTGAATTCTTCCAAGATTTTGCGCTGATACTTTCATATCTTCAACACTTTCATATCCCAACAATCCTCCCTAACTTGAATTCTACTTACTTGACTTCAAGTTCCCTTTTGTGAATATATCTTTAACAACTTCATCTTTAAGGACAAATTGTTTCTTAGTCTTTGGATTGTATCTCTGAGTGTCTGTGCTTGTCAAAGTATCTCTAAATTATTCTTTCACAAAGACATCCAAAGAACTCCATCTTTTCAAAGAACACAAACATATGACAATTTGTACATTAATTCAGTTTAAAGTTGCATACTATTCTCATCACTTCCGGTGTGTTAACTCTTGTGAGAGGTGAATCATTGAAAACTTAATGGATTTAGATCTCTTTACCAAAGCCATTATCTCGGAGTAGCCAAATGTTTTGGTGTGTAAGACCATGGTACATCGATAACCATATGATTTTTAGCAAATCATCACTATCAACAGATTTGTTTTGTCTTTACCAAAAGTCGCACCTTCGGACTAGTTAGTTCTTCTATCTAATGGTGTACTAATTACCAATAAGGTTTTTCCACGACCTTTCCACAAGCCATTTTCTTGTGGGCTAGCCAACTCTTCACATTATCGATATGGTGAGTTGATTACCATCCAACTTATTAGCAAGTTGTCAACTAAAAACGGATTTGATATATCTTTACGAGCCGTTTGCTCATGGATTAGTCAATCCTTTTGTAACCATGGTGGATTGATAAACTATTGATGTTATCATCACAAAACCATTTATTCAACCTTTATTTCAAAATATTTATTATTTAGCAAAAGGTTTCTTCTAAAATTCATTTAATCGATGATTTACGCAAAAAGATTTTGATGAAAGTACTGTCGATCAACGAGACTTTGAATAAAAGTACCGATATATCAAAAGTATTTATTCAAATAAAATTCATACCGCTTATTGATCATCTTCAAAGAATGGTAGTCCGGTTTATAAACAAGTTGATAACCATGCAAGCGGTTTCATTATCCTCTTCTACTTCCATTCCATGCTCTAGCATTCTTCTCATGAGCTCGATTGTGAGAGGATATCTTCTTCTCGCAAACATGTGTATCATTGTTCCATTTTCCACTCTAAAACATGAACCCGGACTCTTCAAAGAATCTCCAACAAACAATTTCCCAATTATCTTGATTCTTCCAAATATCATCAGTACTCTCTTCTTCAGTTTCCCATACAGTTATGAGATCACCACTTAAAACTAAACCAATCCCTTCTAATGGATTATGCTCAAAGTAAGCTTTCACCACATGATATAAATAGAATAGGTCTACTCTATCTATAATGTGCAGTAAGTCCCATAGCCTTTTGAAAACTTTGAAGCTTTCATCTTCTTTATGAAAAATCATATAATCTCCATCTTTGGATTTCACAACTTCAAAAGCACTAATCTTTGATCTGTTCATCTTCATGTCATCATCTTCTTTTGTATAATCAAAATCTACCACTCGAGATAATTCCTTAATTCATCGCTAGTCTCGCATCTTAATTCAACTTTTCTTTCTTTGAGAACCGAACATCTGTAACATCGCTTTTCCTTTTCTTTTCAAATTCTTCTTTCTTTCACCTTCATAAGTAGCTTCTTCTCTAAAATCTTTGATGTCTTCAACATTCTTCTTATAATCCTCCCTAGCAAGATCAATAATCTTTTCATCTCAAAATAATTAAACTTCGCAATCCTTTATACCTTGACTTTTCGGATAAGCCATCATAGCATTTACCTTTAGCTTTATTAAGTCTTTTGGCATAAATCGAACAGAACAATGGATCAGTAATGGTTCGTGAGACTTGAAAGATCTAATTCATCTTGTACCTTTTGAGTCGCTTCTCTATTCCGAGCTTCTTGAGCTTCTGAGCTTCTCTATCTTTAGCATTTAACTCTTCTTGAACTTTTCTAGCAATGACTTCATTCCTAGCAACTTCAATTGCTCTAAGTTCTGCTAAAGTTAACTTTTTCTTCTTAGTTTCAACCAGAACACCCTTTCCTTTATCCTTAGGATCAATTGCAGGTTGAGAAGTTCTTTGTTGTTCTTCTTCTTGTACATCTCGAATAGTAACTCCTCCTCTTGAATAGATTGATCCTCAGAAGATAATGAGGATTGTGGTGCAACAGTACTTTGTTTTGGAGCATCAGTACTTTGCTTGGGAACATTAGTACTTTGTTTTGGACTTACGGGATCTTTATCAGGAACAGCATCAGGTCTAATATGAACTCCATGAACAACATATTGTAAATCTTCTCCATTGTGCAGAGGTTGATTTTCTTCTCTAACAGGTACATAATTCATTGAAGGAGATAAAACCTCAAGATCAAACATCCAATCGGGACCTTTACCTTTCTCATTGTCTTGATATTCTAAAACTCAACATTAAGACAATCTTGAATCTTCTTAGTAACTCGTTGTACACTCGAAAGCCTTTATTTGTTAGTGCAATAACCCAATAAGTATCCTTCTTCGACTTGCCATCAAACTTCCCAGTTATCAATGGTGTTTAAAATAGTAAGAGGACATCCAAAAGGCTTCATAAAACGAATGTTGGGTTTATTGCCCATCATCAATTCATAGGGTGTCTTTATCGAGGTTTGGTGACGAGACTCTTTTAAGTACATAGCATGCGAAGACTTACGACTTCCGCCCAAAATTGAATAGGAGATGGGAATCGCTAGCATTGTCCTTGCCGCTTCAATCAAAGTCCTATTCTTCCTCTCTCGCAACACCATTTTGTGTGGTGTTCTAGCAATACTAAACTCTCTTTATGCCTTTATTTGCACAAAAGTCATCCATAGGCTTGTTTTGAACTCGGCCCATTATCACATCTAATACCTCTAACCTTGAGTCTCAATTGATTTTCAAGAGCTATTATGAGAGTCTCGAATAGCATCAAAAGTATCATCCTTAAAACCCAAAAAGAAAACCCAACTCAATCTACTACGGTCATCTCAGAATAACAAAAGCGATTTTTCTTATTTAAACTTGCCACGAGACAAGTCCAAATAAATCCATATGTAATGACTCCAATGGTTCTCTAATAGTTTTTCCTCAAGCTTCTTGCGGAAGCTTTGTGTTGTTTACCCTTTTGCATGCCAAGCATGATTGATCATTCTTGTAAGTCTTTGAAGGTAAACCTCTAACTAGATTGCCTTTGACCGCTTTGTTGATATTCTTGAAATTAACATGGCCCAATATTCTATGCCATTGATGTGCCTCTTCGGATGTTGCTTTAGCCACCAAACAAAGTTGCTCTTCCATTGATACCAATTGTGAAGATCGTTGTAAGCTCATAGACGAGGTCTAATATTATATCTAGGAACACATAATAATGAAAGCGGAATATTCAAAAATAGAATTAACATCATTATGAACAAGGTTTCTTTATTATCATAAACTAACTAACTAACAATAATAAAGATCAAAGACTTGATCTTACACTAACTAACTAAACCCTAGACGTTTTCCCTACGCGTAGGTTCCCACACACACACACCTTTAGACGTCTACATCTTGTACGTCTTGAATAGTAACTCCTCCTCTTGGTTGTGATAAATCTCCTAAAATTGTAGCAATGAACTCATCATCCCAAAACAATCAAGCTTTATCACACAAGCTCGCCACTTGTGAATGGCGCATCGTAAAAGCTTAAACCGCTCAGAACGAATGCAATGAAGATCCGGGAGTATAGTGTTTCCGGTCGTTATGTCCCAAATGAGCTATGCAAAGGATCAATCAACGCCTAGTGATCGGAAGTTTGAACGAGAAGGGATTATGATTTGATTATAACTACGAAATATCAAACAAATACAAAGGCTAAAATGCAAATGAGAGGAAATTTAAAAGATAAAATCTATTAAATAAACGCTATCACTAAAATTAAAATGATGTTTTGTTTTATGATTTTACTAAACCGAATTTAAAATCTACGCGACGCATAACTAAAAACGTGAAACTAAGTCAATATTAACCCTAAAAATATGAAAATGATGTTTTTCAATCCTAATGATATAAGAAAATATTTAGAAAAGAAAATTATTTTAAAACTAATTATCTAATTAAAACTATTTTAACTATTAATTAATTACCTAAAATATAAGAAAATATGAAATTAAGCTAGAAAAATAAGATTAACACTTGGAAAAGTCTAAAATATCAAAATAGACTTTTCAAAACTATTTTGTATTTTTGTGACTATTTATCTATTTTCTATGGATTTTAAACTATTAAAAACTAATTAAATTACTAAAATTACCAAATGAACTATGAAAATCTAGAAAATTACTTTTCTGCTTTTTATATTTATCTAAGCCTAAGAAAAATGAAAAATTATTTTTGGAACCTTTTCGAATTTTTGTATTAAATGCTAATTAAAAAGTATTAAAACTAATTAAAATTAAGAAAATAGCAAAACAGCTAGGAAAAATCTGAAAATTTCAGGAAAATTCTAAAATAATGTTAAGAAGCTAGGAAAAATGGAAAAACAGTATGCTATGTGGAGAAAAATGAAACTGATCAATCAAGTGCTTATTGAAATAAGCACTTGATAAGCAAATGATCAAAACAAGCTACCTACTGTTGACAGAAGCTATAATAAGCTAAATATACCCTAATGCACTTAAAAACAACAGGCTATAACTACTGATAAGCAATATTGAACAGAATTGATGTTTATGATATTAGGCTAAAACAGTTTTTAGGTGCTAATTTGCAGACCAAAAATAAGCACCTAATTAAGCTACAAACTAAAATCCAACTATCAAGTCTTAAACTAGACCTAGGAAGCTACTGATAACCAAAAGAACAAATGTTAACAAGCTACAATGAATCCTGTGCAAGCTTGTATAAAGCTGAGAAAAAGCTCAGTATATACTGAGTTGGTGAGCAGGGCACCAAGTTCCTGTTTTGAGCTTATGCACAAGCTCAACCAGAGAGCTTAAAGCAAAAACAGATATTAGGTTCTAAAGATCACCTATTAAACTACTTATACCCCAAAAACCAGAACCTAAAAAGCTATTATGAAACCTGTGCAGATGCTGCACTTTCTGCACAAAACCACTTTTTTGACATTTTTGACTTTTTGAAACCAGATGGAACTTTGACTAAAGTGAAGTTTAAACCCAATTCAATGACTGATATTGATGTTTTTTGATGTAAAGACCACAAAATAAACACTGTGTGAGGTTTTTAAACACAAAACAAGGATTGGCTAGTCTAAAATCCACAACAGTTAGAAGTTGAGAGGGATTATAATTAAATTTGACTTTTAGTGTTAGCAGACCCCAACTGTGATTCAAATGCACTCAATAATACTTAACAAACATGAAACAACCTAAAGAAACCACTGACTACACCTCAATAACAGTTAATTCAGTTGAGCCAAACACCCTTATAGTTACTGTTTTGCAAGCAATTTTAAGTTAAACACTGAACCAACTAGAAATTATGATCAAACTAGATTAACTAAGCCTAATTACTACTTTTAGAACAGGTTTTAACAGCTTTGAACTACAACTACTGCTTATGCATAGAAACTTGTAAATGTGACTTACAAGTGTCCAAGCCACAATGGCTAGCCAACTGAGAAACAAAGAACACTACCCTATCAAATTCCACCCAATGCATCCATTTCAACCCATTTCCAATGTCAATCAACCCATATCTTTTCTCGCACCCGTTTAGCTCCAACTTTGACTTTTGTTGACCAAAGGTTTAAGAGTTAATGAAATGTAAATGTAAGTTTATTTAAAGCTTTAACAAGCTTATTTGAACTTGTTTAAGCTTGAAAACAACATCGCTAAAAGATTTAACAATGATTTCAGATTAAAAATTTCAACAAGAATATAAAGATTTGGAAATTGAACTTAAAACTTGAATTGATATTGAAATTAAGTTGCAATACACTTAAATGATTAACTTGAGTACAAAATAACTTAAAGATACAAATCAGAAGCTAATTAGGACATAATACTATTAAAACGACATACAATTTTAAGAAAACCAAAAACTAACTAACTCTATCCTTCCTCTTGGCTTCCTTTTATGCACCAAAGACTTTCTCTCTCTCGATCAAATCCCAAAGATAATTCTCACCTTTGATGTCTTTTGAGCCATCTTGGCCATTGGATGATTTTGCGCCAAAATCTGGTTTGATATCCGGGACAGAAAAAGGTAGCATTAAATGCATTGGTAAGGTTGGTGAGGAGGGGAGACAATTGGTGGTGTAGGGTGGGTTGGTAGGTGGAGGTGGTAGCGCATGAGTTGTCGGGAAGACAACCGGGGCGGGTTTGTTTATTGTTTAAATATTTGGGTTGGGTGTCGGGTTGAGGGTTTGGACCGTAAAGAGTTTTGGGCGGTGTGTGGTATTTGGGTCAGTTTAATTAAGGTCCGAATGGTTTGTAACATTAATATACCAAGGACCAAAGATGTAACATTTGAAATTCCAAGGGACCAAACATGTGATTTATGAAAAGTAATCAAAGGATTTGTATTGCCAACTTTACTAATCCAAGGGTCGATTTTTGACATTTTTGAAATTCCCAAGGACTAGTTTTGAACATTTTGGATTTTTAGGGACTAAAATGTAATTTTCTCAAAACTTTTAGATTTTTCACCAAAGGACTAAATATGACAATTTGTGATTTTAAAAAGACCTTTGGTGATTTTTCTTTTGAAATTTTGGCTCAGGGACTATTTTTGACAATTTTATAAACTTGGGGGACTAAAACTGCAACTTTTGCAAATTTGATATGTTTTTCATCTGATTTTGATATTTTTGCATTTAAAACACATAAAACAACGATTTGTGATATTTTGATCATTTTGATGTGTTTCGAGTGTTTTCGATGATTTTGCAGTTTATTTTGTACAAAAATGATGAGTATTTACACACTCATCATACGTCTTGAATAGTAACTCCTCCTCTTGGTTGTGATAAATTTCCTAAA
Source organism: Chrysanthemum lavandulifolium (assembly GCA_022545495.1). Taxonomy (NCBI): domain Eukaryota; kingdom Viridiplantae; phylum Streptophyta; class Magnoliopsida; order Asterales; family Asteraceae; genus Chrysanthemum; species Chrysanthemum lavandulifolium. The sequence continues at coordinate 102,806,949 of CM040238.1, read as the reverse complement.
ATTGTAGCAATGAACTCATCATCACTTGCAGAATGAATAGGTTTGAGAATAGCTTCCTCCTCTTGAAAAATAGTTGAGGGACCAACAACTTCTTCATGTACAGTTGTTGAAGGACCACTTCCTCATCAAAATCTAACACTCTTGGAGTTATTACCTCTTGTCCGAAAATATCATGAAAACCAAGACTTTGTTGTTTAGTACCTTGATTATCGCAAGACTTTGAACTTGAACTTGCTCATCAAGATCTTGAATAATCTTTTCTTCGACTTTTAGACCTTTCGTGTTCATTCTCTTTAACCATATCTTCTTTCAAGTTCATTATTCTAGATTCCTCCCAAGTTGATGTAAGATGGTTTATGAACCGTGGTGTTTACTTGTCTTTGACCGCTTTTGTGCTTTCTTCTTTGATTTGACCCAGATATGAAATTCTTTAATCAAAGGCCGCATAAAAGTTTTAGCCTTCTAAATTTTATCTTCAATTTCTTTATCCGCTTAGCTTGAACCTTAGTAGTCTTTTGCAACTTAACAATCTCCTTGTCAAAGCATAATTATCCAAAGATAAACCTTCACGAGGTATAGTATGTGGATCTTCACCTTGAAGATGTGAATGTTCCTCCGATTGAGAAACAGAACAGATCGTGATGGAGATGGAGAAGGTGATCTTACAACTTTTCTTGAACCTCGGGGCTTGGGAAACAGACCATGTGGAGAAGCGACCTTCTTAAGCGTGCTTGCAGATCAAGACCTTCGTGAGGCGCCTTTAGATGCAAGACTTTCACTTGTCGCATCATCTTCATCATCACTCTAATAGTGAACAACTTCCATCATAGAAGTAGTTAATGGTGTATCTGGACCTCTAAATAGATCACTTCTTCTAGCCATAAAAGTAAAAATCTTGGATTGTTGTACAATAACAGGCAATAAGTCTATAGGCTTAGGTACATCATCAAGTTGTTTGTTCAGAAAAACTTGTACAAACCTGGGATACATTAACCATTTTGAACCATGATTGATGTGAGAAAGCATGCCATCAAGAATTAGCCTTGAAAAATTAAAAATACGATCTGTAGCTAATCCCACCATAGCAAATGCTATATTAGACCCAAATTGCTCCCAAGAAGTACTTTTAGCACTAATACAATGTAACAATACATGTATTAAAAACTTCCATTGAGGACAAAACAACTGCTTTTCAATGTTTGTTCAGTTAAAGAACCTTCATAACCAATATTCCCAAAAGTTTCCCAAATCAATTCTTTGGCAAAACGAATAGCACCATCATTATCATTAAACAACAAATCTTCTCTAATAGATGCTTCAGTAATCTTCACAGTTCTTCCAACAACTGTAGCCCTAATATAAAATTCTTCATTCTCCATGTTTTCTCTTGCAGTAGCCCAAAATTATTGTATCCATGGCTCAATAATATCCGGCTCCACTAAAAGAGCATAACTGATGGGCGACCCAGTTAGATAATCAATAATATCATGAAACGCCTCATTATCTTCAGTCTTGTCTGAATTAGCTACCATATTGTGCTTTGAAACAGTAGGTCGATTCGCCATTGGTGATTATGGAAGCACAATAAGAATTGAAATCGAATAAGAATGAGAGAAATATGGAAACGATGCTAATGTATGAATATAAGAGGAAAATCGAAAAGTAGTTATTTATAGGTGAGATTTGAAAATCATCGCCAAAATAAAACAACCGTTAGCATTAATTACCCTCAATATAACCGTTGGAATAGTACTTTAATACGACAAACAAGACTTTCCACGATGCGATTTTCTTTCAAAGCAAGATTTTCCAAGCAAGACTTTCGTGAAAAACAAGACTTTGCCAAATTCTTCCATAGAAACTAAGTATACACAAATATCCTCCCCTCAAACAATGCATAGGACTATACTAACACCTTATAGTCCTCCCCTCAAATGTAGCTCACTAACTAGTATGCCTTCAAATCTGACAGAAACTCCTTGTCTCCTGTCATGCTCACAGAACAACCACCAATAAAAATAAAATGATCTTTAAGCTCCTCTTCTGGGTTGCCCTGTCTAATAAGATGAAAAAGTTAGTTGCTTTGAGGAACCCAAGCCATTATCGACTTGTGTTCCCCTTGTGGGTGACATACTCACATTCGTTGAGTATATAATCTCCATCGCTTTCTAAAGCATGATCCAATATTTTCTTGTCATTCAAAACATGTGGATTTTCAAAACTTTCGGTTTTTCAACATAAATCTCTTTACCGATTATTAGCATTTTCTTGTATCACAAAACATCGATTCACTTTTGTTGAAAGTACGTGTGTTCCTCAAGAGTACCTTCCTCTTAACCCATTCCGGTTTAACACGTGGTTCCTGTGATCTAGATCCCCATGTGTATTGTAATACCTTCTAGGTTGATAGTGAGATCTCCTAGGATTCTTATTCCAAGTAGTGTGATCAGTACTTTGTTTTGGTGCAAGACTTTGGAAAGTACTTGTGAGATACCAAGGTTTTGAAAAAGGTCTTCTCGATGTGGTATCTATGATCCGTGTGAAGTTTCGTGATTAACCCTATTTGAATTATTCCAAACCGGTTTATGCTCTCTAGGTGTGTGGTTGGCGATATGTTCTTTGGAAATTTGCTAAGATATTACGAGTGTCGATCACAATCTTTGATTAAGTGATTAGGACTATAACACACAAAACACAGTTTTGACCCATATGTCCAAAGTGATTTCTTCTATGTCTATGCCCAAAATTATTCGCCTTCTTGGTGAATGATAAAACTGTTTTGACCAAAGTTATCCCCAAAAGGTTTAGCAAGATCTGTTTTGAAAAGGTTTTGTAGAAGGTATCGCTTGTTGAGCAAGACTTTGTTTTAAAGGTACCGCTTGATTTTGAACATTATTTTCAACAACTTCTTTGGGTTTTTCAGACCTAGATTGAGCTACAAGCTTCTTCCTAAACTCTAGACTATCTACTCCAAATCGAGAAACATCAGGCCTTATGGGTTGATGACTAATGGGATGTGGGACAACATTATATCCCTTGTCTTTCTTATACTCAGGAGGTGGTTCACTCATTGAGCCCTCATTACTAGATGTATCTACATAGTTAATGAGTTCATCATCACTAGTGGTTATGTCCTCAAAATCACCATCATCCTGATCACTAGGTTGGTTTTCATCTATGTTACTAAAGTCCATTCCAAATCCTAAGAATGTTCTAATGTAAGCCCTTCTTTGTTTTTCAACATAAGCAACATGGGACAAGCCAGACTCTCCCCAAGCAGCAAACTTAGCTAACAATTCATCTCTTTCCTTAGTTAATTTCTCAATTTCAAAAATTTTACGCTTTAGTTTCCATTCACTAAGTTTTAATTGGTAATCCTGTTGTTCATATTTTCACCCAAGCCATTTCATTATTTTCATGAGTTAATATTTTGGCTTCCATAGACTCTAAAGTGATTTGATAACCTGCTACCTCGCACCTAGCCCTAACACAATTATCTCTTTCAATCACATAATCATAAGTAATTTTAGATAAAACTCATAACAGGTTTGAGCATACCTCGAGATAGGAGACGAGTTGGTGAAGTAGCCACCATAGCAAGAAGAACAGGATCATCTTTACTTTCTTTGCTCCAATCAAATCCTCCAAAGCCATCATTAGATTCCAAAGCGGATGTTCGGGTTCTTCTTCAAAAGCGGTGCTCGATCCAATGCTTCCACCGTGTCTTCAACTACATCTTCCATCTGCGACCATACAAGAAGTCACCGGTTCATCATCAAATTCTTCACTCCACCAACTTCGATAACTTTTCTTGAGCAACCAAAGCCTTTGTTTCAAGAATTGGAATTTCTTTAAGCTCAAGTTTTGGCTTCTCGGATGTTCTGCTTGCTTGATACTTAGCAAACCCGCACTTTCTTGCAAAGTGACCGGTCTTTTGACAATTGAAGCATTCAATTAGGGATTTGTCAAAAGTTATTCCTTGTTTTGGTTTGAAATCAATACTTTTGCTGTCTTCTTCATGTACTTTTTGATCCTTGCAGTGATCATAGCAACTTCACACCGATATCAATTTCTTCGAGTGCATCTTCTTCAACTGTGCTAGATCCTCTTCATAAGTGATGTAAACCGGCTTGTTGTGCAAAGAAGGAGCACACAACTTCATCCGAGTGCAAAGTGGTAGATGGTGGGGCTCACGAGCATATGAAAGGGGTTGTAAACAGCGAAGACTTTGAGAAACAAGATTTGAGGAGAAGCAAGATTTTGGAAGTGCCGCTCTTCTTTCGATGATAGAAAAGCAATCTTGTGAGATTTGTAATTTGGTTGACCACTCATCTCATGTTCATACACCTTCGATTGATGATAGAGATCATCAAAGTCCATGACATCCAATCCTTGTTGTCCTCTCGATCATAGTAGCAATCACATGCCATGTAGATGGCAAACTCCTTAGAAACTTCAAATTAGCATCCTCAACCGACACTTCGCCTTGTATAACTCCAACATGTTGAGGAGATTTTGAAACCTATCATATGCAAAGATCAAGATTCTCTCTTTCACCAACCGTGAAAGTTTCAAACTGCTGTTTCAAAAATTTTCGTGCATCTTTTAGAGGCTTCATTCCTCCAACTGGTCTTGAGAGCGCCCCAGTAGTCGCTTAGCATCTTTAGCATCATGAAATTTGAGAAGATGACCATCCTGAATGGCGATAAGAGAATGTTTAGAGCCTTTTCTTGATTCCTTAGGGTTGTCTTTGGTAAGACCGCCTTTGGTGCTATTGGTTGTCCAGAACATTAATGGGTTCTCAGAACTACTTCATTCCCATTCACAATTACATTCCATAGAGCATAATCAGAATGGCAATATAACGCCTCATCTTCATGCACCGTAGATCATATTCTCCTTCTTGATTATTGGAATTCGAGTGAGGTGATTGAGGGTGGTGGAACAACTTCAATGACATCTTAAATATTGTTGAAGTAGGGTTTCTTCCTAGTCGAGTTTCCACACACGCCCGATACCACTTGTTGGATCGATATACTTTAATCAAAATAACTTAACTAGCTTGTTAAGGTTTAATAACCTCGGATAAATCCTAAGTTATTAACAAAGAAACACTAAGCAATCTTTATCAAGCACGCGAATTTACTTAACAAAGCTAAGAAGAATAACTTTTATTATAAACTCTAAATCGCTTATTATGCGATACTCTAAACAACTCTAAGATTATCGAACTTCTCTAAAACAATAAATAACTTGTGAATTCAGTAAACTCTAAAACTCATAAACTCTTTCTAAATCGATCTCTAATGCCAATCTAGGAGTCCTTTTATAGGCTCAAGGATATCCTAGTCGGTTTACAATTTGTATTCTTGTCGCGAGTAATCTAAACATAGAATACAATACTTTCCATAAACGAATATAACAGCTTCTTTGGTCTTGCAAGACTTTGACTTCATAGTGCAAGATTTTGACTTTGTCTTTAGCAAGACTTTGACTCTTTGACTTCTTCCAAGATTTCTTGCGCTTCTGATGCTTTCATATCTTCAACACTTTCATATCCCAACATACTTACAGACTACACGACCTCCTGACGGCCTGTGGATCAGGTATACAGTGGGTAAAGACCCGTCCTTCCTCCACGGTGTTACACTAAACTAATCTACGCTACTAATTAACTAATTAACTACTAAACAACATAAATAACGATATGTCTACGAGCTAACATATGCTAGACTATAATTAGGGGTGACCGACACTTTAACATGGAATTTCCAATTCCTAACAAAACATTAGAAGATCGTAAAATATAAATAAACGTTTTTACGGCTTATTTGTATTAACAATCTCCCCTTTTTGTTGATGACAAAACTTAAAATTATTTTAAGGAAAAACTAAAATTCGTAAAATTTTGAGTTTGTAGTTTTTACTTTCTTCTCCCTCTTTTTGTCGAAACAAAAAGAACTTTGGAAAGAAACTAAAACATTGTTTTAAGAAAAACATGTGAGAAAAAAAATAGAGAGCAAGTGACAGGAAAAGTTCTCGTCTTAACTCCCCCTTGACGAGTCCATCCTTTTGTTAGAGTGTCAAGAGAAAAAAATACTAAGCTAGTTCATTTTCAACTAAGTTTGCAAAAGATTTCGTCTAATTGACGAATATGCTCCCCCTTGATGATTGCAAGTTTGTAAAGGGACGTCATGAAATGTAATCCTAATATTGCAAGTGATCTTGCAATGTAATGCTTTGACACAAAGCTCCGCTAGCTTTAGAGTGTCAAAGTCTTTACGTGTAAATTGAAAATCTACAAAACAAAGGTTAGAAGACAAGTATATAATGCATAATTTCCTGCAAATAACACTCAAGTTAGTAGAAAACTAGTCTTTTGTTGCACGGATCCCACGGTTCCCTCCTTGAGGGATCCGTAGCAAAACGTAGGATCCGCCTATCCGTAACTAAGATACGAAAATGTGATGTACCAAGAAAAGGTTGTCATCAAAATGAGATATGAACTATACCAATAATCATATACTCCAAAATATAGTAAATATTATGTAATTTCATTTAATAAAACTAGAGATATGATATACATGACTCTAAAAACTAAGAAAATGAACGATACATGATTTTGATTTACTAGACTATCTAAGTCACGCTTGATACTAGGACACCACTAAAATCCTCTAGCTCAAGTTTGTTTAGGCTTAATCTCGTCGAAACATTCGAGGAGGTGATAAAACATGAAACGTTGATCTTCCCGTACTTCATGTATCAAACTTTCAACATGTTGACAATGATAATAATCTTTGTCATGGCTAGGTAGTGGTGATGGAAGAAATGAAATTGCTTGATGTGAAGGATCAAGTGAAGCGGGTTGAGGAGCCTCAAACGATGGAGGGATTGGTGGAGGTGCATTCGAAGATGGCTCGACTAAGAATGATGGTGGTGGTAGAGAGGTGTCAACTTCCATGTGGTCGGGTGGTTGACTTTGATAGTTTCTAATAATCCAAATGGGATTATTTGATGGTGACGGCGAAAAGGAAGTCGGAGCTAGTGTTGACTCAACACCTTGATTTTGTTCCATTATTCCTCCTAATTAGGAGAGTGTTGCCGGTGGTGGAGGATGAGATGGCCTAGGAGGCAAATCCTCTAGATTGTAGAGGTGTGGTGATGAAAGTGGAGTGGTGAATGATAGGGCTCTAGGCACCAATGGTGATGGTTTGGTGGAAATAGGATTGTATGGTTTAGGAGGTATGGTGGTGTTTGACATTGGTAGTTTTGTGGGAACTATCCTTTTAGGGATTGATTTGAGTGGTTGAGTTGGTGGAGGAGAAATCCTAGCATTTGTGGATTTAACCGGAGATGATTCGGTTGAAGAAATTTCGTGTACAACACGAGCAATTTTCTTGGGTGGTCCTTTGGTGGATGAGTTACCACTTGGAGCTTTTCTCATGATGAGATGATTCAAAGAAGTTTGTAAAGGTTTCTAGGTGCTGAAAATGAAAATGAAGATGATGACTTTAGGAGTCCTAACAATGTGGTTTATAAAGCAAGGAATTTGATAAGTACATTCAAGACTTAAGCCACTAAAATTCATTGGAATGTGATGATTAGCATGCACAAGAGTCAACTTCAGAGTTGTACTGATCTAGGAACTTAATTAAGATAAGATGGAGTGTTCAAGTTAGAAAGATGAGCTTGAAATGATTGTTTTAGCTAGAGTTGACATGAATCTATCATACGGATCCCACGGTTCCCTCCAATGAGGGATCCGTCTAGGCTATTCCTAGGGATCTGTCTCTCAGCAGCTAGGAAAAGATAACAATGATGTTTGTAAGGTCTAAAACCTATACCTTCTTGAGTGTTTCAGTCTATCTAAGTATCTTAAAAAAAAGGGTACTTACATGCTTAAGGGCAATGAGTGATGCAGCTAATGATTGCCTTTCATGGAAGAAATTGGAACTTTTATGAGTACCAATGAATGACCAAGGATGACACTAAAGATTTGAGAGTGTCAAATGGAGCTAAATGATCCTAGAGATTAGATAGAATCTTAAGGTAATCTTTTGGAGGAAATCCTAAAAGCTTAAGATGGAAAAGATAGAGTTTGATCCATTTTGACCTATTTGAGGTAAGGATGACTACAATCAATTTGCTAAAAATTGAAAGATTTCTAATGCTAGATGAATAAACATGTGAGGGATCATGTGTGAGTATAAAAGCGGAAGAGTAATGAGTTTTGATGAAACGATAGATCTAAAAGCATTTTGATAGTGGTCTAAATGATTTATGCGTGAGTATGAAACATTTACTCAACTTGATAAGGATTTAATTTGTCCTAAGGCACAATGTCTAACTTAGTGTGAAGTGATCTAAAGACATGTTTTGAAATAAAATGATTGCAATTGTATTTACATTTGCGGATCCCACGGTTCCCTAAGAGTATGAATCTGCCTAGCACAAACTTTGGGATCCGTCTCTCGCTAAGCGTAACCTTTACAAAATTGTGGAAAACTAGAAGGGGGTTGAATAGTTTTACCAATTAAAACTTCCTTTTAAACTATTTAGATCGACTTATGTCAATCTATTTGGTTGTGTGTGTTGGATGTTGATAAACAAGCATATAAAGATATGTAATGAAAAGATAAGAGTAAGAAGCACAAAACCACAACGCGAGTATTTATAGTGGTTCGCTACAAGGACACCTTCCTTGCCCTACTCCACTCCCCGAGTCACCTACTCGAGAGTTCGTAAACACTACACCAATCTCCTTATGGCGGAGAAGCCTTCACAACGTCGCCTACCCTTTTTCCGGTGCTAGGCTAACCACCGGGTTCTTTCACTCCAAGGTGAACCAAACCTACACAACGTCGCCTACCCTTTATAAGGTACTAGGCTAAGTACCTAGTTCTTTCACACCAAGGTGAACTACACCTTTACAACGTCGCCTACCCTTTATTAGGTACTAGGCTAAGCACCTAGTTCCATTGCAATGGAGGAACTACTACCACACTACACCAACGACTAATCCCAAAGGAGATCTACTCCTTTACAACATCATCAAGGACATCAATATCCTTGGATCTAATGCTAGTCTATCTAGTACATCGAAACACACCATATCGAATGTACATCTAAGGCACCTTTCGTTAATGCCTTTGACTAGATCTACAAGACACCTTTCACTAATGTCTTGTGTCTTCACTTCAAAGCACCTTTCACTAATGCTTCAAGTCTTGACTTCTAAGCACCTTTCACTAATGCTTCTTGTCTTGACTTCTAAGCACCTACCACAAGTGCTTATGCTATAGAGGATAGATACTCTTCACTAATATCTTCGTCTTGACACTTGAGACACCTTTCACTAATGTCTTCAACACTACACTTCTTTGAAGAAATAAAGGAATCATCAACAAGAGGACTTGATGAGCCTTGATGATGAGGAAGCTTGGCAACTCATGGACTTGAGCTTGCTCGACTTCAAAGGTGGTGATCTTGCCTTTAAGAGGAACCTAAAGATCACACAAAACAAAACTACAAACATAGATCTCTTGGATCTAAGGTTAGTGAGATTTAACTCGGGGAGAAAGTGTGTTAGAAAGGGTGAGAAATAATGAAGAAATGGCTCACTATTTATAGAGGAAAAATCCTACTGTCCCGGATCCCACGGATCCCTTCCACAAGGATCCGTCTAGCGTTAAGCTAGGGATCCGTGGAACGCCCTTTACCCATGGGTATTTTGGTTATGGGTCATGGGTCATGGGTTGAACCATGGATCTTTGGCTAGATACAATGTATCTTTGAGTGCAATGCACTTGGTCACTGGGTATGGGTTGATCCATGGGTTATGGATATCATCCATGTATGATATAAGCATGATGTCATGCAATGGGTTATGGGTCAAGATCCATGGGTTATGGGCTTTGGGTTGTACCCACCTACATTCAATGTATTTGCCCAATGGGTTGTGATACTTAAGTTTCTACCCATTTATATTACCCAATATACTACATACTAGTTATGTGTATATTTTATCCAAATATGTAAACACTAGTTGTTGTACATATGTATTACTTAAATCATAAAATCACTTATACTTGTTTTAGTGTTTTATGTGAAAATGTGAATATGTTAGAAATCGTTAGTTCAAACCATTTACGTATTTTATTTGTTTCGTTAATATGATTTTACGTTTGTTATCGACAAAACATTAGAAGATCGTAAAATATAAATAAACGTTTTACGGCTTATTTGTATTAACAATCTCCCTTTTGTTGATGACAAAACATAAAATTATTTTAAGGAAAAGCTAAAATTGTAAAAGTTTGAATTTGTAGTTTTACTTTCTTCTCCCCTTTTGTCGAAACAAAAGTGTTTGAAGGAAAACAACACATGTGAAAGAGAAAAGAAAGAAAAAATAGAGAGCAAATAACGGAATGGATCTCGTCTTTACTCCCCCTTGACGAGTCCATCCCTATGTAAGGGCGTCAAGAAAGTGATACTAATCTAGTTTGTTTGCAAGTAAGTTTGCAAAAGATTTCGTCTAAGTGGCGAATGTGCTCCCCCTTGATGATTGCAATTATGCACGGGGATGTCACGAAATGTAAACCTAGTATTGCAAGTAATTTGCAATGTATTGCTTTGACATAAAGCTCCCCTAGCTTTAGGATGTCAAAGTCTTCATGTGTAAATTGAATAACTACAAAACAAAGATTAGAAAGCAAGTATAATTCACAATTTCTGCAAATGTGATTCAAGTTAGTAGAAAGAAAACTTTCGTCTCACGGATCCCACGGTTCCCTCCTAGTAGGGATCCGTCTAGGCAATATTGAGGATCCGTAGTAGCTGATTAATTTCAGCAATGGTGATATAACAAGTAATGTTATCACAAGAATGAGATATGAATACAAGGTAATCATATGCTCAGAAAAATAACAAGTAGCATGTAATTCCATTTAATAAAACTAGAGTTATGATATACATGACTCTAAAAACTAAGAAAATAGACAATACATGACTAGGAATTTCTAGACCAACTAACGCTTGATGCTAGGACACCACTAAAATCTTCTAGCTCAAGTTTTGTTTAGGTTTAATCTCGTCGAAACGTTCGAGGAGATGATAGAACATGAAACGTTGGTCTTCTCGTACTTCATGTATCAAACTTTCAACATGTTGACAATGATAGCAATCTTTGTCATGGCTAGGTAGTGGTGGTGGAGGAAATAAAATAGCTTGATGCGAAGGATCAAGTGAAGCGGCTTGTGGAGCTTCAAACGATGGAGGGATTGGTGGAGGTACATTTGAGAATGACTCAACCAAGAATGATGGTGGTGGTAGAAAGTGTCAACTTCCATATGATCGGGTGGTTGACTTTGATGATTTCTCATAATCCAAATGGGATTATATGATGGAAACGGCGAAAAGGAAGCGGAGCAAGTGTTGACTCAACACCTTGATTTTGAACCATTATTCCTCCTAATGAGGAGAATGTTGTCGGCGGAAGCGGATGAGACGGCCTAGGGGCAAGTCCTCTAAATTGTAGAGGTGTGGTGATGATAGTGGGGATGTAAATGAAATAGCTCTAGGAACCAATGGTGATGGTTTAGTGGAGATAATATTGTTTGGCCTAAGAGGTATGGTGGTGTTTGGCATTGGTAGTTTTGTGGGTACTATCCTTTTAGGAATTGGTTTAATTGGATGAGGAAGAGTTCTATCATTTGTTGGCTTGACCGGAGATGATTCGGTTGAAGAGATTTCGTGTATAACACGAGTCTTTTCATGGGTGGTTCTTTGGTGGATAAGTTACTACTTGGAGTTTTCCTCATGATGAGATGATTTCAAGAGGTTGCAAGAGCTGAAAGTTAGGATGAGAGTGATGACTATGGAGGTTCTAGCAAAGTGGTTTATAAACCAAGAGATTTGGCAAGTGCATTTAAGCCTTAAGCCACTAGGATTCATTGGAATGTGATGATTAACATGCACAAGAGTCAACTTCAGAGGTTGTACTTGATCTAGGAATTCATTTAAGATGAGATGGAGTGTTTGAGTTAGGAAGATGAGTTGAAATGATTGATTAAGCGAGATTTGACATAAAGCGTCATCCGGATCCCACGGTTCCTTCCTCGAGGGATCCGTCTGGCTAATCCTAGGGAACCGGCTTTCAGCAGTTATGAAAAAGTGAAAATGATGTTTCTAAGATCTAAGACCTATATCATCTTGAGTGTTTCAGTCCTCCTAAGTGTTTTAAATGAAGAGGTGCTTGAGTACTTGAAGGTAATGAATGATGTAGCTAATGATTGTTATTTATGGAAGGATTTGGAACTTTCAAGAGTACCAATGGATGAGCAAGGATGACACTAATAATGTAGAGTGTCAATTGAAGCTAAATGATCCTAGAGATCAGGTTGTGTCTTAGGATAGTGTTTTGGAAAATATCCTAGAAGCTTTGAGATGGAAAAACTAGATTTTGATCAACTTTGATCAATTTTGAGATGAGGATGATTTATGATCAATTTTTTCATAATCGAAAGATTTCTAAAACTAGATGTGAGGGATTAGGTAAAAACTGAAGTGTGAGTTTAAGAGCGGAAGAGTAATGGATTAAAAATGAAACGGTAGATCTACAAGCTTCTTAGAGTGTGATCTAGGTGATTTATGTAAAAGATCAACCTATCTTGATAAGGACTTAATTTGCCTTAAGACACTATGTTTAGCTTAGTGTGAGGTGTTCTAAGGATATGTTTGAAATATAATGCTTGCAATTGCATTTTCTGTTTGCCGGATCCCACGGTTCCCTAAGTGTAGGGATCCGTCTAGCACAATCTTTGGGATCCGCCTATCTCGCTCAAGCAGACCTTTACTAAAGGTATGCAATGATCTTGACAATGCATTATATCTCAAGGATAGTCTAAAAGAGTTCTAATACTAAGATATCAAATGTAAGATGTTTTATTTCATGAAAGAAATTGGATTACATTGATAAAGCACGAGTACAAGAGATTTGATCCTATTTTGGAATACTATTAGTTTCCTTGAGTGTTTTCGCTAGGAGGATCATTATGTGATTGATGAGTGTTGGTGGAATCAAGAATGAAGAAAGTCTTCATGAGGGATATGTTTAGCGGTTCCATCATCTTGTTCACAAGTACGTACAACGGACTTTGAAATTGGGGATGGAAGTGCATAACATTATGATAGAGGCGTGTCAAGAACATTCCATAAGGGATGAGTTTATTCTTGGAGCCTTGAAGATTTGCGATTCGCCTTGCGAAGAAGTAGGCGAGATTGTATGGTTGTTGTGTTAGCAAACAAGACAACATGTGAGCACAACAAGCGGGAAGAATTTCTCGATTTCCCTAAGACTCCAAACATTTTCACGTGGGATGAGTGCAAGAGGCTTGTACTCTTCTCGGATATCCCTTGTAAAGATAATGTTTGGATCGGAGTAATATGGTCGAGGTTTGCATATTATGCGATTTAAATCTTCCGGAGAGGGTATGTGTGAACAATATGGACTATTTTCTTCACGAAAGTTGAAGAGAGAATCAAGAGACCAATCTTCGGTGAAGGCACATTGTCCATGATTTGGAATCCGGAGGATGTGAGCAAAATGCCCAAGGGTTAGAGTGAACTTTTGGTTTTTGATATAAAACCAAAGAGATAGAGAGCGATCCTCGTTACGAACGAGTTCGACTTGACGGAAGAATTCCATTATAAACCTTGGACATATCTTCTCGTTGATTTCAAGAAGACATTCTAGTCCTATGGCTCGGAAGGAGGTATTGATACCTTCTTCGAATTGTAAAGAGGTGTCTACAATACGTTCTTCATGGAAGTGACGGGTTTCGAGATTGTTGAACCCAAGGACATGATTGCTAGGTGTGTTGGGCTCAAGAGAGATGTTAGGAGTGTAGACGCTAGTGAGTGAAAAATCAAACTCATATTCATGCGTCATTGTTGAACCTATAGAAATGATAAGTTAATAAAAGGAGATGTTTGTGGTCAACGATGATAATCTAATGTTTTTACTAGATTTTTATTAACAATGGTATTTAACACTTTAGCTTACTCAAGGTTTTGACTTTCTAGTGGATTATTATATTTAGAAAGATATTGGTTTTAATCTTGCATGAGGACTGCTTTTCCAAGAGGGACGGATCCCACGGTTCTTTTACAAAAGGGATCCGCTAGTATATCTTCCGGATCCGTGGATCCGTAGTAGCGTAAAACAGTTTGATAAAACATAGGTTTTACGCTTTTATACCATGAAATATGTTTTATCCTACATTTTCATTTAGCATGCATACATGACTTCTAATGTATCACGAAGAATACAAAACATATAAATCAAAATAAGTGACAAACACATTATGATAAAAATAACCTAGATAAACTAGATTATTAATAATATTGCATTTCAATACTTAAGATGATACAAAGGATTGGGTATATAACCCCAATGTAGATTAACAACACAAAGTAAATGTCTCCGTATGTGAACTTCATCATAGGGAACACAAGTGCGATGAGTGTTAAGGCGATGAGCACAAGTGCGATGTAAACCATATTGATGACAGATCTTCTTGGTTTCGGTTGAGATGGAATGAGGAGGAAGATCAAGTTTTTGAGTGAGAGGAAATTTTTTGAAATTGGAATATTTGAAAAAGTGAGGATTTGATAGATAGGTCGACGGTGGGAGTTTTTATAGGGAAGGAGGAATTTTTGAAATTCGTGTTTTTGTTTTATTATTGAATTAAAAGAAAAACAAACCATAAGTTTTATATACCACGACTTTAGACGAGAATTAAGACACGTATGTAAGAAAAAAGGCTTCCTAATGAAGCTTCATGTAAAACATGTAATTTGCACAAAAGATAATCATATAAATACCTAAATAGGTATACTTAATTATCAAGCAAAGTAAAAAGAGAATCATACCTTTAGCGCACTTAGGAATGTCTTTACAAATGACACAGCAAATGTCACTTAGACTATTCCTGCTCCTTTGCGTTTAAGATACCTTCTTAAGGAAGGTATTCTTGTTACCAAGCGACTCCTAAAGCTTGGTGGGTATGATCTTGGACTAATCAACATGACAAGGAAGATTAGTGCAAACAAAAATATATATATAAAAAATGTTGTTATCGAATCAACATCCAAACATATAGTTTTAAAAGACATGGTGTTTGTTTTTATGAAAAACCTTCTTTGTAGTTTTCAATTAACCATGGATCGTATTAAGTTTTTAAAGTACAATATACTTCAAGAAACTTGGTAACGAAGCTCTGATGCCAATTGTGGAAAACTAGAAGGGGGGGTTGAATAGTTTTACCAATTAAAACTTCCTTTTAAACTATTTAGATCGACTTATGTCAATCTATTTGGTTGTGTGTGTTGGATGTTGATAAACAAGCATATAAAGATATGTAATGAAAAGATAAGAGTAAGAAGCACAAAACCACAACGCGAGTATTTATAGTGGTTCGGCTACAAGGACACCTTCCTTGCCCTACTCCACTCCCCGAGTCACCTACTCGAGAGTTCGTAAACACTACACCAATCTCCTTATGGCGGAGAAGCCTTCACAACGTCGCCTACCCTTTTTCCGGTGCTAGGCTAACCACCGGGTTCTTTCACTCCAAGGTGAACCAAACCTACACAACGTCGCCTACCCTTTATAAGGTACTAGGCTAAGTACCTAGTTCTTTCACACCAAGGTGAACTACACCTTTACAACGTCGCCTACCCTTTATTAGGTACTAGGCTAAGCACCTAGTTCCATTGCAATGGAGGAACTACTACCACACTACACCAACGACTAATCCCAAAGGAGATCTACTCCTTTACAACATCATCAAGGACATCAATATCCTTGGATCTAATGCTAGTCTATCTAGTACATCGAAACACACCATATCGAATGTACATCTAAGGCACCTTCGTTAATGCCTTTGACTAGATCTACAAGACACCTTTCACTAATGTCTTGTGTCTTCACTTCAAAGCACCTTTCACTAATGCTTCAAGTCTTGACTTCTAAGCACCTTTCACTAATGCTTCTTGTCTTGACTTCTAAGCACCTACCACAAGTGCTTATGCTATAGACGATAGATACTCTTCACTAATATCTTCGTCTTGACACTTGAGACACCTTTCACTAATGTCTTCAACACTACACTTCTTTGAAGAAATAAAGGAATCATCAACAAGAGGACTTGATGCCTTGATGATGAGGAAGCTTGGCAACTCATGGACTTGAGCTTGCTCGACTTCAAAGGTGGTGATCTTGCCTTTAAGAGGAACCTAAAAGATCACACAAAACAAAACTACAAACATAGATCTCTTGGATCTAAGGTTAGTGAGATTTAACTCGGGGAGAAAGTGTGTTAGAAAGGGTGAGAAATAATGAAGAAATGGCTCACTATTTATAGAGGAAAAATCCTCATGCCCGGATCCCACGGATCCCTTCCACAAGGGATCCGTCTAGCGTTAAGCTAGGGATCCGTGGAACGCCCTTTTACCCATGGGTATTTTGGTTATGGGTCATGGGTCATGGGTTGAACCATGGATCTTTGGCTAGATACAATGTATCTTTGAGTGCAATGCACTTGGTCACTGGGTATGGGTTGATCCATGGGTTATGGATATCATCCATGTATGATATAAGCATGATGTCATGCAATGGGTTATGGGTCAAGATCCATGGGTTATGGGCTTTGGGTTGTACCCACTACATTCAATGTATTTGCCCAATGGGTTGTGATACTTAAGTTTCTACCCATTTATATTACCCAATATACTACATACTAGTTATGTGTATATTTTATCCAAATATGTAAACACTAGTTGTTGTACATATGTATTACTTAAATCATAAAATCACTTATACTTGTTTTAGTGTTTTATGTGAAAATGTGAATATGTTAGAAACTGTTAGTTCAAACCATTTACGTATTTTATTTGTTTCGTTAATATGATTTTACGTTTGTTATCGACAAAACATTAGAAGATCGTAAAATATAAATAAACGTTTTTACGGCTTATTTGTATTAACTTATGGGAAATTAACTAGATAAACTAGAACATTAGTAATATTTCATTTCAATGCTAAGAACGATACAAAGGATTGGGTATATAACACCAATGTAGATTAACGACACAAAGTATATGTCTCCATATGAGAACTTCATCATAGGAAACACAAGAGCGTTGAGTGTTAGGGCGATGAGTACGAGGGCGACGTAAACCATGTTGATGAAGAACCTTCTTGATTTTGGTTTGAGATGAGATGAGATGAGGAGGAAGATGAAGTTTTGAATGAGAGGTAATTTTTGAAAGTGGAAGATTTTAAAAATGAGGATTTGGTGGAGTGGACGTCGGAGGGGGTTTTTATGGGGAAGGAGGAATTTTTGAGATTTGTGTTTTGTTTTATTATTAGAAAGATATGATTTATGGATTAAATAAATTAAGACACTAATTTTATAAACCTCGACTTTAGACGAAAGAGTACCACGTATGCGAGAAAGAGTTTCCTAACGAAGCTACGAGTAATATATGAATATGTACAAAAGATAATCACATAAATTCCTATATAAGCATACTTATTTATTAAGCTAATGTTATTTAGAGATAAGCGGAAAATCATACCTCTAAAGCACTTAGGAATTTCTTTACAAATGACACAACAAATGTCAGAAGACAATTCCGGTTCCTTCGTGTTTAAGATACCTTCTTAGGGAAGGTAGTCTTGTTACCAAGCAATTCCTATGGCTTGGTAGGTATGAGCTTTAACTAAGCAACACGACAAAGAGGGTTAGTGCAATTAAATAAATAAAAAAGTATTGTTATCTAATCAACATCCAAACAAGGTGTTTTTAAAAAAAACATGATGTTTGTTTTTGTAAAAGACCTTGTTTGTAGTTTTCAATTAAACACGGATCGTATCAAGTTTTTAAAGTACAATATACTTTAAGAAACTTGGTAACGAAGCTCTGATGCCAATTGTGGAAAACTAGAAGGGGGTTGAATAATTTTACCGATTAAAACTTGGTTTTAAACTATTTAGATCGACTTATGTCAATCTATTAAACATATGTGTTGGATGTTGATAGACAAGCATATATAAGTATGTAATGAAAAGATAAGGAGTAAGAAGCACAAAACCACAACGCGAGTATTTATAGTGATTCGGCTACAAGGACACCTTCCTTGCCCTACTCCACTCCCCGAGTCACCTACTCGAGAGTTCGTAATCACTACACAATACCAACTCTTTATGGCCGAGAAGCCTTCACAACGTTGCCTACTCTTTATCCGGTACAAGGTTAGATACCGGGTTCTTCCACGAGGTAGAACCAAACCTATCACAACGTCGCCTACCATTTATCCGGTATTAGGCTAGATACCGAGTTCCATTACAATGGAGGAACTACTACCCAATCACTACAAGACACCTAACCCCAAAGGAGATCTACTCCTTATAACAACATCAACAAGGATATCAATATCCTTTGACCCAATACTAATCTATCTTGTACATCGAATCACATCATATCGAATGTACACCTTAGGCACCTTTCACTAATGCCTTTGACTCGATCTTCAAGGCACCTTTCACTAATGCCTTTGGCCTTGACTTCTAAGCACCCTTCACTAGTGCTTTCAATGCGGACGATCGACACCCTTCACTAATGTCTTCGTCTTGACTCTCTTAGACATCCTTCACTAATGTCTTCAACACTACACTTCTTATGAGAAAGAAGAAAACTATCAACAAGAGAATCTCAGTAGTCTTGATGATGGTGAAGGATGGCAACTCATGGACTTGAGCTTGCTCGTCTTCAAAAGATGGTGATCTCGCCTTTAAGAGGAACCTAGAGAATCCCACAAAAACAAAACTACATACATAGATCACTTGGATCTGGGGTTAGAGAGTTTATAACTCAAAGAGAAAATATGTGAGAAAGGGGTGAGGTACAATGAAGAAATGGCTCACTATTTATAGAGAGAAAATAGCTACCGTTCCACGGATCTCACGGATCCCTCACTTGAGGGATCCGTCCAGTGTAATACGGGGGATCCATGGGACGCTCCTCTTTGCCCATGGGTCATGGGTTATGGGTCATGGGTTATGGGTCATGGATATAAAGTTGATACAATGTATCTATAAGATGCAATGTATCTATAAGATTCAATGCATCTAGTCCATGGTACATGGATTAGAACTATGGGTCATGGATTAAAACCATGGGTCATGGATAATATCCATATATGACATAAGCATGATGTCATGCAATGGGTTATGGGTCAAGCTCCATGGGTTGTACCCAACTTCATTCAATGTATTTGGTCAATGCGTCAAGTACTTAAGTTTCTACCCAATTGTATTACCTATTATAATACATACTAGTTATGTATATATTAGCCCAATATGTAAACACTAGTTGTTATACATATGTATTATAAAATCATAAAATCACTTATACTTGTTTTAGTGTTTTATGTGAAAATGTAAGTGTGTTAGAAAACTGTTAGCTCAAACTATTTACGTATTTTATTTGTTTCATTAAAATGATTTTACATTTGTTATCGACAAAACATGTAGGATCGTAAATATTATTGTGTTTGATGATTTGGGTGGTCTAGGATGGTGGTGATACAAGAAAGTCATGTTTTAGAGAGAGAAAGAGTGAGAGGGTGTTCTTGGTAGAGACTTGCTTTACAAAAATGAAAGGTTAGATTATGAAGCACCACCCCTTCCAAGGATGGAAGGGGTATTTATACTTACAGACTACACGACCTCCTGACGGCCTGATGGTGAAGCATGGAAACTCATGGACTTGAGCTTGCTCGTCTTCAAAAGATGGTGATCTCGCCTTTAAGAGGAACCTAGAGAATCACACAAAAACAAAACTACATACATAGATCACTTGGATATGGGGTTAGAGAGTTTATAACTCAAAGAGAAAATATGTGAGACAGGGGTGAGGTACAATGAAGAAATGGCTCACTATTTATAGAGAGAAAATAGCTACTGTTCCACGGATCCGTCCAGTGTAATACTGGGGATCCGTGGGACGCTCCCCTTTGCCCATTGGTTTTGGGTCATGAGTCATGGTTTATGGGTCATGGATATCAAGTAGATACAATGTATCTATAAGATGCAATGCATCTAGTCCATGGTACATGGATTAAAACTATGGGCCATGGGTTAAAATCATGGGTCATGGATAATATCCATATATGACATAAGCATGATGTCATGCAATGGGTTATGGGTCAAGCTCCATGGGTTGTACCCAGCTTCATTCAATGTATTTGGTCAATGGGTCAAGTACTTAAGTTTCTACCCAATTGTATTACCCATTATAATACATACTAGTTATGTATATATTAGCCTAATATGTAAACACTAGTTGTTATACATATGTATTATAAAATCATAAAATCACTTATACTTGTTTTAGTGTTTTATGTGAAAACGTAAGTGTGTTAGAAAACTGTTAGCTAAAACTATTTACGTATTTTATTTGTTTCATTAAAATAATTTTACATTTGTTATCGACAAAACATTAGAAGATCGTAAAATATAAATAAACATTTTTACGGCTTATTTGTATTAACACAATATATGGGGCGTATGGAATAAGTTCTAGAGAGAGAAAGTGGAAGAGTTTTGGGAACTTAGCGAGACAAAGAAAAATGATATTATGAAGCTCCAACCCTGTGCCTTGCTAGGCAAAGGGTATTTATAGTTACAAGCATAGACGCCCTCCTTCGGGCTGTGGATCTGGCATACAGTGGGTAAATACTCGTCCGTCCTCCACGGTGTTACTTAACAAACTACTTACTAACACTAAATGACTACGACTACGAGCTTTCTAACGATTACATATACTTGAGGTGACCGACTCTTTAACTACCGGATTTTCTAAATCCTAACAATCTCCCCCTAAGGGAGGTCACCTCAAATTACTTTGATTACAAACAGATATTATATTTTGGATGTTCTTGGATTCTTGTTTAAGTTCTTTGCTCTGTAGCTTGTAGTCTTTGATTCTCCATGTTCCGCATGTTTTGTTCTTTCAAGTGGAGGTCTTTAACTGATCCATGTGATGGTGAGTTTTGAGCCAGTTTTGAGATCATCGGCTACAACAAATCTCTGACTCATCCTTTTGTTGTATCGCCATAATGTGAAGTTGTGACTTTCGGACCGACATGCTCACATTTTGGATCATGATATCTTCTCATCAGAGTAGCGGAAGCTTTAGTTGATTCATAATATTTCCAGCAGCGTAGCAAAAGCATGGATTGAAAATATCTGATCCAGTTGATGAAGACATGCACTTATCATGATTTCTTTAGAAGTAAATGTGTTGTGTGAGCATGCGGCTATGGAATGACTCCTCAATTCTGATCAGCTGCAACCGACGGGTTTCCCTGCATACAATAGTTAGCAATAAAGCGCATGAAAGTGTCTTTGATTACTTTCGTTGAATTGAGGTGCACTTGCGGTTCCCGTTGATCGATTACAAGACTACAAGCATGCACGTGATCGGTATAATTCGAAGAATTTCCGTGACAGGGTTTCGCAATGCTCTAGCCGTTCTCAAACCGGAATGTCTCAAAGAAGACAACACGGAGTGAGTGAACCAGCGAATTAAGATTCATTGATTGATGAAAAATGATTTGAAAAAAAATCGTGTATTGCTTAATATAAATTGTTTTGCAATACAACGAAGGTTTTATTAGAAAATCAATTGTCAATCATAAATACCCTTTTAATTTTGAAACATTAATGCACAGTCGATGTGCTACAGAAAAGAATTTTTTAAGCACAACGACCGGTTTTTCAAAGGTATCCGTCAATCCATTCCTAGACCAAGGTTGATTCAAGATTGAATCGCCCCATCGTTTCTATCCAGTTGTCACAAGCTTGATCTTATGAAAGATCTCACATGTCACCCACCAAGAGCTTGTAGGATGTTGGCTCTAGAAGGATTTCCATCTTCATCGTGAATACTTTACATATCACTCGGATGTTCTGGCAATACCACAAGGATAATGCGTAGGACTCTTAAATATATTCTTACTTTTCACATTGTGTGAAGCAGGAAGTTTTCAAGAATAGTGTGTCCTAATTGAGATTTATTGATGATCTCTTGGCTCTAGACTCAACGAAAGCACTTTTGGTTTCCTATGCCGGAGACTAGGGAGAGGGTTTCCTTCTTCAATATCAACAATCTCTAAGAGAAAGTCGATAGATTATATAGGTTCCCGTGAGAATGAAACAAGCCCTTTTAAGAGGAACTTGAGTAGCTTGGGAAGTTTAGTGTAGTGCGTCCACCGGGTCCATGACGTCTTGTCTTCAATACCGTGTTACCTTAGTGACCACCAAGCATATGAATTGAACCCGTTTACGCCTCTATGGTTGAATAAATGGAGGGCTATTTCATTTCACCCTTTTCTCATTTAATTATTTTTCATTCTTCAACCCCTTTAGTGCTTACCGAGACTTCATTAATAGAACCTTGTTTGGTTTATTCCAGTTCTAGCTCTTTCTCAATCCGCACTCTTCCCGTATTCTCATTTTTTTCATCATACCTAAGGACTTCTACACTATCTAGTGGATTGTCCCTGGGTAGATCCCTCCGGCTCTGGCGGGATCGTGGGAACGAATACCTAACCTAACCATCCTTATATCTCCAAGCATAAAATAAATTGGTAGGTCTTTTGGTATTGTTCATTTCGCCTCGAAACCAATTGAAAATCATTTGAAAATCAATCAAGGTACTTGTGATATAGAATCAAAGCGTTTTGTACCTTAATTGTTTTGATATTTTAGAAATGTTCCCCCTCAACATGTGCTTCAAGTATTAGAAACTGTTTTAGCACATGGAGGCAAGAGGAATTTGAAATCTTAGATTAAGAATTAAAGATCCAATCTTTGATTAACATTTTCTAAAATGATCATCATCACTTCTCGATCAAATCTAGTAATTTAAATACTTTGGATAAAACAATTTTTGGAAGGATGATGTTTTCTTATGATTGATGCCCCTCAATATGTGCATCGAGATTCGAAAGTGTTTTGCACATATTAGAGAGAATCTGCACTTAGAGACAAATCAATCACGTTTCAATCCTTTTTGGTATGAGATAGATGCTCTCCCTTAACATGTGCATGGAAAATTTGAAATCATTTGGCACATGTAGGGAGGAGTGCTTGTTATTATCTTTATAAAACCACTTATTGAATTATCAGTTTATATCCAATTTAAATCACAAATTCTCCCCGATCACAATTTTCAAATCCTTTGAGATTTGTGATCTCTATTGATTTAAATTGTTTTGAAAGCTTTGAGGAGAATTGTGACTTGCTTTTAAAACATTTAACGATAAAGATCAAATTTTGAGACTTTAAACTCCAATGATTAAACATGCTTAAGTATCTTATGAAAACACAACATTAGCCTTGGTCTGGATCCAATTGTACAAAAACATTGTTCTTTTTTATTATCCAAAATTAGACCTTGCTCGATTACGTGCCAATTGTTTGAAACATAACTTTTGATTTGATTGAAATCATTCTCCCTCAATCAATGACATAAGTTGTTGATTGAGTGTTAGAGATTTTGACAAATGATAAGTCCGATGATTTTCGAAAATATAGTCCGAGTTATTTTCAAAGCAATTTTGTTTTCATTAGATGACAAATATTTTCGAAGAATATTTAGAAGGAAAAATATTTGTGAAGGAAACATTTGTCTTTTTGGCGACAAACATTTGTTTTTAGAATCAGAGCATGAGGTTTCAAAAATTAGATTAAGCATGGCTTTGTTCTTTCTTTTAAAACTGGTTACTGCCTGAAATGACAATAAACCATCATTTTTCTTCATCCTTTTTTTTTAATTTTAACAAAAGGTTTATGTACATTCGAACTTCATCTAAAGACCCGTGCCATTCTTTGAGTGACAAATCAAAGTCCGTAGATGTTATCGAAGAACAGAAATTTGATGTGAAAAATAGTATTCTTGGGCTTTTTCAAAGATTTTCTGATTTTTATGGATTTTGAAATTTTATATTTTTTTATTTTTCTTTTTGTGGGTTTTATAATTTTGTATTTGCTTTTTGATAAGATATGTACAAGAGATAGATGAAGAAAAGACTTTACTCCTCGCCTTCCTCTTGAAGACGTTTGAGTGTTTCGTTGTAGACTCTTTAGTCCAAGTCGTGGAAGAATAAACTCAAACGTTCTCTAGGAAGAGCTTTAGTGAAGATGTCTCGCGGTGATATTCGCTTCTCACAAAATATAGTTCCACCACACCTTTCTCCACTTGTTCCCTGATGAAATGATGTCGAATGTCTATATGCTTTGCTCTTGAATGTTGAACATTGTTGCAGCAGAGAGCAATGGCACTTTTGTCATCACAATACAGAGGGATTTTGTTGAATTCATAGCCATAGTAAGATAATTGTGATCTCATCCATAGGATTTGAGCACAGCAAGATGACATGGCTATGTATTCCGCCTTTGTAGATGATATAGACGTACTCATTTGTTTCTTTGAAGACCAGCTTACAAATTTATCTCCCAAGAAATGAGCACCACCTGACGTGCTTCGAGGTGTATCTTGACACCCTGCATGGTATGCATCTGCATATGCTGTTAGTGACATATTGGTGTCCTTCGGATACCAAAGTCCCATGTTAATGGTTCCTTGGAGATACCGAAAGACTCGTTTAACCGCTACAAGGTGCTTTTGGTAGGCTTAGCACGGTATCCGCACACATGCATACAATGACGAATATCGTGTCTCTTCGGTGAGGTACATCAGGGATCCAATCATACTTCGATATTTCGTTTGATCAACCATGATCCCTGAGTTGTCCTCATCCAGTTTTGTGCGCTCCACCATGGGAGTGTCAACAGGGTCACAAGAGTCAAATCCAAATTTCTTTAAAATTTCATTAGCATATTTAGATTGATTAATGAAAATGCCTCCGGGACTTTGTGAAATTTGTAATCCCAAGAAAAATGACATTTGTCCCATCATAGACATTTGAAATTTGGAGCCCATCTCCTTTGAAAAACGGTCACATTCATTAGGGTCGGTCGAGGCAAAAATAATATCATCAACATAAATTTGAACATGAATTAAGTGTTTGCCTGACTTTCTAGTGAACAATGTGGAATCAACTACTCCTTTGCTGAATCCATTTGTCAATAGGAACTTTGACAGTGTATCATACCATGCCCTTGGAGCTTGCTTCAAGCCGTATAGCGCCTTCTTCAAGCGGTAGACATGGGTAGGATGCTCTGGATTCACAAAACCTTTGGGTTGACTGACGTAAACTACCTCTTTGAGATCACCATTAAGAAACGCAGTCTTTACATCCATCTGATAAACCACCATGTTCTTGCTAGCTGCATTAGCCAGGAAGATTCTGATAGCCTCAATTCATGCAACCGGAGCAAGTAATTCTTCAAAGTCAATACCCTCCTCTTGTCGGTATCCTTTAGCCATTAATCTTGCCTTGTTTTTCAGAACATCACCGTGCTCATCAAGTTTTAATTTAAAGATCCATTTGAGAGCAATGATCATAGCACAATCTGGAGCAGGTACCAATTCCCATACATCAAGACGATCAAACTCATGGATTTCTTCTTGCATAGCACTAAACTAGTTATCCTCAGACATGGTTGTTTTGACATCTTTAGGTTCGATCTTTGATAATACATAATTGAAGAAACACCATAAGGCATCTGTGGCAAGTTGTTTACGAGTGGATACCGGATGAGACGGGTTTCCAATAATGTTGTCCAATGGATGATCATGTGTCTATTTTCTGAGATGTTCATGTGGTTGGTGATGAGGAACTGACGTAGCAGAGTTTGGATCCCCTGATGAAGATGGTTTAGGTGTTGGTTCAGGGGCAAATATGTTTTCAAATGGTGCATCTTCTGGAGTGGCAAAGGGGTTATCTCCATCATAGTTGGCAGAAACATTTCCATGATGTACACTCGAGGGTTGAGGATTTGAGGATGATGATGAGTGATCTGCAGCAGGCGCGTCATGACTTAGTGACACAAAAACTGATGGATTATCTGAGCTGACTGGATTAGGAGCCGCCATTGTTGATGGTGTAGATTGATCATTGATAAGAGGTTCATAGTATTCATCAAACATCGGATCAAACAATTTCTTTAAATCTTCTTCGGAAGGAGGTACATATGGAACTGCAGATGAGGGATTCTGTACAAGAGAAGAACTAATAGGATTACTTAATGAATGTTGAGATGCGGGTCCTGAACTAGATTGTCCAGGAGCCATTTGCTCAGACAGCTCATCGAACGTGACGTGAATAGTTTCCATGATATCTCGGGTTCTTTTATTGTAGATTCGGTAACCCTTCCGGCTTGGTGCGTAACCAACAAAAACTCCAGTGTACGCCTTAGCTCTTAACTTTCCCAAATCTTGACCATCATTCGTTGGATAGCATAAAGCACCAAATACACGAAGGAAAGACATATCTGGTTTTCAGTTGTGGACTAGTTCGTATGGAGTTTTTCCATGAGTGGTGTGTATAAGGTAACGGTTTTGGGTATAGCAAGCAGTGGCAATGGCTTCAGACCAGAGAAACATTGGAACCTTTGAGTAGATCAGCATAGTCCTTGCAGCTTCGACAAGAGTTCGATTTCGTCTTACAACTACACCGCTCGCTGAGGAGTACGTGGAACACTTCTTTGATGACCGATTCCAATGCTTTCATAAACCGACTTAGTTCTCTCGTTAACAAATTCGGTTCCATTGTCTGCTCGGATAATTGATTGTTTTATTAAGTCGAACTCGCACTGCTTGATAAGTTTGATGATGACATCCGAGTTTCATCCTTTGACCTCAAAAACTTAACCCAAGTAAACCGAGAGTAGTCATCAACCATGACTAGCACATATTTCTTTCCGTTTATAGTTTGTACTCTCATGGGTCCGCACAAATCCATATGAAGAGTATGAAGAACTTCCATAATTGAGTTTGCAGGTTTGGGTTTATGGGCGTATTTCTTGATTTTTCCCAATTGACAAGCTGAACAAAGATGATCTTTCTCATATTTCAATTTGGGCAAACCTCTTACAAGGTCCTTTCTAGAAAGATCATTTATGGTTCCGAAGTTCAAATGATTGAGACGACGATGCCATAACCATGACTTTGTTTTCGAAGCCTTTGACAACAAGCAGATTGGAGAGGACTTCATCATGTCTTTGATGGAGATGGTGTACATATTAGTTCCACGTGTTCCCTTTAAAAGTTCAACACCATCTAGTTCTCTAACGAAGCAAGTATGTTTTATAAAGGCCACTTCTAGATCAGAATCATAGAATTGACCAACAGAGAACAAATTATGACCAAGACCTTCAACATAATATACCCTGGAAATTACACTGTCACCAACAACATAATCTCCATAACCTATAATTGCTCCAAAGTGGTCGTTCCCGAATCTAACTGTCCCGATGAATTTACTCATGAAGTTCATGAGCCAAGAGCGATCTCCAGTCATATGCTTGTAATAGTCTAAGTCCAAATACCACATAACGATTTGTACGACCTGCAGTTGAACACAGACAAGTATGGATGACTAGATAATTTGGATCCCCATGCGAGAATGGGTTCCACTTGGTTAGTAAACGAGATTGGAACACCCACATCAAAGGCAGAATCAATGAAATCATTAGAGGTAGATGCACGACTAGTAGTGACAGTAGATCTATTCAAAGTGTGTTCACTTCTTAAAGGTATCACTCTACCAGTGGGCATCCATTTCTTAATGGGCATTGATATAGACAATTTAGGGCACAATTCATTTAGCTTGAGTTTATGACCAGTAGGTATCCATTGATAACCTACATTGCTAAATTTTCTTCCTGTGGTTTTCAATGTTTTCTAACTTTTTGCCATCTTGGTTTTCTGACATTCTTAACCTGATTTCTAATTTTAGCATTTTTGACCGGAGATTTAACAGCATTACTCAAATCATTCACAGCACATTCATGATTAATACCAGAAACCAAACATTCATTACATGTTTTGCAAATAGTAGCAGAATTCGAATTAATTACAGTACGCTTATAGCTAATACTAGAATCAACACGATTCGTCTTATTCAACACAAACTTATTTTCCCTAGGGTGGTCTTCTACTTTCTTCCATTGAACACTCTTAGCTTGCGAGGTCCTATCTTGCTTTGATGTTCCTAGAGGCTTTGACCCGCTTGCCTTAGTGTCACTGATTACTCTTGTAGAGGGAACGATGGGAACATTAGTTGGTTTTACTACTTTCTGCATTCCTGGTCTAGAAGTGCTGGGATCTGAAGTTCTAGGAGGCACATCAAAGGTCACTTGCTTAAATTTCGACATGGAACAAGGCATATCAAGGGTCACATGCTTGACTTTAGGCATAGAACAAGGCATAACGACATTATCTTTCCTATTACTAGATTTAGGACATATTGTAATCAAGCATTCTAAAAGTTCCTGAGATCGTTTGGCATATAAGCATGCATGCCCAATCGCATTATCAAGTGGTTTCTCTATCTTATCCTCTTCTATAATCTCACAGAGACATTCTAGACTATCCTTAAGGTACGAGAAATACATTTGGATTGCAAGATAATTGTTCCTAAGATGAGGGGGAATATACTTCACAGACATAGCATATTTAGTACAAGCAGGTACCTTTGGTGCAACATTCTCACCACTGGTGATTGGCATTTTCCCTTTTACCTGACTCTTCAAATTCTCAATTTCATTTTGCAAAGAAGTTATCTTTTCGTTGTTTTTGTCACGAGTGACCTTAATTGATTCATATAACTCTTTGAAATGCAGTTTAAGTTTATCATTATCTGCTTGAAAAACCTCATTTTCCTGTTGTAGTGCATTGATGATGTTTTGAAGATGAAAGTTTTGAGAATTCTGAGAATCTAAAGGAGGAGGCACTTAGGAGCCAGTCACATTATACTTTTCACACTTTAGTTGTGAAATTTGGGTTTTTAATCTTTTGATCGTGTTACAATGAGCTCGAATCTCTTCATCACGTTTGCTAATTTCAAAAACTGCATCAAACTCAGGAGCATCCGAAGATGTCTTGGCATTTGAGGTTTTAACATTTTCTTTTAGATGTTGATATTTTAATTGCAAAGCAAAATGTTTAACTTCCAATTTAGAAAAATGTTTGACCAAGTTATCATGATCATCTTGTTCTATTTTCTCATACAATTTTGAATTTTTGGACTCAAGCTCAATGACACGATCATGGGAAACTTTCAGGGCAACAGATAATTCATGAAATTGAGAAGCAGTGATAGAAAAATTTGTATAAGTATAGAACACATCCTGAGCAACACATCTAGAAATCAAGTTATCATTTAGGATATGTAGATTTTTTCTCTTAATTTTATTACTTTTAAGCTCACGTTCATAATCTTTGACCTCAATTTCCATTTCATTAAACACCTTTTTCATTTCTTTAAATTTTGTATCAATGCCCTTTTGATGACTCTCAAACTGTTCTTTTAGTAGTTTAAAGAAAGGAATGACCTCAGTTAAGTAACATTCTTTTGTTTGCTCAAAACCCCTTTCCCCTTCAGTAATTCTCGTTGGAGTGATTCTCCTGTGAAGATCGTTGTAAGCTCATAGACGAGGTCTAATATTATATCTAGGAACACATAATAATGAAAGCGGAATATTCAAAAATATAATTAACATCATTATGAACAAGGTTTCTTTATTATCATAAACTAACTAACTAACAATAATAAAGATCAAAGACTTGATCTTACACTAACTAACTAAACCCTAGACGTTTTCCCTACGCCTAGGTCCCACACACACACACCTTTAGACGTCTACATCTTGTACGTACTAAAAAACTAATGACCATATGTCTCTTTATATACTAGAGACATCTAGGGTTTACAAGAGGAATCATAATATAATTAGGAAACAATACAATTAGGAAACTAAATATTCTTTTAAGCATATCTTCTAGAATCTTCCAAATTCTCCATCTTTTTGTAGTTTCCCTTCTTGTCACTTTAAGTCCTTCATGTTTCATTCTTCTTGTTTTGTATCATCAAATCTATAATAGACCCAACATCTCCTTTTACAAGTTTTCTCAAAATCAACAAATAGTTGGTAAACTACATATAAGCTAACTAATGTTTTGCTTTGAGTGGGAATATTTCTAGGCACTAAATGCATAGGTGTATTTGGAGGATACACGGTGGCTGGAGGCAATTTCCTACAAGGGGGATTCTTCTCAATAAGATTATCAGCTTTTTGCTTATCCAAATCTTTCTTCCAAAACACTTGTTCGGGGGTCAATTGAGTTTGAGGTTTAAACTTATTCAAGGCAATCCAATTTTCTTTAGTGTAATCATGGGATTTAAGCGTTATATTATTCTTTATACACCAAGGATCTTTTAGTTTCTTTGCCATTTTTTCTTTCGAGGCATCTTCTAACTTTCTATCCTCTTCAGTGCTTCTAATACATGATGGTGTTTGCCTAGGCTTAAGGATCTCATTACCATCATAGACTACCTTTTGAGCAGCTCTAGCTACTTTTCCATACTCGGGATTGGGTTCCTCCAACAGTGGAATACTATGCTTATCGCTTAAGACTCGATGCTTAGTGATCATGTGAGCAGTCTGAATGGTGTTCCCTTGTACGTACAGTTTGTTTTCAAGTTTGTTTTTCAACGTTTTTAGGTTGGAAAAGTCATTTAAAAGCTTTGATTCTTTAGCAGTAAATTCCTGTTTAAGCACTTTTACATTTTCTTGAAGTTCTTGCTTTTGCTTAACAGTTTTATTGAGCATTTCTTGTAAGGAGTTTAACTCTTGTTTTAACATTTCTTCCCTAAAATTACTTTTTCTAATAACTGTACGTATTTGGTTATCCATCTCCTCCTCACGGGTAGTCAGTTCAAATTTAGCACGTTGTTCATATATAGCAACTTGTCTTTATAGGCATTTAGTTCAGAGACTATGGAATCATCATGAGCACATGCAGTGTATTCATCAAAAATATAGTCATCATTTACTGCAGAAGATGCATCACTTGGTACAAATTCACTTTCATCTTGTTTCACATATTGATCATATGGGACAATATTGCTATTACCCATATTTTCAACATTTGATTCAATGATTTCGGTTGATTGTACATTGTCGTGAATCTTTTGCCCATCAACATCATCATATAATTTTAATACCTCTGATATGATCGATTCCTTGGAGGGTGTAGCAACTCGTAAATTTTCATAAGGCAAAATGACTAAATTGCCCTTTGACTTTGACTTTTGACTATTTGACTTTTACTCAGTAATGTAAAAGCAAATCAGAATCGGTAGTAACCGTAATTTCTCAAGGTAAATAATTCACTGCTTTTGAATTATTTCACTCAACACATTTTTGTTCACCAATGGCTATAAATAATTATTTAGAGTTGTTACTATATTAATTACGAAAGTTTAATCGTGTAAACTTTTCTGGTGGTCAACACAAGACTACGATAAGTCTAGGTGTTCAAAATACTCTACTTTCACCAATAGTCATATTTTATATGAACTATTAGCACTTTGTTATTTTTGCGTAAATATTTTACTCTTTACGTAATACGCGTGCTCAAACCTATGTCATTAGGTTTTAATGACATAGATGCACTGATGACGTATAGTCTATATTCGGGTCACGAACCCGACCAAAGGCCGATACTAATGAGCCCAGCACGAACTGGGCTAATCCGATAAGGGTTTGGGCCCATGACGGTCCAAATCCAATGTTATTTATGGAATACGATATCGGATATCTCCTATCTTTGGAGATAATTGTTTAACCAACCGACTTAGGCGGGATACGCCGAAGGTTGGGGAACACGGAACCAACAAGGATTCCATGTGTATATAAAGGGAACCCTATCCCTCGTTAAAGGTACGATCTAAACCCTAACTCTCCTTTAACCCTAAACCGATTACTTACTCTCACGCGGAGGATAATCGTGAGAGACAATCCTGATAAGCCTAACGGTGTTTTCTCATTACTTAGTGCGCAGGTTTCAAGAATCAAGACTCAATTGATACTAGAGCCGGAGCCCCAAACAAGGAACGTCCAACTTTTGTATCAACAAGTGGCGCCATCCGTGGGACCAATCACTAAGAACTAAGAACTAGAATGACGAAACACGGAAATCAGCGATCGCAAACAGACCTTACAGGAAAGAAGTTGCACATTGGATCAGCTTCCAAGCAGACTTCTGGGACAACCAGTGTCGCTAAAAATCAAGGGTTAGGCTCAGGCCTAGTCTTCCCTACAGTGGAACAACGCTCGGGGACAACCCATGCGACTACCACCACCACTAGTGCAGGAGATCCGTTGCGCACCGTTTTTGCTACTTCCTTTCAATCAATATTAGAAACTAACCCCTCGAAGGCACCAGATGCACCTGACAGAAACAAGGGCCAGGTAGTAGAAGCAAACACCCTCACTCTGGAAGGAGTGGCACCGGAACTCGCACCGGGAGATTTCTGTGACAACTCGTACTTTCAGGTCATTTCTCAAAACAATTCATGCTTCACAATTTCATCATTTATCGTAAACTAGGTTTGCGTGTTCCAAATTCGCGTAACCTTAATGGTTTAGCGGCGAATTCATGATCATATCATCACGGACATTTCATATAGACTAAGTTTAGTCTACACATCATTAACATCATTTCCATCATGTTAGTTCATTCATGATTTTGCATTTCACATTAAACGCGTAAATTTCATATTAAATAAACGCTATCGCGTAAGTTATTATTTATAACATTTAATCCGATACTTCCAAAAATTATCCCGACATATTTTTATACTTACATTTAGTTTATAAAAATAATATTTTGAGTTTACCTAGTGTTTTAAATTTATTTTGTATATAAATCGTTAAATTTATATTATTACGACGCTTTTCTTAAAAACTACACGATAATTATTATTTCACTCAAATTTTACAAGAAATGTATTTTTACAATTTATATGATCTCAATATACTTTACTTTGATCCATTAAAGTTTATTTTTAGACAACACTACCCTAATTACTCAAATGTATATACAATTTTACAAGTTATTCTTACTTACACATTTTACTTACACAATTACCTACATTATAAAAAAAAAAAAATGTATTTTAGAGATGCAAGCCCCCTTGGCCGACCAAGGGGGGTGCTTCATTAATTAGTTGGTAGAAAAATTTTCTTACATGTTTAGATCCATACTCAAACTTATTTTCACACATTTCCTTCACAATAATTCAAGTTAGTCAAGTTTTCCTTCTCTCTTGTTTTCCTCTCCAAGAACCGCCATCCATAGGGTGAAGAAGAGATTCATCAAAATTTTCCAAATCAAGTTCTAAACAATCTAGTATACACTCTTGTTTAGGTTTTGAAATAAAAACCTAGGGTGTTTAGGTTTAATACTTTGTTCTAGTCACCTCATCAAGTAAACTAGTAAGCATATCATTTTCATTTTACATCTTTCATTATCATTTCATATTTATTTCATCATTTTTGAGCAAAGCATGCAAGACTTATGGATATTTATACCATTTTTACATTGTTTTTAGAGTTATACATATATAAGTCATCCTATAATTATCCCTTGTTATATATTAGTTTTGGTGATGTCTAGGAACCCATGACACCCTAAGAAGGTGTATGGTAAGATTAAAATAGCTTCGGAGTTGTTTTGAAGGGAGTGGAATAGGTTTAGCACAAGAAAAACTCTTTTCGTCAAGTCTTAAAAAGGGTCTGATCTTATTTTGTAAATCTGGAAAATCCGACAGTAGACATAAATTTTTAGCCTAGATATTTAGAAAATACACTTTAAAACGAAACCGTGGCCGCTTGAACGGATTAAAACGGAGTTATAACGAAGAAGTTATGAATTTTTCAAGTTTGACGACGAAATATATATCCCGAAAATTTCAAAGAACTGCTTTTGTTTTGTACGAGTCAAAACGAGTCTTAAGCGTTATAAATTATTTCGATTCATCAAAAATATATTAGTATACTTTGATACGAAGCTAAGGACGATAATACGTGAAAACGGATTTGTAGAACTTAAACTATACACGTTTACACAAAATTTCCGTAACTTTATTATTTAAGAAAAACTATATTATTTTTATTAGACAAGTGTTACGGTAAACAAGTGACCATATTGAAGGCTATTTTTAACGTTGACGTAGAACTTTTTGTAACGAGATGTCTTCTAATAAAAGTGAGATCACCAAGCATATTTTTCAAAATGACCAACCGTTTGTATAGCGGAGTTGTAATGAATTATCTACGGTTGCTTAAACCTTGCCGAAATTCACTTTTAAACTACATTTTGGACAAAATCACCCTACTTAACCTATATTTTTCTTTATGAACGAGACCTCTAGGATAAAAACTTAAATGCCAAAACTTTGAGATCATGATATAAGCTTTCCAAAAACCGTTGAGTTCGTTCCCTAACTTTCGACGTACACCATTTTACGACTAGCTTTTCGAGGCCATTTTAGTCACTTTCATGAAATTTCCAACGACATTATTTTACGACGAAAAGTTATAATTTCACAATAAATCATTAAGAAACTATTGTAGGATGACATTTTGACGTAAATACTTGCAAAGTAATTTAAGAATGGTCAAGAAGTCCAAAGAGTATTTTTCGACGAAGAGTATTATTTTCAAAAACTCACAAGTGGTATAAATATTATCCGAATTGCATGCATAACATTGCATCATGACTTATTACATATCATATCATTCACAATAGGTCACGGTCAGAGGTTGCGCCTCATTTCAGTATTGCCATTATATCATCATAATCATTGCAACAGGTGAGTTTTCATAGCCTCGATTTATTCAAGTTTTTACTTTATTTCAAACCTACGGGGGAGAATACATTGCACACCATTTTTATTACGCTACCAAGTATGTCAAATTCATTATATTGCTTAAGTTACCGCATTGCCAGTTAAATGTCCCCATTTCATAAGCATGAACCGTTAATTTCCTAGAAGCGTGGGTGAGTGGATAGATCTATCGAGGGTGACACCTCCATCCGGGTTGGTGGATCCCAACTAGTCATACGGATGCATTTCATTTCATAAACATTATTTGAGTTGTTTGGCAAGACACTCTGTTGGGCGAACATCGATCGAGCTTCGGTGTCATGTGCTTAAGCAATTGTATCATTTTTTGTGACATCATTGTCATACATAATTTATACTTGTGGTAGTCGTATTAACATTTACATAAACTCTATGAACTCACTCAACCATTGTGTTGACACTTTTAGCAATGTATTTTCAGGTAACTAAGACATTCACTTCATGGCATGCATTTGGACACATCATGGAGTCGCGATGACGACTCGTCTCACTTGGGTTTTACGCACTTTAAAACATCGTTTGAATTGTAACAAACTTATTTCCGCACAAGTTGATTTTCATTTGGGACCTATACTTTGTAAACTCTGATTGTTTTATTAAATCAAACGATGTTCTTTTCAAACGATACTTTAGGTCGTTCAATATAACTGTGATTGTGATGCTATGACAGTCAATCCCGAAATTTCATTCCGCAAAAGCAGTAATTTGGGGTGTGATGATTGGCATCGAGCTTGATTATAGAGAACTAGGTTGCATCATTGACCCTAGACTATAGCTACATTATCATAGCATCTCATCATTTCATCATGAGTGCATATTCACTTTACATGCGGT
Organism: Chrysanthemum lavandulifolium; assembly: GCA_022545495.1. Taxonomy (NCBI): domain Eukaryota; kingdom Viridiplantae; phylum Streptophyta; class Magnoliopsida; order Asterales; family Asteraceae; genus Chrysanthemum; species Chrysanthemum lavandulifolium. Next base: position 102,771,141 of record CM040238.1, on the reverse strand, counting down.
TGCATACGCACATTTTGCGAGTTATTTACTTTCATTTCAAAAGCGATTGTCACATAGATGCCTTCAAATACCCATCCCATCATACTCACATCATACTTTGACATGGAGAATGCCCTGTCATTCCCTATCACAATTTTAACATCAGTTGACCCAACACCGATAACATCAGTTGATGAGACTGAACCCTTTGAGGAGGGCAAAGTTGCACCTAGACCATCACAATCACTCTTGATTCACCGTAGGATTATGACAATTTTTATCATTTTGTTGGGACAGATTATACCATTTGGTAGAACTTATAGGCTTAGTCCTAATGAACCTATTTTCTTAACTCACCACAAGGATTTCCATTATCATCGTTGTTATCATTTTTATCATTATCATTTTGAGCACCATCCGTACCATCACATCTCATACACGATACTCATACATCTGACTTGCAGCTTGGGAAGCATGCATGATTTAACACACCATTACCATCTACCACTAAGACTATAGACACTACACCATCTCATAGGTTTGAGGTCTATGAAAGTTTTAGGGCTGTTGCTGCTAGACAACCTAATACTCCTACACTTGAAACATGATTATACCATCAACAGGAACATATAATAAGTACATTTCTATTTAGTGTAATCTTTATCCTTTATTATCTCCACGATAATCACAACTTTTGTTCATTTCATTCTTTATTCCAATTGCCCAAATTTTCAATCATTTCGAGATGATACCTCACTATCTTACTAGGGGTTAGGCCAACTTTAATTCTTGACCAATTAGGAGACTATTACTACTCGACGAGGTTCTCCCATGTATCCTACAAACCATTCCTCAAATTATATTTCAAGTTATTTTGCTACCATTTCATAACATTATTTCACTTAAATTTATTTCGAGCTATTTTATCACCATCTTAGAAACGTTGTTTCATAAAGTTTTAAAGCAAGTTGTTTTATTACCAACTTATCAATTGGTTTTAGTCATTTTATCAACTATTTAATATCCTCATGCGAAACGATTTTCATGTTACTCTGAAAAATCATTGAGCCATTATCTTACAAAACAAAACGTTGAATACCATCTAAAACTTCGGAGGAACATAATACCATTTCAACAAAAACAAGCATCACATCATTTGTCCTTGATTATACATGGCCTGATCACCTATGTATAATTCAGGAAGAATTATGTCATGAAAGAAACAAGTATCATTTCAAATTTCCTAAGACAATCTTCATTCTAAAGCAAAACTTTGAAATCAAATAAATCGTTCATAAACATTTATTTTGTTAACACTCTATAGATACCTACGTCATTCGTCACTCACTCAACCGATAAGTTGAAATTTTTACTAGTGACCTTTCTAGGAAAGGCTTTCTATACCATCTACGAGGAGGATTCCTCGATACAAGAAAACAATGAAAGGATTTTGGAATTACCAACAAGGGCTAGAAGTAAGTAGCGAGATCTTTCACAACTCAATAAAAAAATCTTAAGACATCACGAGACAATCCGAATCACTATCCTTGAATTAGAAGCCAAATTACATCATTTCAAAAGTACTAGCCAGACCGAGTCACGAAATTTAGTATGAAGCAAATACACACTAAGCAACACTATAGGGATAAACCAAATATTCTAATCGAGACTACAGAACATTTCACTAAACATAGCTTCAACAATATGTCCCTACAATGAGTTTTCCTTAAAGGAAAATTTGGTTAGATTAAGGTTATCGATATAAACTTTCCCTAAGGCATTGTGTTCTCTAGGATTTATGGATAACTTTACTTTCACATCAAGAGATGCAACAGGTTTGAACATATCGGACAATCAATGACTCTCCATCTACAAGTGAAATTAGAACAAACATTCTTCGACATAGTATGAGCTGATATCTATTTTCTTGCTAGCATGATAGCAATATAAGAGATGAATTATTTTAGAAGTACTCAATATTGAAACAAGTCTTGAAAATCAACCATCACACCACCTCACTTGAATATTTAAGGTTTTGTGATTTTACAACATAGAGCATGGAAACACTTGATAATCAAACAATAAACATTTTAGTCATAGAGACTAAGCACCTTAGACAAGTAAGACTCAAGTCATGACATTCGCTAGGACTAGAAACGCGAGGAATCACAATCATACCTATAATCTATTCTTTTCAATAAGGTCCTTTCCGACGATTTAACATTTTGAAATCTAACACGAGACACGTGGTATCAATTCCATTGTACCTATTATAAGCTATTCGATCCACCTTAGACTCACGACGGTCATTTCGAGATTTCCATGGAACCTACTAGGACATGATGACACCTACTATCCTCACTCAATGGTTAGAGCGAGAGAACAATTCCCACATTAGATAATATGCTCAAGCAAGTGTGACTTTCTAGAAATGGTTAGGCAAATCATTCTCCATCGATAAGTTTCTTTACAACGATAGTTAGCTCATGAACATATTGAATGGACAACTCGTAATTCTTTTGATGGGCGAATGTCATTTCTCAAAACAATTCATGCTTCACAATTTCATCATTTATCGTAAACTAGGTTTACGTGTTCCAAATTCAGTAACCTTAATGGTTTAGCGGCGAATTCATGATCATATCATCACGGACATTTCATATAGACTAAGTTTAGTCTACATTTCATTAACATCATTTTCATCATGTTAGTTCATTCATGATTTTGCATTTCACATTAAACGCGTAAATTTCATATTAAATAAACGCTATCGCGTAAGTTATTATTTATAACATTTAATCCGATACTTCCAAAATTATCCCGACATATTTTTATACTTACATTTAGTTTATAAAAATAATATTTTGAGTTTACCTAGTGTTTTAAATTTATTTTGTATATAAATCGTTAAATTTATATTATTACGACGCTTTTCTTAAAAACTACACGATAATTATTATATCACTCAAATTTTACAAGAAATGTATTTTACAATTTATATGATCTCAATATACTTTACTTTGATCCATTAAAGTTTATTTTTAGACAACACTACCCTAATTACTCAAATGTATATACAATTTACAAGTTATTAACTTACTTACACATACAACTACTTACACATTTATATACACAATTATATAAAAAAAAAATATATATTTTAGAGATACATCCCCCCCTTGGCCGACCAAGGGGGTGCTTCATTAATTGGTTGGTAAAAATTTTCTTACATATTTAGATCCATACTCAAACTTACTTTCACATTTCCTTCACAATAATTCAAGTTAGTCAAGATCTTTCTCTCTTGTTTTTCCTCTCCAAGAACCGCCATCCATAGGGTGAAGAAGAGATTCATCAAAATTTTCCAAATCAAGTTTTAAACAATCTAGTTACACTCTTAATTTAGGTTTTGAAATAAAACCTAGGGTGTTTAGGTTTAATCCTTTGTTCTAGTCACCTCATCAAGTAACTAGTAAGCATATCATTTTCATTTTACATCTTTCATTATCATTTCATATTTATTTCATCATTTTTGAGCAAAGCATGCAAGACTTATGGATATTTATACCATTTTTACATTGTTTTTAGAGTTATACATATATAAGTCATCCTATAATTTATCCCTTGTTATATATTAGTTTTGGTGATGTCTAGGAACCCATGACACCCTAAGAAGGTGTATGGTAGGATTAGAATAGCTTTGGAGTTGTTTTGAAGGGATTGGAATAGGTTTAGCACGAGAAAAACTCATTTCGACAAGTCTTAAAAAGGGTCTGATCTTATTTTGTAAATCTGGAAAATCCGACAGTAGACATAAATTTTTGGCCTAGATATTTAGAAAATATACTTTAAAACGAAACCGTGGCCGCTTGAACGGATTAAAACGGAGCTATAACGAAGAAGTTATGAATTTTTCAAGTTTGACGACGAAATATATATATCCTGAAAATTTCAGCAAACTGTTTTTGTTTTGTACGAGTCAAAACGAGTCTTAAGCGTTATAAATTATTTCGACTTATCAAAAATATATTAGTATACTTTGATACGAAGCTAAGGACGATAATACGTGAAAACGGATTTGTAACGACTAAAATATACACGTTTTCACAAAATTGCCGTAACTTTATTATTTAAGAAAACTATATTATTTTTATTAGACAAGTGTTACGGTAAACAAGTGACCATATTGAAGGCTATTTTAACGTTGACGTAGAACTTTTGTAAAGAGATGTCTTCTAATAAAATTGAGATCACCAAGCATATTTTCAAAATGACCAACCGTTTGTATAGCGGAGTTGTAATGAATTATCTACGGTTGCTTAAACTTTGCCGAAATTCACTTTTAAACTACATTTTGGACAAAATCACCATACTTAACCTATATTTTTCTTTATGAACGAGACCTCTAGGATAAAAACTTAAATGCCAAAACTTTGAGATTATGATACAAGCTTTCCAAAACCGTTGAGTTCGTTTCCTAACGTTCGACGTACACCATTTTACGACTAGCTTTTCGAGGCCATTTTAGTCACTTTCATGAAATTTCCAACGACATTATTTTACGACGAAAAGTTATAATTTCACAATAAATCATTAAGAAACTATTGTAGGATGACATTTTGACGTAAATACTTGCAAAGTAATTTAAGAATGGTCAAGACGTCAAAAGAGTATTTTTCGACGAAGAGTATTATTTTCAAAACTCACAAGTGGTATAAATATTATCCGAATTGCATGCATAACATTACATCATAACTCATTACATATCATATCATTCATAATAGGTCACGGTTAAGGTTCACGCTACATTTCAATGTATCCACTTTTGTCATCATAATCATTGCAACAGTGAGTTTTCATAGCCCGATTTATTCAAGTTTTACTTTATTTCAAACCTACGGGAGAATACATTGCACACCATTTTATTACGCTACCAAGTATGTCAAATTCATTATATTGCTTAAGTTACCGCATTGCCGCTTAAATGTCCCCATTTCATAAGCATGAACCGTTAATTTCCTAGAAGCGTGGGTGAGTGGATAGATCTATCGAGGTGACACCTCCATCCGGGTTGGTGGATCCCAACTAGTCATACGGATGCATTTCATTTCATAAACATTATTTGAGTTGTTTGGCAAGACACTCTGTTGGGCGAACATCACCGAGCTTCGTGTCATGTGCTTAAGCAATTGTAACATCATTTTGTGACATCATTGTCATACATAATTTATACTTGTGGTAGTCGTATTAACATTTACATAAACTCTATGAACTCACTCAACCATTGTGTTGACACTTTTAGCAATGTATTTTCGGTAACTAAGACATTCACTTCATGGCATGCATTTGGACATATCATGGAGTCGCGGTGACGACTCGTCTCACTGGGTTTTATGCACTTTAAAACATCGTTTGAATTGTAACAAACTTATTTCCGCACATAGTTGATTTTCATTTGGGACCTATACTTTGTAAACTCGATTGTTTTATTAAATCAAGCGATGTATTTTTCAAACGACACTTTAGGTCGCTCAATATAACTCGTGATTGTGATGCTATGACAACAATCCCGTGAATTCCATTCCACGCAAAACAGTAATTTGGGGTGTGATGATTGGCATCGAGCTTGATTATAGAGAACTAGGTTGCATCATTGACCCTAGACTATAACTACATCATCATAGCATCTCATCATTTCATCATAAGTGCATATTCACTTTACATGCGGTTGCATACGCACATTTTGCGAGTTATTTACTTTCATTTCAAAAGCGATTGTCACATAGATGCCTTCAAATACCCATCCCATCATACTCACATCATACTTTGACATGGAGAATGCCCTGTCATTCCCTATCACAATTTTAACATCAGTTGACTCAACACCGATAACATCAGTTGATGAGACTGAACCCTTTGAGGAGGGCAAAGTTGCACCTACACCATCACAATCACTCTTGATTCACCGTAGGATTATGACAATTTTTATCATTTTGTTGGGACAGATTATACCATTTGGTAGAACTTATAGGCTTAGTCCTAATGAACCTATTTTCTTAACTCACCACAAGGATTTCCATTATCATCATTGTTATCATTTTTATCATTATCATTTTGAGCACCATCCGTACCATCACATCTCATACACGATACTCACACATCGACTTGCGACTTGGGAAGCATGCATGATTTAACACACCATTACCATCTACCACTAAGACTATAGACACTACACCATCTCATAGGTTTGAGGACTATGAGAGTTCTAGGGCTATTGTTGCTAGACCGCCTAATACTCCTACACTTGAAACACGATTAGACCATCAACAGAATAAATAATAAGTACCTTTCTAGCTAATGTAATCTTTATCACTTATTATCTCCACGATAATCACAACCTTTGTTCATTTCATTCCTTATTCCAATTGCCCAAATTTTCAATCATTTCGCGATGATACCTCACTATCTTACTAGGGTTTAGGCCAACTTTAATTCTTGACCAATTAGGAGACTATTACTACTCGATGAGGTTCTCCCATGTATCCTACAAACCATTCAACAAATTATATTTCAAGTTATTTTGCTACCATTTCATAAAATTATTTCACTTAATTTTATTTCGAGCTATTTTATCACCATCTTAGAAACGTTGTTTCATAAAGTTTTAAAACAAGTTGTTTTATTACCAACTTATCAATTGGTTTTAGTCATTTTATCAACTATTTAATATCCTCATGCGAAACGATTTTCATGTTACTCGAAAAATCATTGAGCCATTATCTTACAAAACAAAACGTTGAATACCATCTAAAACTTGGAGGAACATAATACCATTTCAACAAAACCAAGCATGACATCATTTGTCCTTGATTATACATGGCCTGATCACCTATGTATAATTCAGGAAGAATTATGTCATGAAAGAAACAAGTATCATTTCAAATTTCCTAAGACAATCTTCATTCAAAAGCAAAACTTTGAAATCAAATAAATTGTTCATAAACATTTATTTTGTTAACACTCTATAGATACCTACGTCATTCGTCACTCACTCAACCGATAAGTTGAAATTTTTACTAGTGACCTTTCTAGGAAAGGCTTTCTATACCATCTACGAGGAGGATTCCTCGATACAAGAAAACAATGAAAGGATTTTGGAATTACCAACAAGGGCTAGAAGTAAGTAGCGAGATCTTTCACAACTCAATAAAAATCTTAAGACATCACGAGACAATCCGAATCACTATCCTTGAATTAGAAGCCAAATTACATCATTTCAAAAGTACTAGCTAGACCGAGTCACAAAATTTAGTATGAAGCAAATACACACTAAGCAACACTATAGGGATAAACCAAATATTCTAATCGAGACTACGAACATTTCACTAAACATAGCTTCAACAATATGTGAATTTCCTACAATGAGTTTTCCTTAAAGGAAAATTTGGTTAAATTAAGGTTATCGATATAAACTTCCCTAAGGCATTGTGTTCTCTAGAAATTCCAAGTAACCTCACTTTCATATCAAGAGATGCAACAGTTTGAACATATCGGACAATCAATGACTCTCCATCTACAAGTGAAATTAGAACAAACATTCTTCGACATAGTATGAGTGATATCTATTTTCTTGCTAGCATGATAACAATATAAGTGATGAACTATTTTAGAAGCACTCAATATCGAAACAAATCTTGAAAATCAACCACTACACCACCTCACTTAAATATTTAAGGTTTTGTGATTTTACAACATAGAGCATGGAAACACTTGATAATCAAACAATAAACATTTTAGTCATAGAGACTAAGCACCTTAGGCAAGTAAGACTCAAGTCATGACATTCGCTAGGACTAGAAACGCGAGGAATCACAATTGTTACCTATAATCTATTCTTTTCAATAAGGTCCTTTCCGACGGATTTAACATTTTGAAATCTAACACGAGACACGTGGTATCAATTCCGCTTGTACCTATTATAAGCTATTCGATCCACCTTAGATCACGACGGTCATTTCAAGATTTCCATGGAACCTACTAGGACATGATTACCGCCTACTATCCTCACTCAATGGTTAGAGCGAGAGAGCAATTCCACATTAGATAATATGCTCAAGCCAAGTGTGACTTTCTAGAAATGGTTAGGCAAATCATTCTCCATCGACAAGTTTCTTTACAACAATAGTTAGCTCATGAACATATTGACTACACCATTTGAGGCACTTTAAGGTTGAGGTATCAATCACTTATTCACGGGTTAAAATCGGAAAGTCCAATTCATTAGTCCATAACTCATTCATGAAACAAACAAAGAAGTCATACAAATCAAGAATCGCCATACAAGTAACAACATATAGCTAGATAAGCTACATCGTTATACGATGCAAATTTTGGAAATATGTCCCATAAGTCGCAAACCATTAGAATTTCAAGTTGGCAACAAATTTATGTTCAAATCTTGCCTTGGAAAGGCGTGGTGCGATTCGAAAAACATTGGACGAACCAATACGACCCAAATATCCTCACCTTTCACCGATAACATTGTAGAACCTAACATGGACCGAATTCGTGGATGAATTCCTTTTGATGGGCGAATGTGACAACTCGTACTTTCGTGTCATTTCTCAAAACAATTCATGCTTCACAATTTCATCATTTATCGTAAACTAGGTTTACGTGTTCCAAATTCGTAACCTTAATGGTTTAGCGGCGAATTCATGATCATATCATCACGGACATTTCATATAGACTAAGTTTAGTCTACATTTCATTAACATCATTTTCATCATGTTAGTTCATTCATGATTTTGCATTTCACATTAAACGTGTAAATTTCATATTAAATAAACGTTATCGCGTAAGTTATTATTTTGAACATTTAATCCGATACTTCCAAAAATTATCCCGACATATTTTTATACTTACATTTAGTTTATAAAAATAATATTTTGAGTTTACCTAGTGTTTTAAATTTATTTTGTATATAAATCGTTAAATTTATATTATTACGACGCTTTTCTTAAAAACTACACGATAATTATTATATCACTCAAATTTTACAAGAAATGTATTTTTACAATTTATATGATCTCAATATACTTTACTTTGATCCATTAAAGTTTATTTTTAAGACAACACTACCCTAATTACTCAAATGTATATACAATTTACAAGTTACCTTACTTATATTTATTTTACTTACACACTTACACATTTACATATACAATTAAAAAAAAAAAAATATATTTTATATTTTGATACATCCCCCTTGGCCGACCAAGGGGATGGTGCATTAATTGGTTGGTAAAAATTTTTCTTACATATTTAGATCTATACTCAAACTTACTTTCACACATTCATTTCACAATTATTCAAGTTAGTCAAGTTTTTTTCTCTTGTTTTCCTCTCCAAGAACCGCCATCCATAGGGTGAAGAAGAGATTCATCAAAATTTTCCAAATCAAGTTTTAAACAATCTAGTTACACTCTTAATCAAGGTTTTGAAATAAAACCTAGGGTGTTTAGGTTTAATCCTTTGTTCTAGTCACCTCATCAAGTAACTAGTAAGCATATCATTTTCATTTTACATCTTTCATTATCATTTCATATTTATTTCATCATTTTTGAGCAAAGCATGCAAGACTTATGGATATTTATACCATTTTACATTGTTTTTAGAGTTATACATATATAAGTCATCCTATAATTTATCCCTTGTTATATATTAGTTTTGGTGATGTCTAGGAACCCATGACACCCTAAGAAGGTGTATGGTAGGATTAGAATAGCTTTGGAGTTGTTTTGAAGGGATTGGAATAGGTTTAGCACGAGAAAACTCATTTCGACAAGTCTTAAAAGGGTCTGATCTTATTTTGTAAATCTGGAAAATCCGACAGTAGACATAAATTTTTGGCCTAGATATTTAGAAAATATACTTTAAAACGAAACCGTGGCGCTTGAACGGATTAAAACGGAGCTATAACGAAGAAGTTATGAATTTTTCAAGTTTGACGACGAAATATATATATCCCGAAAATTTCAAAGAACTGCTTTTGTTTTGTACGAGTCAAAACGAGTCTTAAGCGTTATAAATTATTTCGACTTATCAAAAATATATTAGTATACTTTGATACGAAGCTAAGGACGTATAATACGTAGAAAACGGATTTGTAACGACTAAAATATACACGTTTTCACAAAATTGCCGTAACTTTATTATTTAAGAAAAACTATATTATTTTTATTAGACAAGTGTTACGGTAAACAAGTGACCATATTGAAGGCTATTTTTAACGTTGACGTAGAACTTTTTGTAACGAGATGTCTTCTAATAAAAGTGAGATCACCAAGCATATTTTCAAAATGACCAACCGTTTGTATAGCGGAGTTGTAATGAATTATCTACGGTTGCTTAAACTTTGCGAAATTCACTTTTAAACTACATTTTGGACAAAATCACCATACTTAACCTATATTTTCTTTATGAACGAGACCTCTAGGATAAAAACTTAAATGCCAAAACTTTGAGATTATGATACAAGCTTTCCAAAACCGTTGAGTTCGTTTCCTAACGCTCGACGTACACCATTTTACGACTAGCTTTTCGAGGCCATTTTAGTCACTTTCATGAAATTTCCAACGACATTATTTTACTGACGAAAAGTTATAATTTCACAATAAATCATTAAGAAACTATTGTAGGATGACATTTTGACGTAAATACTTGCAAAGTAATTTAAGAATGGTCAAGACGTCAAAAGAGTATTTTTCGACGAAGAGTATTATTTTCAAAACTCACAAGTGGTATAAATAACATCCGAATTGCATGCATAACATTACATCATAACTCATTACGTATCATATCATTCATAATAGGTCAAGGTTAGAGATTCACGCTACATTTCGATGTATCCACTTTTGTCATCATAATCATTGCAACAAAGTGAGTTTTCATAGCCCGATTTATTCAAGTTTTACTTTATTTCAAACCTACGGGAGAATACATTGCACACCATTTTTATTACGCTACCAAGTATGTCAAATTCATTATATTGCTTAAGTTACCGCATTGCCGCTTAAATGTCCCCATTTCATAAGCATGAACCGTTAATTTCCTAGAAGCGTGGGTGAGTGGATAGATCTATCGAGGTGACACCTCCATCCGGGTTGGTGGATCCCAACTAGTCATACTGGATGCATTTCATTTCATAAACATTATTTGAGTTGTTTGGCAAGACACTCTGTTGGGCTAACATCATCGAGCTTCGTGTCATGTGCTTAAGCAATTGTAACATCATTTTGTGACATCATTGTCATACATAATTTATACTTGTGGTAGTCGTATTAACATTTACATAAACTCTATGAACTCACTCAACCATTGTGTTGACACTTTTAGCAATGTATTTTCGTGTAACTAAGACATTCACTTCATGGCATGCATGTGGACATATCATAGAGTCGCGATGACGACTCGTCTCACATGGGATTTATACACTTTAAAACATCGTTTGACTTGTACCAAACTTATTTCCGCACATAGTTGATTTTCATTTGGGACCTATACTTTGTAAACTCGATTGTTTTATTAAATCAAGCGATGTATTTTCCAAACGACACTTTAGGTCGTTCAATATAACTCGTGATTGTGATGCTATGACAATAATCCCGTGAATTCCATTCCGCGCAAAATGTAATTTGGGGTGTGACAGATTGGCATCGAGCTTGATTATAGAGAACTAGGTTGCATCATTGACCCTAGACTATAACTACATCATCATAGCATCTCATCATTTCATCATGAGTGCATATTCACTTTACATGCGGTTTCATACGCACATTTTACGAGTTATTTACTTTCATTTCAAAAGCGATTGTCACATAGATGCCTTCAAATACCCATCCCATTATACTCACATCATACTTTGACATGGAGAATGCCTTGTCATTCCCTATCACAATTTTAACATCATTGACTCAACACCGATAACATCGATGATGACACCGAGACCTTTAGGAGGACAAAGTTGCACCTACACCATCACGATCACTATTGATTCACCGTAGGATCGGACAATTTTATCATTCGGTTGGGACAGATCATACCATTTGGTAGAACTTATAGGCTTAGTCCTAATGAACCTATTTTCTTAACTTACCACAAGGATTTCCATTATCATCATTGTTATCATTTTTATCATTATCATTTTGAGCACCATCCGTACCATCACATCTCATACACGATACTCATACATCTGACTTGCAGCTTGGGAAGCATGCATGATTTAACACACCATTACCATCTACCATTAAGACTATAGACACTACACCATCTCATAGGTTTGAGGTCTATGAAAGTTTTAGGACTGTTGCTGCTAGACAACCTAATACTCCTACACTTGAAACATGATTATACCATCAACAGGAACATATAATAAGTACATTTCTATTTAGTGTAATCTTTATCCTTTATTATCTCCACGATAATCACAACCTTTGTTCATTTCATTCTTTATTCCAATTGCCCAAATTTTCAATCATTTCGAGATGATACCTCACTATCTTACTAGGGGTTAGGCCAACTTTAATTCTTGACCAATTAGGAGACTATTACTACTCGACGAGGTTCTCCCATGTATCCTACAAACCATTCCTCAAATTATATTTCAAGTTATTTTGCTACCATTTCATAACATTATTTCACTTAAATTTATTTCGAGCTATTTTATCACCATCTTAGAAACGTTGTTTCATAAAGTTTTAAAGCAAGTTGTTTTATTACCAACTTATCAATTGGTTTCAGTCATTTTATCAACTATTTAATATCCTCATGCGAAACGATTTTCATGTTACTCTGAAAAATCATTGAGCCATTATCTTACAAAACAAAACGTTGAATACCATCTAAAACTTCGGAGGAACATAATACCATTTCAACAAAAACAAGCATCACATCATTTGTCCTTGATTATACATGGCCTGATCACCTATGTATAATTCAGGAAGAATTATGTCATGAAAGAAACAAGTATCATTTCAAATTTCCTAAGACAATCTTCATTCTAAAGCAAAACTTTGAAATCAAATAAATCGTTCATAAACATTTATTTTGTTAACACTCTATAGATACCTACGTCATTCGTCACTCACTCAACCGATAAGTTGAAATTTTTACTAGTGACCTTTCTAGGAAAGGCTTTCTATACCATCTACGAGGAGGATTCCTCGATACAAGAAAACAATGAAAGGATTTTGGAATTACCAACAAGGGCTAGAAGTAAGTAGCGAGATCTTTCACAACTCAATAAAAATCTTAAGACATCACGAGACAATCCGAATCACTATCCTTGAATTAGAAGCCAAATTACATCATTTCAAAAGTACTAGCTAGACCGAGTCACGAAATTTAGTATGAAGCAAATACACACTAAGCAACACTATAGGGATAAACCAAATATTCTAATCGAGACTACAGAACATTTCACTAAACATAGCTTCAACAATATGTGAATTTCCCTACAATGAGTTTTCCTTAAAGGAAAATTTGGTTAGATTAAGGTTATCGATATAAACTTTCCCTAAGGCATTGTGTTCTCTAGGATTTATGGATAACTTTACTTTCACATCAAGAGATGCAACAGGTTTGAACATATCGGACAATCAATGACTCTCCATCTACAAGTGAAATTAGAACAAACATTCTTCGACATAGTATGAGCTGATATCTATTTTCTTGCTAGCATGATAGCAATATAAGAGATGAATTATTTTAGAAGTACTCAATATTGAAACAAGTCTTGAAAATCAACCATCACACCACCTCACTTGAATATTTAAGGTTTTGTGATTTTACAACATAGAGCATGGAAACACTTCGATAATCAAACAATAAACATTTTAGTCATAGAGACTAAGCACCTTAGACAAGTAAGACTCAAGTCATGACATTCGCTAGGACTAGAAACGCGAGGAATCACAACTGTTACCTATAATCTATTCTTTTCAATAAGGTCCTTTCCGACAGATTTAACATTTTGAAATCTAACACGAGACACGTGGTATCAATTCCAGTTGTACCTATTATAAGCTATTCGATCCACCTTAGACTGCTGACAGTCATTTCAGGATTTCCATGGAACCTACTAGGACATGATGACAGCCTACTATCCTCAGCTCAATGGTTAGAGCGAGAGAACAATTCCCACATTAGATAATATGCTCAAGCAAGTGTGACTTTCTAGAAATGGTTAGGCAAATCATTCTCCATCGATAAGTTTCTTTACAACGATAGTTAGCTCATGAACATATTGACTACACCATTTGAGGCACTTTAAGGTTGAGGTATCAATCACTTATTCACGGGTTAAAATCAGGAAAGTCCAATTCATTAGTCCATAACTCATTCATGAAACAAACAAAGAAGTCATACAAATCAAGAATCAGTTACAAGTAACAACATATAGCTAGATAAGCTACATCGTTATACGATGCAAATTTTGGAAATATGTTCCATAAGTCGCAAACCATTAGAATTTCAAGTTGGCAACAAATTTATGTTCAAATCTTGCCTTGGAAAGGCGTGGTGCGATTTGGAAAAACACCGGACGAACCAATGTGACCCAAATATCCTCATCTTTTCACAAGTAACATTGTAGAACCTAACATGGATTGAATTCGTGGACCAATTCCTTTTGATGGGCGAATGTGACAACTCGTACTTTCAGGTCATTTCTCAAACCAATTCATGCTTCACAATTTCATCATTTATCGTAAACTAGGTTTGCGTGTTCCAAATTCGCGTAACCTTAATGGTTTAGCGGCGAATTCATGATCATATCATCACGGACATTTCATATAGACTAAGTTTAGTCTACATTTCATTAACATCATTTCCATCATGTTAGTTCATTCATGATTTTGCATTTCACATTAAACGCGTAAATTTCATATTAAATAAACGTTATCGCGTAAGTTATTATTTATAACATTTAATCCGATACTTCCAAAATTATCCCGACATATTTTTATACTTACATTTAGTTTATAAAAATAATATTTTGAGTTTACCTAGTGTTTTAAATTTATTTTGTATATAAATCGTTAAATTTATATTATTACGACGCTTTTCTTAAAAACTACACGATAATTATTATATCACTCAAATTTTACAAGAAATGTATTTTACAATTTATATGATCTCAATATACTTTACTTTGATCCATTAAAGTTTATTTTTAGACAACACTACCCTAATTACTCAAATGTATATACAATTTACAAGTTATTCTTACTTACACATTTTACTTACACAATTACCATACATAAATATAAAAAAAAATGTATTTTAGAGATGCAAGCCCCTTGGCCGACCAAGGGGTGCTTCATTAATTAGTTGGTAAAAAATTTTCTTACATGTTTAGATCCATACTCAAACTTATTTTCACACATTCATTCACAATAATTCAAGTTAGTCAAGTTTTCCTTCTCTCTTGTTTTTCCTCTCCAAGAACCGGCCATCCATAGGGTGAAGAAGAGATTCATCAAAATTTTCCAAATCAAGTTCTAAACAATCTAGTATACACTCTTGTTTAGGTTTTGAAATAAAAACCTAGGGTGTTTAGGTTTAATCCTTTGTTCTAGTCACCTCATCAAGTAAACTAGTAAGCATATCATTTTCATTTTACATCTTTCATTATCATTTCATATTTATTTCATCATTTTTTAGCAAAGCATGCAAGACTTATGGATATTTATACCATTTTACATTGTTTTAGAGTTATACATATATAAGTCATCCTATAATTATCCCTTGTTATATATTAGTTTTGATGATGTCTAGGAACCCATGACACCCTAAGAAGGTGTATGGTAGGATTAGAATAGCTTTGGAGTTGTTTTGAAGGGATTGGAATAGGTTTAGCACAAGAAAACTCTTTTCACAAGTCTTAAAAGGGTCTGATCTTATTTTGTAAATCTGGAAAATCCGACAGTAGACATAAATTTTGGCCTAGATATTTAGAAAATATACTTTAAAACGAAACCGTGGCGCTTGAACGGATTAAAACGGAGTTATAACGAAGAAGTTATGAATTTTTCAAGTTTGACGACGAAATATATATATCCCGAAAATTTCAAGAAACTGCTTTTTGTTTTGTACGAGTCAAAACGAGTCTTAAGCGTTATAAATTATTTCGACTTATCAAAAATATATTAGTATACTTTGATACGAAGCTAAGGACGATAATACGTGAAAACGGATTTGTAGAACTTAAATATACACGTTTACACAAAATTGCCGTAACTTTATTATTTAAGAAAACTATATTATTTTTATTAGACAAGTGTTACGGTAAACAAGTGACCATATTGAAGGCTATTTTTAACGTTGACGTAGAACTTTTTGTAACGAGATGTCTTCTAATAAAAGTGAGATCACCAAGCATATTTTTCAAAATGACCAACCGTTTGTATAGCGGAGTTGTAATGAATTATCTACGGTTGCTTAAACTTTGCCGAAATTCACTTTTAAACTACATTTTGGACAAAATCACCCTACTTAACCTATATTTTTCTTTATGAACGAGACCTCTAGGATAAAAACTTAAATGCCAAAACTTTGAGATTTTGATACAAGCTTTCCAAAACCGTTGAGTTCGTTCCTAACGCTCGACGACACCATTTTACGACTAGCTTTTCGAGGCCATTTTAGTCACTTTCATGAAATTTCCAACGACATTATTTTACTGACGAAAAGTTATAATTTCACAATAAATCATTAAGAAACTATTGTAGGATGACATTTTGACGTAAATACTTGCAAAGTAATTTAAGAATGGTCAAGACGTCAAAAGAGTATTTTTCGACGAAGAGTATTATTTTCAAAACTCACAAGTGGTATAAATATTATCCGAATTGCATGCATAACATTGCATCATGACTTATTACATATCATATCATTCACAATAGGTCACGGTCGAGGTTGCGCCTCATTTCGGTGTATCCATTATATCATCATAATCATTGCAACAGTGAGTTTTCATAGCCCGATTTATTCAAGTTTTTACTTTATTTCAAACCTACGGGAGAATACATTGCACACCATTTTATTACGCTACCAAGTATGTCAAATTCATTATATTGCTTAAGTTACCGCATTGCCGCTTAAATGTCCCCATTTCATAAGCATGAACCATTAATTTCCTAGAAGCGTGAGTGAGTGGATAGATCTATCGAGGTGACACCTCCATCCGGGTTGGTGGATCCCAACTAGTCATACGGATGCATTTCATTTCATAAACATTATTTGAGTTGTTTGGCAAGACACTCTGTTGGGCGAACATCATCGAGCTTCGTGTCATGTGCTTAAGCAATTGTAACATTTTTTGTGACATCATTGTCATACATAATTTATACTTGTGGTAGTCGTATTAACATTTACATAAACTCTATGAACTCACTCAACCATTGTGTTAACACTTTTAGCAATGTATTTTCGTGTAACTAAGACATTCACTTCATGGCATGCATTTGGACACATCATGGAGTCGCGATGACGACTCGTCTCACTTGGGTTTTACGCACTTTAAAACATCGTTTGAATTGTAACAAACTTATTTCCGCACAAGTTGATTTTCATTTGGGACCTATACTTTGTAAACTCGATTGTTTTATTAAATCAAACGATGTTCTTTTCAAACGACACTTTAGGTCGCTCAATATAACTGTGATTGTGATGCTATGACATCAATCCCGAAATTTCATTCAGTGAATTTTGGGGTTGACAATTTCGTTTCTCAAAATTACGAAATTGGCGCCCTCATGGGGAAGCAAAAAGAGGTGTCGACACATGCTCGACTCAATTTCGACCAGAATATGAAACGTCCCCACCACGCCGTCGGAAGGAGAAGCGCGAAAGGATAGCCGTCGACCTCGTGTTTAGCGAATTGGGAGGAGAGTTGAGGATGATGAGACATCTAACTCGTAGCATCTGGAAGGAAGCGAGGAAGACGAACGGCGTACCAATGTCCACGCCAGGCTTGGTAGCCGCAGAGTTCAGGACAGACTTGGGCGACGACACTCCCCAAGTGAAAGTCCTTCAAGTGCAGATTCTGAGGACAGTCGGTGAAAACGTCAAAAAAGGGAAAGTTTGTCCTCTGGAAATTCCTCGGACAACGAGGATAGCGAAACTGGACACTGGAAGTCCAGAAACAAATATCCTAACCAGGAGGATGAAGATATATCCCTCCCGTGGCGCCGTCAAAAGTGGATCGTCCACTCGACGCATCGATGATTTCTCGAGAACAAAAGGAGGCGCATGCCCGCCAACGTAAAACCTATGATGAGCGGTGATCCCGATGATCACCTAAATTTTTGAATCACCGCTTCAATTGAAAACGGCCACACCGTATGGTGCCTGTTCAATTCTACACTTGTAGGAAATGCGCGGGCGGTTCAACAAGCTTCCACGCAGAAGCATTAATGGTTTTGAAGAGTTGAGAAAGGCGTTCCGCCTAAACTTTACTCAACGGAAAAAGTGTGCTAAGAACCCCGTTGAACTCACCAGGATCAAACAGCGCCAAGGGGAATCTACAAGCGCTTATATGGAGCGCTTCAAAGACGAATGCATACAAGTTAAAGCATGTCCCGAAGTGCTAAAAATCTCAGGGTTCATGAATGGGATCAATAACCCAGAACTCATCAAAAGGTTGAATGACAAGATTCCCCAATCCTTTGATGAACTCATGAAACGCACACGGTCCTTCGTCCAAGGAGAGGCCGCCGCGGCGGATAGCAAGAAAAGCTACTCGAACTACCGGTCACAGGAACAACCTGGGAGACAATCCACTGACCGGAGTAGTAACCATAACAGGAATTATCGCAGCCATGGGAGCGGGCGGGACAACGACAAGTATACCCCGCTGACAAAGACTCCAAAGGAGATACTCGCAACAGAAGGCGCGAATTTCCCAAGACCTCCACCAATGCGCACCCCAGAGGATCGGCGCGTAGGAGGTGGGTATTGCGATTATCACGGACAGAAGGGCCACACTACTAATGAATGTGTCCAGCTGCGCCAGCTCATCGACAAACTAGTCAAGGAGGGTAGACTGGACCATTTGGTCAAGAACATCAAAGAAGGGAAAGATAGACAGAAGACTGGGAATAAGAAGGAGGGACCCAAAGATAAAGCTGACACCATTTACATGATACAGTCATGGCGGAGTATCGAGCGGAAGGTCGGCGGAAGTTTTCCCGGAAGTGCAATCACTTTCCTACCTTAACTACGCATAACGCGATGGTAGAGCCGCTCATCATCGAAATTAACGGGGGGTCACGACATCCACGCATGTATGTTGATGGTGGGCGTCTGCAGAATAAAATGTCGAACACTACTTCAAGCGATCGTGCGGGAGATCGCGATCGGTTGAGCCCGGTCACGGCAATACGGATCGGCTTCACGAATCGAAAAGATATGGCCTATGGGCAATTCGACTACTAGTCGAGTGGGTAATAACAACCACTACACAACAGCCTGGATGAATTTTATGGTGATCAAATCCCCCTCGCCATACAATGGCATTATCGGACGACCGGGGATATCAGCCATGCGCGCAGTACCATCTACAGCACACGGGATGCTTAAATTCCCAGTGGAAGGAGGTATTGTTACCCTCTACAACGCCGCTGTACCACCTAAAGAATGTAACGCGGTCACATGCGAAACCGCACCCATTACGTAACAACGGCGACCAAAGTTCCAAACACGAAGGTCGCAATTCATCGAATACCCTAAGCAGAAGTATCGATGGGAGGATCACCGCCGAGAGCGGTGGCGGTGCGCACTCTTGCAAAAGAACTTGGACATTTTGCATGGGAGCCAAAGCACATGACCGGGGTACCACGATCAATCACGAACATAAGGCGAGAATCCGACAAGGATACTCACCAACGCCGAAGAAGCGGCCGGGCTCGGGCGGCGCAAGCAATCTGGCGGTACACAAGCTAGTGGATGCGAGGAATCATGCGAGAAGTCTACTACCATGACCGCTTTCTAACCCAAGAATGGTCAAGAAGAGCGACAGTGGTGGCGAATGTGCGTGGACTTCACGGACCTCAATAAGGCATGTCCACAAGATCGCTACCCACTACCAGAGATAGACTGGAAGGTAGAATCTTTATGTGGATACCCACTAAAGTGCTTTCTCGATGCATACAAAGGATACCATCAAATCCAGATGGCTAAGGAGGACGAGGAAAAAACGGCCTTTCACACAAGCCAAGGCGTCTACTGCTACACCAAAATGCCCTTTGGCTTGAAGAATGCAGGCGCCACCTATCAAAGGTTAGTAGATAATGCGTTCGAAAAACAGGTTGGCCGCAACCTAGAGGTTTACGTCGATGACCTAGTCATAAAAAGCCATACTGAAGAGGAATTGATGCAGCGACATTGAGGAAACATTCGGGACACACAAAGAGATCAACATGAAGCTAAATCCTAAAAATGCACCTTTGGCGCTACGTAAGGCATGTTCCTTGGATACCGATAGAACGATGGTATAAAGCCGTGTCCGAAAAGACTAAAGTCGTCATCGAACTTCCTTCACCGCACACGTTGAAGGAAGTCCAATCTCTCAATGGGAAGTCGGCGGCCTAAATAGATTCCTATCCAAGTCGTGAGACAAATCACTACCTCTTTTCAAAACACTCAAGAAGTGTATAAAAAGGGAGATTTTCGGTGGACTACGGAGGCGTAAGAGGCCTTTACGGCTTAAAAACACCTAGCAACGCCCCCACACTTGTAGCACCCGACCGGGGAAGAGTTGATTATGTACTTATCCGCAACCAATGGGCGGTCGGTAGCGGTGTTACTAACGGATAGGAATTCAAGACAAATACACGTCTATTTTGTAAGCAAAGCGCCCAAGAAGATGGAGATGAACTATAGCGCCATGGAGAAATTGGTTACGGCATTAGTGTTCATTGCTAAGCGGCTCGCAGTACTTCAAGCGCACCCAATATCGGTAATCACGCACCAACCGATCAAGCAAATCATCTCCAAGCCCCGACGCGTCGTGTCGACTACAAAAGTGAAGTGTGTTGCTCGGTGAGCACAACATCTCCTCTGCACCACGTCTTGCGATAAAGGGCGATACTAGCGATTTCATCATTGAAAACCGAGACACCGATGATGCACCGCACCAAGCAGAAGGAACTACAAGATCCATGGATCTTGTTCACGAACGGATCCTCGTGCGTGGATGGGTCAGGAGCAGGCCTCATCCTCACAAACCCGGAAGGAATGGAATTCACTTACGCACTACGTTTCGAATTCACAGCAACAAATAATGAGGCAGAGTATGAAGCCCTAATAGCCGGACTATGCATTGCAACTCGAATGGGTGTACGTAACCTGGAAGCGAATGTAAATTCCAGGCTAGTAGCCAACCACGTGTCGGGTGAGTACGTGGCCATGGAGGAAAATATGATTCAGTACCTCGATAAAACCAAGGCACTAATCCAAGGCTTTGACAGGTTTACCATCAAACAGGTTCCTAGAGGGGAAAACCCGAAAGCCGGATGCACTAAGCAAAATTGCATCCACAAGCTTTGCACACCTATCCAAACAGGTGTTGGTGGAAACGTTGAAAAGAAAATCCATCTCAGAGATGGAAGTATCCACGGTAATAGAGGAAGAAGGCCCTACGTGGATGACACCGATAACGAATTCATAAGCAAGGAGTATTACCCCAAGCGAAGGAAGCTTAGAAGGATACGGCGCCTGACACAAAGGTTTGAACTTGAACAACATACTATATCGGCGCTCCTTTTGCAACCATGGCTCCGTTGTGTTGGTCCCCTACAAGCAAATTATGTCTGCAGAAATCCACGAAGGTTCATGCAAAGCATGCATTCGAGGACCACGGTCCGTGGTGGCGCGCTTTAAGGTCGAGATACTATTAGCCCACCATGCACTGCGATGCAGGACTTAATAAGAAAGTGCGATGGCGCCAAGTACAGCACCGTTCCACGCCAACCACAACAGAACTAACACCAATTACGGCACCATGGCCATTCTACAAGTGGGGTATCGACATCGCGGTCCTTTCCTATTGCGGCGGGAGGATTAAAGTTCCTCATAGTCGCCATAGACTACTTCTCCAAGTGAATCGAAGCAAGGCGGTGGTAACAATCATCGCAACAGTAAAGCGCTTTGTTTGGGAAAATATTGTATGCCACTGGGTGCTGGGAAATCATCTCGGACAACGGAAACAATTCGCGACAACCCTTCAAGGATGGTGCGAGAAGTTAAAATTACACAAACACTTGGCGTCGGTTAAACACCCACAAACCAACGGCAGTGGAATGTGCAAATCGAAGCCTGGGTGAAGGCATTAAGGCACGCTTGGACAAGCACAAAGGAAGGTGGGTGGAAGAACTATCTCATGTTCTGTGGGCACACCGCACTTCAATAAAAACCAGCACAGGGGACACCCCATTTTCTCTAGTTTATGGGACAGAAGCCATCATACCGGCCGAAATTGGAATGCCAACCATCCGCCTTCTTTGAAATCAATGTGGCTACCAATAATGACGAGCGTATCGACTTAGACTGCTTTGGAAGAAAGACGCAGCGAAGCAGCTTATACGTGAAGAAAATCAAAGTCAAAATGAAGGGATACTATGGCGCTAAAGTGCGAAGTGTTTCATTCAGACCATGTGACTTCGTTTACTGCACCAATGATGCGAGCCATGCAGAAGATATAGGTAAGCTTGGACCAAAGTGGGAAGGACCCTATGAGGTTACTAAAGCATTAGGAACAGGCGCGTACAAGCTATGAGGCTTGGATGGTCGTGAACTACCACGCACATGGAACATCTGCAACCTTAAGAAATGTTATCTATAGGAATGGCTACGGCCCAGCGCACAGACACTCCTGCACTTTAGTGAAGTGCCCAATAAAAATCCGTGTATTTACTCTTTGTTTTACTTAGGCATATGTCTTATTTATCTTCTTTCATACAAATTTGCAAGTATTAATAAAGCGTCGCGGTTTCTAGCTAACTCATGACACATTTCAATTGTTATTTCCATATACTTTATGTCTTAGCATCTTTGATCTTTCGCCTACATGGCGTGCATGCATAATAAACCCACGATGGTAAAAGGATGAGTTAACCTACCAAACAACTCGTTGAGTAAGAGGTTGCAAACCCATCAACATTGGATCACGTATCCTTGTTAAACACCTTGTTCTCAAGGCGCTGGAATAAGTTCATGCGCATCCCACGATGGGTGCGCAACAATGCATATGGTGCACGTTTAACAACTTAGGAACCAAGACACTTGATTCCTTGTTATGATATTCTGATGCACGCATATCACAACATACGACTATGATAAAAAAGTACTTAGAAATTATTTCTTCGTATACCATGAATCTCATACATGATTATGAACTTCACATCTTATCTGCGCTTATACAATAGTTTGCTCCTTAGATGATACACACATTTTTATGGAAAGACACGTACCTAAGTGCAAATATTATAAGCAGCAACACCATTCAAATAAAAATTCCATTAAGTACCATACGTGCTTACAAAAGGATGTTTACTTTACAAGTTACAATCTACCAACTATTACAACGCTCAAGAGAAGAGCTACCCACGCGGTTTGTTGCATCCTTAATCTCGCTTAAACACTTCAACAAATCGGAGTCTTGACGAGATACCGTGGCAACACTAACGGGCACTCCGTTAGACCGAGGGAGGTGAGCTGCGCCAACGCCACACAAAATAGCCTTGCCCTTGATAACTTTCTTCTTGGCGAGCCTTGTGGCATGAGCTTCCAAGACTTGCTTCAATGGAACTTCCTTCTCCGGAGCAAACGGGTCCAAGATATTGTGAGGGCGAACAAAAACAAGCACCTACAGCTGGGACTCATTGGGTTTCAAAAAGTAATCCTGTTGCGCCTCTGCATCCTCAGAACGATGCCTAGCCAAGGTTAGCCCCTCCATTATTACACCTATAGGATAATCTTGGTCGCTTTCCAATTCAGCAATCATTGGAAGCTCCAAAGACTTCATCTTCTCCATGGCGACACACTGACTCATCGTATGCTGCAAGATTATACTGGTACCTTATCGTGAGCACCTTCAAAAGATCCGCCTCATGAAGCTTTTCCACGCCTCGCCTTACCACGCTCCAAGGTGCCGAACCACTCCCAAAGCATCTACCACTTCTTGAGACTCCAAGGTACTAAGTGCGGGAAGACAAAGACCATGGCCTATGAGCCATATGCACTCGATAATGGTGGACAAGAGTTGGGATATAACTCCTCGTCGTACTCCATCTCGAGCTGCGCAATTTCATCTCCTGCGCTTCTAGGGCACTTTGCAGTTGCTCTGAAATTTTCAAGCTGCGAAGTCAACTCATCTTTGCCCTTCTCCAAATACTTCAGTGCCCAGCGATACGAAGACTTATACCCTGAGGTCTCTGCACGCTCTTGGCTTATTTGGCCCATCAGCGTCATCTTTTCCTCAGCCAGCTTCTGGGCATACACACTCAGACTCTCTGCCTCAGCCTTGGTACTAGCCAACTGCGCCTCTAGCGATGCAATTTTCTGATCCTTTTGCGCGCCTTGGCTTCCTTCACCAGAAACTTGAGCCTTTAGCTTCTCAACTATTGAAGCTTGATGCGCAGACACCTGCACCAACTCTTCAACCAGTTGCTTCATTGGTGCATCCCCAGCGTCCAAGTCCTCATCGTTTTGGCTATGCGGCTCGGAACACGCAAAATGTACAGGACTCGCCCTGGGGGGCGACTCCGCAGACTGTTCAAACCTGTGCACAAGAAAGAGAATTATTAATTTCTCACAAACATAAGGGATGCGCAAACAACATTTATGATATTCCTTACTGTGGACTAGATGTATCAGCTGAGGGGGGCGGTGATGCAACGTCGCTCGATGACGATTCCACCGTTAATATAACGGGGCGCTTCTTCCTCGACGAGCCTGCGCCATCACCTCCAAGTGACCGCTTGCACTTCAGCCCGGGACTCTCCTCTTCCTCATCTTCTTCCATGTGCTCCGCCACTGCTACGTGCGATGGCTGCACTAAAGGAGAAGGCACTCTAGGGGACGGCACGCTTTGCAGTGGCGTCGCTTCCAATGCGACAGAGGAGCTAGTCCCCGCCTCTCCTTGATCCAAATCCAGGGTACGCCCTGCGGTGGCGTCCAGAATGGGATCTTCCCCTTCCTTCAGCAGCCGCGACCCTACATTCACCTGCAGCGGCTTCGCTAACTACACGACTCGGAATAGGTCCATCTCTAAGCCACAACAGACAACAACACACATGTTATTTTAAATACAATGAAGGACGAAAAGCTTACATTAGTAAAGACAAAGGAATGCGAGAGACGAGCACCCACCCTGGCCATTCGCGCCCAAAAAGATTGGAACCTCCTCAGGTCTGCCAAAATAGTTGCGGCTAATGCCCATGTGCACCAAAAATTCCTCAGGATAGGAATTGATGGGGATGCGGTTGGTATATATTGTATCCGCATCCTCCACATTATATGATCGAGGAGGGCGCTCGTCCTTGGGCGATGAACCACAGGTATAGAAATCGAGCGTGATGGGAAGCACATGTCATCTACCCAAAGAACGCTTCTCTCCGGTTCTGGCGAGTCTACTTTTCGATGTAACATTGGGCGCCAGCGCACTTAGCAAATGATACCCACCCGTGCGACCACGTGGTGTGATAAAAGCGAACGGTGAATGGTCGGGTTAATTGCCGATGTCGACAATTAACCTCGAAGTTGGTGATTTTATTTGCACCTATGCGGTCGGTAATGTGATATATGCGACGGTAATAGGTTTAACACGTCGCTCGGGAATAAAGATAATGGCACACGTTGATTCGCGTATCGAAAAACGTGTGTATAACCCTATTTTCCGCCGGAAGTCTGCATTGTTGCCCTCGCACGGAACTTCCGGATGCACGCGGCGAGAATGTAATAATCGGGGCGAACTCTAGAAGTTCCTCCTCGGTTATGTCGGATGTAAATCGATAACACTTTGACCATGGTGTTGTTTTTATAAGCCTTGCCAGCACTTACCTTCGAATAAGTGGTTTTACGGGTTGCAACTTGAAGGTTTGTTAACAATGGCGGATTAAGTTTTTTCACTGTGAGAAACACAGTAACATGAGGCGGATGGTTATATAAGTGTCCTCCTCCATTCGATGAGCGACACGTGGATCCCACTATCTCCAACGTGTGGATCAGATCACTTGATGTGACGCTGTTACAGTTACTTTCCCCCGATTTACGAGGCATTCATTTTAAATACTATGTCTAGATCCAATGTATATCTTTCAAGACGGTAGCCTTTTTTGGCTTCTTTGCAACGATTCACCATTTTCATTGTTGCGGTTATTAGTCTAGTATCCGATCGATCCACTGCAGCGTACTAGGCGGGGGACATGATGACGTATAGTCTATATTCGGGTCACGAACCCGACCAAAGCCCGATACTAATGAGCCCAGCACGAACTGGGCTAATCTGATAAGGGTTTGGGCCCATGACGGTCCAAATCCAATGTTATTTATGGAATACGATATCGGATATCTCCTATCTTTGGAGATAATTGTTTAACCAACCAACTTAGGTGGGATACGCCGAAGGTTGGGGAACACGGAACCAACAAGGATTCCGTTTGTATATAAAGGGAACCCTATCCCTCGTTAAAGGTACGATCTAAACCCTAACTCTCCTTTAACCCTAAACCGATTACTTACTCTCACACCGGAGGATAATCGTGAAGACTCAATTGATACGAGAGCCGGAGCCCCAAACAAGGAACGTCCAACTTTTGTATCAACATGCACCCTATTAGACTTATCACACATCTAATATACTTATTTAGAGTATATTGATAAGTTTTGACATTTTTATAAGTATTGCATTTTTATGTTACCCGATTTTAAGTTTCATGACTTAAAGGCTTAACGTTAGTAATTACCGGGACCAAACTACACCTTGTAGAAACCTTGCTTCACATTGAAGATACATCATAAGCTAGCAAGCTATCCCCTCCCCACCTCAAGCATGAGGTGGGCGTACACTACTCTACACAAAGTCCACATGGCCTTAAGTGAAACTACTAAGTCTTCCCTTTAGACACCTAATCATGTTATCATATAATAAGCCTATCTCTATCACCTTTCTTCATTACAAAGGAAATCAAATAAGAGAAAATTCTCTCCTCTCCCCACCTTGTTGCCGTACATCACCATCATCATACCATCTCCATAGTTTGATTTCAAGATTCAAGTTATACAAGGAAGATAAAGGCTTAAGTGTTTCCAACCTAGTTCAAGAGTTGTCTTGGTGATTCATTGCTTGAATTAAGAGATAATAAAGGGTTTAAGGGCTGAGATTAAGACAATTTGTAAAACCTGAAAATCTAAAATCTGATTAAAGACTAAAATACCCTTGGAACTAAAATTTATAAAATACGTAAAATATATTTATAACATTTAATGAAATTAAATGTTAACTTGTGAATAATTAAAACCTAACTAAAATATATTACGTGATCGATTTTGATGCAGCAAGATTTAACGTTTCGTAAATGATTTGGGTCGTGTTTGTTTTGCCGTGTGGACCAAGGCGAAGCCCATGGTGTCGTGTGTGGGTGTGCTCGGTTGGGCCAAACCAAACCCAATCCTTTTCTAAGCCTAAATCAAATACAACTACTATATATACAATACATAATCTCAAAAGTGAAACCCTAGTTTTGTGTTGCCTCTTTTTCTTTTCTCCCTTTGCTCGGCCGAATATACAAACACCCTTGGTGTCGAGATTTTTGCTCAACCAAGTCAAGGTATAACTTATTCTCGTCTTTGTTTGATGTACCTTGCGTTAATATTATGTTATATGTTATGTTTTAGTCGAGTTGTTGTTTTCTTTTGTGACCGAGCCTAATGAAATCAAAACAAAGGAAACCCTAATAATTAAACCTTACAAGTATTAAAGAGTTACGTACGTAATATGTATCATTGAATCGGGTCATGGTTGTGTCGATTTAATAAGAGCCGAATCCTATGTATTTAGAACCGAACCATGCTTAACATTCGAATAAGGTGTAAAACATGATGACTTGAATGAGATAAGTATATAGACGAGTTAAGACTTGCGTTATAACTTGTTAATTGAAACCCTAAGTTGAACCGAGTCACATATGAGTTTTTAAAGGTATATTAATTAAGTAAAGATTATGTAAATGTAAACCCTAGTTTGATATGTTAATCGAATAAGGTATGCTAAACCCTAATGGTGTAAACGTGTAATTAATACGAGTAATAAGTAACTTGTATATCACATAAAATCATAAACGTATATGGTGAAACATAAAAGGAAAGATTATTTTTATGACGTGTTAGGTTAAGTGACGAGTCATTAAAGACGTAACATGTAAGTAAAAGCATATTAATGAGATATTAAAGAATAGAAACCCTAGAATATAAATGAGAGTCGATTAGGGTTTTGAAGCTAAATATATTAATTCGTTATTTTATGTGTGAGTTATGACATTTAAACTATTTTCATATTTAACCCTAAACTTTAATAAATGACATAATGAACCCTAATCTACAATATTAATTATAAAATATTAAGTCTCATTTAATTATAAACCCTAAAATATTAAAGGATCATTTCGACGATTATGGAATCATTAATAATATATACGACCGTTAATGTATATAGGTTACGTGAAGAAGGAGTAATTCTTTGCTTTCCACTGTCTTCTTTTCGATCATTTGCTTTGGAATAAGGTCGAGATATTCGACCTTTTCGATAAAGGTTTAAATATAATGTTTTCTTTTAAGCTTTCATATTAGGATTTCCTAAGCCTTTGCTATGAACCCTAATGTGTCTATTTGAGCTATTGCTTATCCGAACTTTGAGTTTTGAATCATAAAACATTTGATTTTGAACTATATGATATGAAGACTTTGATTTTGAAAACATGATTAAACATTTGATAAAATATGATCTATGTCGGTTATGACATTCTTATTTGACCTAAGATAGTTTGACACCGAGCCAATTATTAACTAGTCATGGGGTTCCATGTCCGTGTCGATAATGCACTTGACATGACTCTAGGGCGATAGAGTGAAGTTACGCCACGTCCCTTATCGATATTTGCTATGAGCTCAATTTATATTATATTATCAATGTATGTTTGTGGGCGTATGGGTGCATCCTAGATCTGTTATATGTTATATATTATATGTTATATGCTATATGTTATCGATGATTGATCTTTGCGTGCATGCGTCCTTCATAACTCTGGTAGGTCTCCCACAAATGTTGCCTTATGTGAGTATGAATATGTTTATGATATGGCATATGTGTTTGGGCTCGAGGTAGTTAGCTATAAAACTTATTCTTATATCCTGAATTATCTTTTGAATGATTATGATTTCACTATCTTTCTTTCACTTTATTTTGTATTAGTTCTTCGTTTAGTATTCGTTTTGCTTGTATATCATTCCTTTGGGCTTTTGAGCTCGGCCGCATTTCTTTTCTTCCGGCGGTATCTAAGCATTGAGCCGGTATTGCTTTGGGATGAGTCTTGAGTGGACTTACCTTAGAGATTTTAGCTTTGATCTTATGATGCCATTTAGACTTTATATTTTAGACATTTCATTTGGAGTTTATTTTTCCGCTGGGACCTATGTATTGAAGTCTTTTGACTTGGATTATTTCAATATTTATGTTGAGATTTCTTTTGGATATTTATGTTTGCTTTGATATGACACCATTACTTGTGATTCCTTTACCCTTGTCGGGTCGGGGCGTTACACAATTATTGGGTGATTATAAAGGGTTAGAATCAAGTGGTGAAAAGGTTCAAGAGGTGTGTTGAAGCTTAGAAGAATTTAGGGTTGATTATTCTTGTAACTTTCCAACCAAATCCTTTGTAAGGTTTGAGTTTATTTTCATATTCATTCAACATGGTTGTAATAATCTCTATTATTATTGGATGTAATTTGATATAAGTAGTGTATGTAATATGGCATGATTGATGTTGTACATGAAGTTTGTAACATGAAAAGAAGCTAGAACAAGCCTTAGGTAGGTTTTATGAACCTGAAATTTACAATAGTCATGAAGATTGATTAAACTGATCATCTCAGTAAACCTTGAGGTTAATTCAATAAGATAGGCTTGTAGAGCTATGTCTTATGGTTGTTTCTCCGGGTGGCGCACCTCATAACTCCCGATGAGTAAATGAGAGCCAAAATGGCAAAACATGTCAAAATCTGCACACCAGATTTCATTTAGGAAAAGACCATGGTTCTGATCATTTCTGGAAGTCAAATTAGTTTTATGAAATGTAGCCAAGACCTAAACTTGAATTTTGTGAAAGCCGCGTGTCAAAACAAGTTATAGAACTCAACTTATGGTCGTTTTGGCAAACCATAGATCTACACATACAATTAATAACACAATCATGTTTATTTGTTTTATGTGTTTCAGTAATTAATTACTTGTTATACAAGGCTCTGGAACCACTGTTCAGATTAATAAACATGATATACAAATAATAACATGTAGACATCACAGAGTACACAGCGGAAGACTTAGAATATAACAGCAATTAATTAACTGAAATAAATGCGTAAACATACCTTTTCCAAATTTCAAGAACTTCTTCAATCAAGAACCCTAATTAGGGTTTATGTGGTTTAACGAATTGACCCTTACCGTTTTTCAATTCAAACCAATCGATGTAACAATAGTGTGTTACACCACGTTTTTGTACACACGTACTATTAGTGATTCGATGCGAATGCTAGTTCTTGATCACAATAGAATAACCAAACATCTTTGTTATGCTCAAGGTCACTCGTAAATCCCTTACAATGGGGATTCACTCGTTGACCAAGACAATAGGGAAGAAAAGAAGAAGTTTGGCCCTCTATTGAAATCTAGTGTGCCAAAGGATGAATACATGGGGATGTATTTATAGCCTTATGGTAGATGTCAAGTTTACTATGGTTTCCGATGTGGGATTCCATAGTTTCGGCCAAAAACAAGCCCAAAAGAGGGTTCCTAAAACCGTCTCTTGGCTTGTTTACTTTTCTTCATATTCCGTTGACATTTAACGACCGATAGTCACTTCCAATTAGTACTTATCGCTCGTTTGGTCGTTTATTGTGAATTTAATAATTAAACATAATATTTTATATTAATTATTTAAACATCGAATCTCATACGTAAAGTGTGCAATCCCGTGGTCTCGAGTTCGAATCCGGTCATACACATATTAAATATATCCATAAACAAACAGCTCCCACTTGGAGATATCTTAATATGCGTAATGACATTGGTTAGCATCTAGCAACACGCCAATGACCCCATAACAACTCGAGTATGGTTTCGTGGAAAAACCCTTTGATGATTCATCATCATACTTATCCTTTTGTTTCTAATACCATGTTAATAAGAATATGGATCTCACTCATTTCTTAATTAACTATTCTGTTTCTCGCTTTATTTTGATTGATCAAGATTACCAATTCTTCTGAAGAAGACCTTGGGCATGGCCATGCAAGCATCTTAACAATCCTATGAGGGCCCAAGAAGATTATACTTCAAATAAATTTGAAGGAAATAAATCCCGTTTGACTACGAGCGAAATTCATAAATTTCGCAACACTTACGAAAACAACCCTTATAACTACCGATTCGTATAGCGTTAGATTGCTTCACGAAATGCACTACATCTATGGCATTTCTCTGGTATCTCAAGTCAGAGGATAAATATTCATGATGTACTTAATGACTAAGATCCATAAAGTACCATCATGTGGTTAGGATAAGTCCTATATTCAATCCATTGAATATCATCTGAAATTAGTCATGCTACGCATCAATATACTTTCAAGTATATTCTAACTAATACTCAGATTTGTCTTAATTCAATATCATTCCCATGTTATTGATCGACAACGGACTATTTAGAATAACTTAAGTTATTCAAGGATTTAAACATGCAAATATAGGATAACATCATAATAAATGAATAATAAACATAACAAAATACTTTATTTCATTTGAATAATAATGTTTACAATATCCTTTATCCAAATACTAAATAGATCAATGCATGATAATTCTTAGTTAATGAATTTTGCCTCAAGTCATGATAATCATACTTGTTGACAGGGCATAACTTCAACTAACTTTGATCTATAGAAATTTTGAGAATACTTATTTCAAAAATTCAATAAGTGAATTTCTTGTATGTGTTTACACATATCTTGATATTGTCATATCATTCCATAAGATGCGTGACTACCTGAACCACCTTTTATGACAATCATCTTCCAAAACCTTAAGGTTTAAAAGTATTCTATATTCTTTAATGTATAATGCAACTATGCTCTTAGTTGAGCATAACTAGTCAACATGGTCATCATCAAGGATACCATGACTAGAATTGAGTGTCATCTCAATTATACTAGCATCATTGTGTACAACAATATGCTCTTTAAACATCCGTAAACTTTGAATATTTATTTGTTTGGTGTCATCCAAACCTCAAGTTTGTTGACTTATGACAATTACATAACAATTGTTGTATAGAATTTGGGAGCAACTCCAGGCTGAGGAATGCAATTCTAAATCCAAACATAAATATTACACTGTTGTTAAATCATCTTGTAATCAAGCATGATACAACAACCTTATACACAACATGATGTTCATGATGAATCTTCAAGTTAGACTTTAAGATCTCATTCATATTCTATCTTGTCAAAGATATGTATTCATCATGTTCTATTAGACTCATTTATTTACCGCATATGTTTATAACAATAAACATATATCTCAAGGTTGTATGTCTTATTTCCAAATCTTACAAACGAGGTTTCATTCCCAACTAAAACTTAATTTAGATAAAATGTAGTTGCCCATACAACATATAAGATTTAAGAAAATAAAAATAATACTCCCACTAGCTTTCAGGAATACTTATGAGCAATCTTATTTTAACTATTAAATCAAACATGGATTTAATTTTAAACATAAGAATCATCTCCTAGATGCATGCATATATCCATTCATGGATTCTTGCAGTCTGTACATATTCAAAGATTATTTGAATTCATAAAAACTCCTTTGCATTACTTATCGTCCTCGCAAAAGTAATTCCAGAACAAAGAGTTTTGATATTCATTGTCAAAATTTCATATCAATGAAACTAAGTATGACAATTATAATCTTTATACTTCTATTTAATGTATCTAGGAAAGAATATTCAATCATAGTTAATTGATTAAGTATGATTAATATTATTATCAATAGACATACATTAAATATGTGTACAATATTGTTCATATGATTTCTACACAAAGATTTAAATCACTAGGGGTTTCCATCCTTTGAAGAAACTCATATTCATTATTAAGATAAACCAAATATCTAAAGTTGAGCATCTCAACATTCATAGTATGATTGATTTACCACAATTCAACATTTGTAAATTCATCATTATGATTAACGAGCTTACCATGATCACAGAACTCATATCCTCGATATTAAATATCCGAGATATCCTTACGGATCTATGAATGACAATTCCATCATATTAAGGTCTATCATTTACATGTTTAGCCTCATCATGATATTTGCTAGTGCATTTTAGAAGATTACATATTTTGTAATTCAATCTTTCAAGATCAAAACAAAACTCCCACTTGCCTTTAAAAATTTAAAGATTACCTTTAAATAGTTTAGCAAGTAGAGCAACAATACATTGTTCTCTTTTGGGATATTACAAAAACATTGACAGTTCCTGACATTAGTTTGTTACAACTCACTCTACAAGTAGTTTAACAAATTATGAACTTCATTTATAAGACTTAATGTGATTCATCACATTCCATAAACAAATGGCGTCTTATCAATCTTCTAGGTTGGAGTCTTATTGAGTATATTCATCTATACTCAATCTACTAACCTTGATAACATGTGGAAGAAACTATAGTTATCTTGAATCAAACATGCCAATAGATTTTGATTCTTCTAACTGAACATACCATAAAACTATGGTATTTCATTAGAATTAATATTGTAAGATAATCTACAATATTTAAGATAACCATATACTCTTTGGCTTACCTATTTACCAACAAAGTAAAACTTAATGGCACAATAGAATTACCAAGTCAATTGCATGCATTATAACTCAAGTATTTTTTGACCAAGTCAAAAGACATATCAGTTATAATCCCACTATACGTTATAAGTCATTGATCAACTCATTGACTTCATGCATATATCCTAAAACATAGCAAGTTAACGTCTTACTTTATATTGTAAGTCTTGTGTTAAAAGACTTTATGTTTGTGATTTTACAAAGAAATCATAAACATGTATAATTAAAGTAATTATGAACACCACATCGGGTTTCAATTAATAATTTCAAGTTAATATTTACTACATATATTTAAGTCATTCAACGAATACTTAAAATCAAAGTAGTATTAGATTACTTCATTTAATTATGTCATTCCATGAAATGTTCAAACATAAGAAACTGCAAAATCATCCATGCTCGTTCTCACGACACGTGGATATTTTACCTTGGGCTACAATCTAGTTCACGTTTTCACGTAGCATAAATTGTAACTACAAGTGTTTCTTATATATTGAATGACATAAATATTTAAAGTAGTCTTTGTTATTATCTTGACACATATACACTTTTAAATGTATAATTCCTATTAGAATGTTACTCTCTTACCTCGCGGTCAAGAGAAACCAATTAAATCATATTTATATGTGTTGTACCTTGCACACAATAAAGATCTCTCTCACTTGTGCATGGAACAACATCATGTAGTAGATAAACAACACGATACACGTTCGTTTATTTGATTAATATGATTTGTGTCATAGATATAACAAGTAGATGTAGGACTATATTGTTTAGTAAGGAAACGTACACGACTATCCCTAAAACATAAGTGCCTACAATTGGAAAGTAATTATCTACATGATATTCAAGAGATAATTTGGATTACTACACAGGAAACAAAGCTTGTAGCTCCCACTGAATTAGAAATCATTATAACAACTTCTTATTCAGTAATGCAACACAAATGCTCCCACTGAATTTGACAACATTGTAAGTGTTTCATAACCAGTGAAAACAACTTGTTTGCTTTTTACTTTCCTACACCTTTGAAGAACCATACGTAATCATTACTAAGGTACTAAAAGGTGTATTCTACTCTATGAATGATGGGTTACCATCAACGTTATTAACTCGAAAAATTAGGTATGCAATTTCTTCCTTAACAGGCCTAACATCCCCATACTGGTATGTAGTACCTTTAAAGGCTAAAGCAAAACAACTAGATAAAATATGCTAGTTTGCCTTTTACCAATTTTCGCGGTAATTAGTCTAGCTTCTAATTTAGTAACTCATATACATGTTTTCCAGTTAACCAACATTCATGTTGTTACAAAAGGATTTATTCACCAAATGAGGGTAATGAAATCTTTAAGGAAAATAAGATGTGCAATTCATTGCTATGAGTTACATTAGAATTTAGACAATTCAAATGTTCCTATTGTACCTTTCTCATTCATGAAAAGGAATAGGATTGAGTCTCATTCTTTTCCCATAGAAAAGAGACTTTGTTTGTCTTTTCGGTAAATTATTCTCGATCAAACATTTGTTTGAAAGCATAATCGATCAATTTACTAATAAAAGACCAAACCACGTTTATGGTTAAATGTTGCATTAATACATTCAAAAGAATTACAAAATTCAATTTTAGTATTTTCGATAATTAACCTTTTCAAGAAAATTAAATACCCATGGTTCATAAACATATAACCATTTAATTTTCACTGAAAACTAGGATCCAAGTTGACATAGTTTCATCACATCAGTTGATCTGCTAGTAATGAAATTATTCAAAATGGTGCGAGTCGAACCTCAATTGCCAATTTTCAAATTGCAACTCCTAGATTTATGGGATTTACATTTAGCCAATTTCAATTGCCATGTAAACATGTTTTATCACCATCTTATGCCTTGAGTTGCCGGTTCTCACTACAAAACTCAATTAAGTTGTCCAACTTAAGCGCAAAATCATCCATGCCCGTTCTCACGACACGTGGATATTTTACCCTTTGATTACGATCTAAATCACGTTCTCACGCAAATAAAAGGTAATCTCGGTGTTTCCGTTTCGTTGGATGGCATATAACTTAAATTAAGGGTAATAATTTTGATGTCAAATCAAATATGTACAAAGATGTCATGCATTCATCTTCGTAGCATAGGTTTTATTAAAACATTTATATTCTTGTTTTAATGTTTAAGCTTTTCATCATCAAACTTTAATCGAGGTATTGAATAACCAATTAAAGAATCACCTTAATTACCACTATATCCTACTACTTCATGAGTCATAAGACCCAAGTTATTCGGATAATTACCACAAAAGTGGCGCGTAGAATTTAGGTCAATTCACCCTTAAGATTTTATGCACATTCATAGGAATACTTGGTAGCTCCATTAAGACGCACAAACGAGCGGAGAATCAGGTCAGCGCGAAGCATATTAAAAACCCTCTTCTTTAAGGTCACAATTTAATGCGTACCATCCTTGTACCCATCACACAGTTTGTCTTAATGGGTGAGCCGTTCTAACTATTTTGTGCAAAAAATAAATCAATTAAACGATTATGATTACTATGCTTAAAAATACATGTTTCACCATTGTTTAGGTCAGTTTATTTTCTTATAAAAATACCCTTGTTACACATAACAAACAAGCAAGTATTTTAAAAAATAAACATATAAACAATGAATACATAACTTCACAATTAGTCATGCATATCAAATAGCCACATGCAAACTTTTTGATAAATCCTATTAATAATCAATTCTAGATATGTCAATATGTACATGTTTAATTAAGACTTTCACCGGTTTTCAGCAATGTACAAGGTGAGCCACATGCATCGATACATCGATTGCGTAAGTCAAAATTAAAAAATATACCACATAGCACATAA
This sequence comes from Chrysanthemum lavandulifolium, assembly GCA_022545495.1. Classification (NCBI taxonomy): domain Eukaryota; kingdom Viridiplantae; phylum Streptophyta; class Magnoliopsida; order Asterales; family Asteraceae; genus Chrysanthemum; species Chrysanthemum lavandulifolium. Next base: position 102,734,040 of record CM040238.1, on the reverse strand, counting down.
TTGATTAAATAATAATGATTGAGGTATTCCCCAATTTTAGATCTATCAAAATTTTAGTATATATCACTTAACCAAGTAAATCATACAATAAAAGCAGATCCATGACAAAACATGCATGTATTTATCATGGATATAAATCACACTTAACAATTAATGCAATAAACAGAGTTACGCAATTTAATACACATAAAATTGCATGCAACCTAGGGTTTCTAATCCAATTAAAACAGAAATTTACAAAACCCTAATTAGGGCACCAAAATAACGCCCCCCCTAAAAAATTAGGGTTTAGGTTTTGCAACCCTAGATCTACACATACAATTAATAACACAATCATGTTTATTTGTTTTATGTGTTTCAGTAATTAATTACTTGTTATACAAGGCTCTGAAACCACTGTTCAGATTAATAAACATGATATACAAATAATAACATGTAGACATCACAGAGTACACAGCGGAAGACTTAGAATATAACAGCAATTAATTAACTGAAATAAATGCGTAAACATACCTTTTCCAAATTGCAAGAACTTCTTCAATCAAGAACCCTAATTAGGGTTTATGTGGTTTAACGAATTGACCCTTACCGTTTTTCAATTCAAACCAATCGATGTAACAATAGTGTGTTACACCACGTTTTTGTACACACGTACTATTAGTGATTCAATGCGAATGCTAGTTCTTGATCACAATAGAATAACCAAACATCTTTGTTATGCTCAAGGTCACTCGTAAATCCCTTACAATGGGGATTCACTCGTCGACCAAGACAATAGGGAAGAAAAGAAGAAGTTTGGCCCTCTATTGAAATCTAGTGTGCCAAAGGATGAATACATGGGGATGTATTTATACCCTTATGGTAGATGTCAAGTTTACTATGGTTTCCGATGTGGGATTCCATAGTTTCGGCCAAAAACAAGCCCAAAAGAGGGTTCCTAAAACCGTCTCTTGGCTTGTTTACTTTTCTTCATATTCCGTTGACATTTAACGACCGATAGTCACTTCCAATTAGTATTTATCGCTCGTTTGGTCGTTTATTGTGAATTTAATAATTAAACATAATATTTTATATTAATTATTTAAACATCGAATCTCATACGTAAAGTGTGCAATCCCGTGGTATCGAGTTCGAATCCGGTCATACACATATTAAATATATCCATAAACCAACATTCTGGAAGTCAAATTAGTTTTATGAAATGTAGCCAAGACCTAAACTTGAATTTTGGCGAAAGCCGCGTGTCAAAACAAGTTGTAGAACTCAACTTATGGTCGTATTGGCAGGACTGAATGTGCAGCCAAACTTTCTACAATGAGATATAAGTAATTACTTGTAATTAAACTATTAATATAAGAAAACTTTGGACTTTGGACTTGATTAAGCTTGAGAAGCTGTTAGATAAAGTAAAAACTAGAACTTGAGCTTTTGAATCACTTAAAAAGGACTTGTGGTTAAAAAGTTATGCCTAGTTAAGTGTTACTAGAGGTAAAAATGCTGGAACAAGAAAGCTTGCTGAAACGATTTTAAAATGAGGTTTTGACCCTTTTCTGGTCCGAATTAGCAAAAGTGTAAAGCACGAAAGTTGTTCAGAATGACTTTTTCTACAAAAATTCGGGGGCACATAAGCAGAAAGTGAATGACAAATCCTAAAAACTACAAAAACTGACCGGACCTGTTGTATATCGGAAAACAACCTTAGTTGAGAAACTTTGAGTGATATCTTGATTTCCTTGAGGCCAAAACAAAGCCAAGGTATTGTTTTAAGATATTTTAATTTAAATACATCCTCAAGAATGTCCTTGATTATTGTTTGATTTAGCCGCACGGCTAATATAAGTTTAATGACCCAAAACTTGTTTTAAAACTTGGCTCATTGGGTTAGACTTTGCTAGACTTTGACAAACTAAGAAAATGACCATACGACATGTTAAACTACTTCACGACACACAACTTATATCATCATATCGTCAAACAAGTCAATCAATAGTCTTTGACGAAACACGACACATGTGTTATACAACATTTGTCTCATCAAATACTTACTTATAACTGATAAGTACTACAATAGTAGGGAATTTCATTATCATAAAGAGGCCTCTTCGAGGTGTTGTATCGATGAGTTGTGGATTTACGACTTAAAGTGTCCTGGCTCCTCATACGTTCACTACACGACCTCTGGATTTTGATAGCCCGAACAATGGTGCGAGATTATTTATAAAAGGGCTATAGGCCAAACAACACTTAATGGATACATCAGCTTAAGATTTATGTACAACATCATATTGAAAGCCAACAAACTACATATACTTGTACACTTATATCGTACACTATACTAAAACGCGAATACTATGCTTTCGTAGGTAATCGTTAAAGATCGTGGTCTTGCCATACTCTATTGTTGACATACATCATATCGTTACATTCCGTTGTTGATCACTACAGTGAGTTTCATAGCTCCAGCTTTTGTTTAACTGTTTTATAAACTCTTTTGGGGGAGATACATGCTATTGCTTTTACTACATGCTAAAATGCTTTATTATGGACAATTACTTGCAAAATGAATGCCTTGACTGTATTATTGCATGCCTAAGTTGTTTTTGCCAAAAGTCCCCAACATCATGGACCACTAATCACTAGGAGTGAGCGCAAATATTGTGGATAGGCCTATCGGAATTGACGAACCCATCTATGTTATCGGAAATAACAAGGCGCACTATATTTGAGATTTTCTAGGTATAGGGCAAAATACCTACCCGGGGCAAGTTATTTATATATATATATATATATATATATATATATCGTCCGATGATATATATACAACGATCGATCGTGAGTGCCATGACCTTAGAGCAATAATAACTTTCAAGAAGATAATTGTACACATTGCAACTATACTACAAACTGTTAGGAATTAGAAATTCCGGTATTAAAGAGTCGGTCACCTCAAGTATATGTAATCGTTAAAGCTCGTAGTCGTAGTTCTTTTAAGTTAAGTAGTAATTTAGTTAAGTAACACCGTGGAGGACGGACGGGTCTTTACCCAACTGTATGCGATCCACACCCCAAAGTGTGGCGAGTTATGTAAGACTATAAATACTCTCTACCTTCCAAGGTAGAGTTGGAGCTCATAATAATATCTTTCACTTTCTCTCACTAAGTTCCCTAAACCTCTAACTTTCTCTCTAGAATTCCATCTTATCGCCACCTTTGTGTTATGGTTTGATGTGTATGTGAAAGTTATATCTTACAATTGGTATCAAGAGCCATGGTTAGATCATATCTTGCACATCTTTGGATTTATAGTGGTTTTAGGTGGTTTTGAGTTTGAAAAGTTTAGTGGTTTTGCATCATTTGGTTGATTTCTTGTGTTAAAGTTTGAATTTTGTTGGTACTTTTGTGTTTTGAATCATCATAAGTGTTTAGGTTTTCATTTGGTAAGCTTGAATCATCTTGGTTGGGTTGTTTTGGATTGAAAAGTGATGTTTATATGGTTTTCATGGTAGCGAGTTAGTTCACGGATAACCTTTCTTCATAGCGACTTGCTTCGTTATTTTGTAGCGACTTACGATGTTAAAAGCTAGCGAGTTAGAGCTAGCGAGTTAAAGGACAAGTAGTGGACTCTCCACTACTGGTAGCGACTTGTGGTAGCGACTTGGTCGATGTGAGTTGCTCTTTAGCGACTTGTGTTTCTAGCGACTTGTGTGGCAATTCTTTGCCAAAATTTGGTTAGCGACTTGGTCCGTAGCGAGTTACTACTTAGCGACTTGTTTTTCATTAGCGACTTGGAATTCTAGCGACTTGGTGTCTAGCGAATTAATTGGTAGCGACTTAGTGGATTTGTTTCTAGCGACTTAGAGCTTTATCATCTAGCGACTTGGTGATTGTTTACGGTTTTCTCTTGATTTAGTAAAATCCGTGAAAGAATCTATTTCGGTTTAATCATTGAGTTATAAAATCCGTATAATCGATAACATGTCCACCGTCCCTCATCATCTCCACGATTGCCGAGGATGTACAAGCAATGGATCGGATACTCGTCCACCCATGCTTGCAGCCAGGCGATTCGACTCTTGGGCTCAACGAATCGGTTGTATTGCCTTGGAAAGGAAAATGGTGTCAATATTCTCAAATCCATTGATGAAGGACCATATCGAGTTGAAGCGACTAGAGACATACTTGATACTAATGAAGATGGTACTCCTATTTACGGTATGGACGGACCTATGATGTATGATGAGCTTGATGATAAGGAGAAAAGAGATTTGATGCGAATATCGGGGCTTCAAACATTGTTCTTCAAGGTCTTCTAAAGACATCTACAAGGCGATCAATCATAACACTGAAGCAAAGGCGGTTTGGGATAATGTTAAGATGCTTCTCTCGGGTTCGAACTAACTATGGAAGACAGAGAATCCCAACTCTATGGCAATTTGAGCACTTCAAAATGAAACCAGGATGAGAGTGTCTATGAGTACTATGTGAGATTTCATAAGTTAGTGAATGACATGAGGAACATCGAATGACTATGCCTAACATTCACTCAACTCAAAGTTTGTGAACAACATGAATCCCGAATGGCACAAGTTTGTCACATTTGTGAAGCTCACTAAAGGATCGAAGAATACAAACTATGAGCAACTCTATGCCTTCCTCCTTCAAAATGAGAGTCATGCCATGTTTGAAAAGAAATTCTTGATCGGTTCAAAGGTCGGGGAGATACAAGGTCTACAAATGATTCAACTGCCTTCTTCACAAATGATGGGACTTCAACAATGCTTCTCAAGTTGCACCCATGAATCATGATAATTACAAACCCATTTCGATCCAAGGTTCAAGCAACTTTGATGCAAATCTTGTCATGGAACATTTCATCACTCAACTAACACTCATGGTTAAAGAGAACAGGACACTTTCACCTCACACCAACAAACTCCACACATAATGAGATCCGAACCGCCTCAATCTTCACAATCATTCTTTGATAAGAGATGGGAAAATTATGGGGCAACCGATTCGGGAGAGCAGTATGATCGGGGAAGAGGTGGAGCTGGGAGAGGTTATGTTGGAAACCGAATCGAGGAAGAAATGGTAACCAAGGTCAACCTAAGCCAATCAAATGCTACAAGCTGTGGTGGTGAAGGACACATTGCAAGGCGCACATCTCAAAAGCGTCCTCGAATCTTGATTACTTGAGAGATAAGATGTTCTTGGCTCAAGCTCGGGACAATGGTGCTGCGTTGGATGAAGAGGAATTCTTGTTTCTTCTTGAGGGCAATGCAAAGACCTATGATGCGAGATGTGGATGAGCGGCCTATTCGGGAGATAGGTCACAATCATCGAAATGCCTTTCAAGTCGTGGCGTGATGCTTACGACTACGATGTAGATGATGGACCTCTGCACACACAATCTTTATGGCTAGCATCTCTCAATGGTTTCTCCCAAGACCTCTTCCTCACCACAAGTGGCACATCCAAGGACAAACTCATCTACGAGGTATTAAAACTATATGATGATCTTGATGTGCAGCGGATGCATGACAAAGTACAACCAATGAAACTATTGAATCAAATATTGAAAATATGGGTAATATCAATATTGTCCCATACGATCAATCGTGAAACAAAGTGAAAGTGAAGTTGTACCAAGTGATGCATCTTCTGCGATCAACAATGACTATGTCTTTGATGAATACACGCATGTGCTCTGATGATTCCATAATTTCGAACTAAATGCCTATAAGGAACATGTAGCTATTTATGAACAACGTGCAAAATTTGAGTTGACCACTCGTGAGCGAAATGGATGTCCAAGTAAGTACGATGTCGGAAAAAGTAAGTTTAGAGAAGAAGTATTGAAACAAAATTAAATTCCTTGCAAGAAAAACTTTCAAAAGCATTAAACAAAACAAGAACTTCAAGAAAATGTGAAAATGCTTAAGCAAGAATTTAATGCAAAGGAATCAAAACTCTTGAGAGATTTTCTAATCAAAACTTTGAAAAACAAACTAGAAAACAAGTTGTACATACAAGGAAACACCATTCGATTGCTCACATGGTCACCAAACATCGTGTCTTAAGCGATAAGCATAGCATTCCCACGGTTGAGGAACCGAATCGGAGGTAATTAAAAAGGCTAGAAATGCTCATAAGGTGCTTTATGATGGAAATGAAATCCTTAAGCCTAGACAGAATCCTAGTTGCGTTGAATGCACTGAGGAAGATAAGAAATCAGACGAAATCACTAGGGAAAAGATGAATAAGAAACAAAATGATCCCAAATACAAAGAAAAAAACATAAATATCACTCCTCATGATTATAAGAAGGAAAACTGGATTGCATTAAACAAGTTTAAGCCTCAGACTTTGTTGACTCCCGAACAAGTTTTCTGGAAAATGGATTTAGATAAGCAGAAAGCCGAAAATATTGTTGAAACAAACCCTCCCCTTCGGAAAATGCCTAGAAACAGCTGTGTATCCTCCTAATACACTATGCATCTTGTACCTAGAACTATTGCCACTAAAAGCAAGACATTAATTAGCCAATCGTTATATTCCAACTATTTGTTGATTTTGAGAAAACTTGCAAGAAAAGGATCACTCCCAGCTGGTATAGCGAAGGTGAAAGGGTTTGAACAAATGAAAGAATGTTATTTAAGCGAGGTCATGCCCTTCTTTAAACTTCTAAAGATCACTTTGAGAGTCTTAAAAAGGGGTAGAAGCGATATTAAAGGTATGGAAAAGGAATTTGATGCGATGGTTCTTGAAGTTAGTGATTATGAGCGCACTAAAATATAATGAGATTGAGAGAAAGAACTTGCATACATTAAATGAGAATCTTATTCTTGAATGTGTTGCTCAAGATGTGTTTTCAACGCTTCAAATTGCTCTATTAATGCTTCCAAATTTCATGAATTATCTGTGGCCTGAAAGTCTCCCATGATCGTGTCATTGAGCTTGAAAAAACTAATTCTAAACTAAATGAGAAAATTGAGCTGGATGATCACGACAATTTGGTTAAACATTTTCTAAACTAGAAGTTGAGTATTTTAATCTACAACTAAAATATCAACATCTCAAAGAAAATGTCAAAACTTCAAATATCAAGACATCTTGGATGCTCCGAGTTTGATCGAGTTTTCAAATTAACAAGCGAGATGAGCAGATTCAAGCTCGATGTAACACGATCGAAAGTTGAAAGCCCAAATCTCTCAATTAAAGGGTCAAGCGAACAATATGACGGGCTCCCAAATGCCTCCTTCTTTAGATTCTCGAATTCTCAAGCGTTTCATCTTTAAAACCTAGTAAATGCTTTACAAAAGGAAAGCGAAAGTTTTCTAGAAGAGAATGAAAAGGTTAAACGTCATTTCAATGAGTTGTTTGAATCAATTAAAGTCACTCGTAACAAAACAACGAACAAATAACTTCATTGCAAAAGGAAATTGAGAATCGAAGAGTCGGTAAAGGGAAAATGCCAATGATCAATGAGGAGAATGTTGTATCTAAGGTTCACTCGCAATAAATCGCTTTATCATGACATATGTCCCCTCACCTAAGGAACAACAAACTTGCCATCCAAACATATTTCTCATCCCTTAGGATTGCTTAGAATGCTGCGTGAGATTGTTGAAGAGGATAAGCTAGAGAAACCTCATGATAATGCAATTGGACATGCATGTTTATATGCCAAACGATCTCAAGAAATCTTAGAATGTTTGATCACAATATGCCCAAAGACATTAGGTGAGAGAGTTAACCCTTTGATTCCATGCTCAATGCCTAAGGCCAAACATGATATGCACTCGATTCCCAATGGTTTGAATGTAAGGAGTAGAGTACCATTGAGTAGTTCGATTCTAGATACATCAATGCTAGGAAAGTGAACTCAAATGTGCCATCTAGGAGTACTAATCTCGGTACCTCTAGTGTTAAGAAAGTGAACCTTAGTGCACACGCATGCGATTCGGATCCCAACATCTAAGCAGGTGGTGCAAAGTAGTAAAACAAACTAATGTTCCCATTCCCTCTACGGAGTAATCGGTGACATTAAAGGGAGCGGTCAAAGTCTCAAGACAATACAAGGAATGATAGGACCTCTCAAGCTAAGAATGTGCCTTTGGAAGAGAGTAGAAGAACAATCTAGGAACCTTAAGTTTGAACCGAATAAAGCAGAATCGTGTTGATTCTAGTATTAGCCATAGGCGTCTCGTAATTAATTCGAATTCGATACTATCTCGCAAACCTTGTGCGATGATTGCTTGAATTACATTTCTAATCATGGATGTGAGGTTAATGTTACGCCTAATGATGTTAATTGTCCGATCAATTTTGTTAATGCTAAAATTCATGCTAAAAAGGCTAAAAGGCAAAAGCGAAGAGTTAGAAAACAATGAAACCCACGGAAGAACATTCGTGAGAATAGGCTTTTATTGGATACATTGGTCATAAGACTAATCGGATATTGCCCACTAGAAAATGGATGCCTCTTGGTAGAACTATTCCCTTAAAGTGGTCCTGCTGTAAATAGGGTTATCTGAGACACTAGTATTGCATCTATTCACAATGATTCCATTACCTCACCATTCGATATGAATGCTTCTATTTACGATGTGGGTGGTCCAACTATTGCTACTAACCAAATGGAACCCATTCTTGCATGGGGATCCCAATTATCGATTATCCATTCTTATGCGTGTTCAGCTGCGGATCGTTCAAATCGTTACGTGGTACTGGACTCAGTTTTTCCAAGCATATATTTGGAGACCGGTCACGACTCATGAACTTGAGCAAATTCATCGGGACTGTTAGATTTGGTAATGATCATTTCGAGCTATTATGGGTTATGGAGATTATGTTGTTAGTGATAGTGTCATCTCCAGTGTATTATGTGGAAGGTTTAGGTCATAATCATTCTCTGTTGGTCAATTACGTGATTACGATCTAGAAGTAGCCTTGAGAAAACATACACCTTCGTTAGAGATCTTAATGGTAAGGAACTGTTGAAAGGAACTCGTGGCTCAAACCTTTACACTATCTCTATTGATGACATGATGAGAGCTTCACCAATTTGCTTGTTATCAAAGGCTTCAAAGACAAAGTCATGGTTATGGCATCGTCGTCTCAATCACTTGAACTTGGCACCATCAGCGATCTTTCGAGAAAGGACTTAGTTGTAGGTTTACCTAGACTAAAGTATGAAAAGGATCATCTTTGTTCGACATGTCAATTGGGAAAAAGCAAGAAGTATGCCCATAAACCCAAACCCACTAACTCTCATCACGAAAGTTCTTCATATGATTCATATGGATTTATGTGGACCAATGAGGGTGCGAATATCTTTGGGAAGAAATATGTGTTAGTTGTGGTTGATGATTATTCTAGATTCACACGGGTCAAGTTCTTAAGGACAAAGGATGAAACTCGATATCATCATCAAACTCATCAAACAGTGCGAGTTAGACTAAACAAAGCGCCGAATTATCGAGCAGACAATGGGCGGGTTTGTCAACAAACAACTTAGTGAATTCTATGAAAGCGTTGGAATCGACCATCAAAGAAGTGTTCCACGAACCCTCAGCGAGAATGGTGTAGTTGAAAGGCAATCGTACTCTTGTTGAAGCTGCTAGAACAATGCTAATCTACTCAAAGGTTCCAATGTTTCTCCGGTGAAGCAATTGCCCTTGCATGCTACACACAAAATCGTTCCACGATTCACACCATTCATGGAAAAACTCCATATGAACTTGTCCACAACAGAAAACCTAATCTATCTTTCCTTCGTGTGTTTGGTGCCTTATGCTATCCAACTAATGAGGGTCAAGACTTGGGCAAACTTAGAGCTAAAGTCGACATTGGAGTATTTGTAGGATATGCACCAAACAAAAGGATACCGAATCTACAACAAAAGAACCCGAAATATCATGGAAACAATTCACATTCGTTTGATGGTGACGGTCAAATGGCTCTGGACACTCCATTCGGGACCCGCACTTCAAAAGCAGTCCTATTGGTTCATCCTTGTTCCAAACTCCTCTCAAGAAACTCCATATGTACCTCCATCCGAAGATGATGTAAAGAAATTGTTTGATCCATGTTTGATGAACTGTATGAGTCTACTACAAATGAGGTCTGATTCCTACATCGAGAGGATGCTCATATTCCGTGAATGAAGTCAATTCATCGGTCTCAATATCGGTAAGTCAAAAGCACCTGCTGCGATCCTTGATCTCATCAACAAATCATCATTCTTCAAATGTACATCATGGAAATGTTTACGCATCAATGATGAAGTTAATCCCTTTGCGACTCACGAAGATGCTCCATTTGAAAACATATTTGCTACTCTGAATCATCATCGAACCATCTTCTTTAGGAGACATCGACTCGGCTACCTCGGTTCCTCAACAAATGCCACATGAACACCTCGGAAAATGGACTCACGATCATCCATTAGACAACATCATTGGAAATCCCTCTCGTCTGTATCAACCCGGAAGCAACTCGCAACCGATGCCTTATGGTGCTTCTTCAACTCCGTACTATCTAAGATCGAACCAAAAGATGTTAAAAGCTATATGAATGAAGATAGCGGTTCAATGCTATACAAGATGAAATTCATGAGTTTGATCGTCTTGATGTATGGGAGTTAGTACACCTCGGGACGTGCTATGATTATAGCTCTAAAATGGATCTTCAAAGTAAAACTTGATGAGCATGGTGATGTGTTGAAGAACAAGGCTCGATTAGTTGCTAAAGGATATCGTCAAGAGGAGGTATAGACTTTGAAGAATCTTTTGCTCGATGGCTCGAATCGAGGCAATCGAATCTTCGCAAATCTTGCAAGTAAGAACATGGTGGTGTATCAAATGGATGTAAAGATGACATTTACGAGCGGAGATCTCAAAGAAGTCGTCTATGTCGGTAACTGAAGGATTTGTGAATCAAGAGCATCCTACTCACGTTTATCGTTTGAAGAAGGCTCTTTACGGTTTAAAGCAAGCTCCAAGGGCATGGTATGATACATTTGTCAAAGTTTCTTCTATCAACCGGATTCGACAAAGGCGCATTGATCCTACATTGTTCACCGGAAGTCGAGCAAACATTTAACTCATGTTCAAATTTATGTTGATGATATTATTTTTCCTCGTGACCCAATGGAATGTGATCGCTTTTCTAATGAAATGAGTTCAAAGTTTCAAATGTCAATGATGGGACAAATGTCATTTTCTTGGGATTACAAATTTCACAAAGTCCGGAGGCATTTTCATAAATCAATCTAAATATGCAACAGAGATTTTAAAGAAATTTGGATTTGATTCAAGTGACCTGTTGACACCCCATGATTGACCGAACCAAACTAGATGAGGACCTCTCGGGGATCATGATTGACCAAGCGAAATATCGGAGTATGATTGGATCACGATGTATCTCAACGCCGATGAACCGGACATTTTGTTCTCTCGTGTGCATGTGTGCTAGATACCGTGCTAAGCCTACTAAAAAGCACCTTGAAGCGATTAAGCGGGTCTTCGGTATCTCAAGGAACCATCAACATGGGACTATGGTACCGAAGGACACCGGTATGTCACTAACGGCCTATCACGAATCTTGATCATGCGAGTTGTCAAGATACACGTCAATCGTCGAGAGGTGCTCGATTTTGGGTGATAAGCTTGTGAGCTGGTCTTCAAAGAAGCAAATGAGTACTTCTATTTCCTCTACAGAGGTGAATACATAGCCATGTCATCTTGTTGTGCTCAAATCTTATGGATGAGATCTCAATTATCGACTATGGCTTTGAATTCAACAAAATCCTCTGTCTTGTGATAATAAAGTGCTATTGCTCTCTCATGCAACAACGTTCAACACTCAAGAGCAAAGCATATCGACATTCGACATCATTTCATCGGGGAACAAGTGGAAAAGGTGTGGTGGAACTATATTTTGTGAGGTCTCGAATATCGGTTAGCGGACATTTTCACCAAAGCTCTTCCAAGAGAACGTTTGAGTTTATTCTTCCACGTCTTGGTTTGAAAAGCCTTCAACGAAACTCTCAAACGTCTTGAGAAGAAGACGAGGAGTAAAGGTCTTTCTTCATCTATCTCTTGTAAATAGTTATTCGAAAACAAAATAGAAAATACATAACTTTCAAAAATCCATAAAAATTTTGAAAAATTCGAAAAATCTTCAAAAAATATTGTCATTTTGTCATGTTTTTCTCGATTCGATAATATCTACGGTCTTTGTCTTTGTCATTCAAAGAATGACACGGGTCTTTAGATGTTGTTGAATTCCAAAAAAAAAAAATATAAAAAATAAAAATAAAAATAAAATAAATTTTGGGAGAAGAGAAATGGTTTATTGTCATCTTGAGACAATAACCGGTTTTAAAGAAAGAACGAGCCATGTTTTACCAAGTTTTCAAATCTTATGCTCGATTCTATAAACTCTGTCTGCTTTGAAAACTAAATGCTTTGAAAAATAACTCAATCTCTATTTTGATAATCATCGGGACTTATTTGTCAAAATCTCTATCTCTCAATCAACAACCTCGTCATTGATTGAGGGGAGAATGATTTCAATTAAATTAAAAGTTATTTGGCATTAAATTGTTTTCAAAAGATATACATGCATGGTTTTATAAATGGGTTTAAAGTCTTAAAATCCGATCCTTATCGGTTCAAACGCTTTCACAATCAAGTCACAATTCTCCTAAAAGCTTTCAAAATCAATTTAAATCTATACGAGATCACAAATCTCAAATGATTTGATAATTGTGATCGGGGAGAATGTGATTTAAATTAGATTTAAAGCGATATTAAGGTAAATGGATTCACATGAATGAACATCTTGTCCCTCCCACATGTGACAAACGATTTCAAGAAACCTTTGATTTGAAGCGTGATCATTCATCCTAATGTGCGAGTTCCTCTAGTATGTGCAAAACTCTTTTCAAACCTCGAGGCACATATTGAGGGGCGCGATTTATGGAAACCTCATCCTTCACGGAAATGTTATACCCACTTGATACATTGAGGAAGTGATGTTGATATCTTTTAGAAAATTGTAATCAAAGAAGTTAATTCTTTCTCTTGCCTCCATGTGCTTAACATTTCTCAAAACTTGATGCACATGTTGAGGGGAGTTCTCGTTCTAAAATATCAAAAACAATTCGGTACAAAATGCTTTGATAATATATCACAAGTATCGAATTGATTTTCAAATGGTTTTCAATTGGATCCAATGGCGGATGAACAATACCAAATTGACCGACCAACTTTACTTTATGTGCGGTGATATAAGGATGATAAGGTTAGGTATTGGTTCCCATGATGCGCGAGCCGGAGGATCTACCGAGGACAATCCACTAGTTAGCGTAGAAGTCCTTAGGTATGATGATAAAAGGAGAAAATGAGATAAGGAAGAGTGCGGACTAAGGCGAGCTAGTCTTGGAATAAACCCAACAAGGTTCTAGTTATGAAGTCTCGGTAAGCATCAAGTGGTTGAAGAATTAAAAAGAATTGAATGAGAAAGGGTGAAAACAAATAGCCTCCATTTATTCAACCTTAGGGCGAAACCGGGTTCAATTCATATACTCGATGGTAACATCGGTATTGAAGACAAGGCGTCATGGACCCGGTGGCGCATGCACTTCAACTTTCCAAACCACTCAAGTTCTCTTAAAGGACTTGTTTCATTCTCACGGGAACCGACATTATCTATCGACTTTCTCTTAGAGATGGTTGATATTGAAGAAGAGACCTCTCCCTAGTCTCCGTTCTGGGATCCAAATATGCACAAATTGAGTCTAGAGCCACGAGATCATCAATTAATCTCACTAGGACACTTTCAATGAAGACTCTCTGTTTCACACAATGTGGAAAGAGATTATATCTTGAGTCCTCGCATTATCCTTGTGGTATTGCGGAACATCTGAGTGATGTGGTTACACATTCACAATGAAGATGGAAAGCCTTACGGAGCCAACATCAAACAAGCTCTGGTAGGTGGCATGTGAGATCTATCATATAGAGCAACCATGTGACAAGCGAGCGAGAAACAATGGGGCGATTCAATCTCTTGAATCAAACACAGTTCGAGTTAGGGATTGACGGATACCTTTGAAAAACGGTCTTTGTGCTTATAAACTCTTTTCTTTAGCACATCGACCGTGTACTCATTTTCAAACCAAAAGGTATTTTATGATTGATAATTGATTTTCAATAAAACCTTCGTTGTATTGCAAAACAATTTCTATTGAGCAATACACATTGTTTTCAAATCTCTTTTCATCAATCGGTGGACTTAAAATTATTTGGTTCACTCACTCCGTGTTGTCTTCTTTGAGGCGTTACGGTTTGAGAACGACTAGAACATTGCAAAACCTGTCAAGGAGATTCTTTGGAATCCTACGATCACAAGCGGTATTTATCTTGATCAGCGAGGCAAGTGGGCCATGTACCTCAATTCAGCGAAGTGATCAAAGACACTTTCGTGCGATTTGTTGCTAATTGTTGTATGCGAGTGCGCCCGACGTTTGCGGTGATCGAAATGAAGCGATCAATCCATAGCCGCATGCTCACTTAACACATTCATCTCAAAAGAAATCATGATTAGTGCATCAATGACTCGATATTTTCACACCAAGCTTACGCTCTGCTGCTGCTATATCATGATTCAACAAATGCTTCCGCTACTACGATGAGAAGATATCATGATCCGAATGTGAGCATGTCGGTCCCAAAGTCACAACACCACAATGGATGTCTCGAGAGATTTTTGATAGTGATGATCTCCAAAGATGGCTCAAACTTATCATCACGTGGATCGGTAAAGACCTCCACTTGGAATAACCAAACATGCATTGTGAAGAATCAATGACTACGAGCTTAGGAGCAAGGACTACATCAAGAATGCAAGATCAATTGTTAAATGTTATATCTATTTGTATTCAATGTAATTTTGGTACATTATTGAGGTGACCTCCTTAGGGGAGATTGTTAGGAATTAGAAATTCCCGGTATTAAAGTCGGTCACCTCAGTATATGTAATCGTTAAAAGCTCGTAGTCGTAGTTCTTTTAAGTTAAGTAGTAATTTAGTTAAGTAACACCGTGGAGGACGGACGGGTCTTTACCAGCTGTATGCACGATCCACGCCCAAAGTGTGGCGAGTTATGTAAGACTATAAATACTCTCTACCTTCCAAGGTAGAGAGTTGGAGCTCATAATAATATCTTTCACTTTCTCTCACTAAGTTCCCTAAACCTCTAACTTTCTCTCTCTAGAATTCCATCTTATACGCCACCTTTGTGTTATGGTTTGATGTGTATGTGAAAAGTTATATCTTACACAAACTATATTGTCCACTACTATTTTCAAACCTATGCGGTTTCTATCGTTTGTATTGACCGGTTAGGCAATCAAACACACAATGGGCGTATAACAACGTAGCCCACTACTTTCATAAACTTGATATCTTGTGATCAATTGTTTTGCTTACAAACCTATGAACTCACTCAACCTTTGTGTTGACACTTTTTAGCATGTTATCTCAGGTTCGAAAGGAATTAGCTGGCATGGCATGTGAAGGCGCACTGAAAAACATTTTGAAGACAATGCATATATTATCATTCGAAAAACATTACAACTTTTATGTTGTACTTTTTATGATTGTACAAACTTGTGGGACCGGTTTGTAAACTCTGATATTTTAATCGAATGATAATTCATTTCAAAACGTCTCATTTAGAGTCATTTTCTGTAACTTGTTCTGTGAACTATGAGGTAATACCCTAGTGACACAATCTTCCGCTGCGATAATTTTGGGGGTGTTACAGATTGGTATCATAGCTTCAGTTATAGAGAACCAGGTTGCATTTAAACCTAGACTATAACTGCCTCTTATGTTTAAGCCATAACACTCATTGTTGTCTTCAACATTCTGTGCGCCATGCCTACTCCTTACACAATACTATGTTATTTATACAAAGATTGTTTATATAAATGATTGACTAAACATAACTGCATATCCCTATTCCAAGGCATTATGGAAAAACTAGATATCCCCGATCATATACATTTTTGTGATCTAGGAAACTTTCTAAGACATTGTAAGTATGCAATGGTCTTCCTTATATCTCAAAAATCGTGAGATACACAATTGACTTAGATATATCTCAAACATCATGAGATACACAGTTGACTTAGATATATCTCAAACATCGTGAGATACACAATTGGCCTAAATATATCTCAGACATTAAGAGATACACAATAATTTTATCTATTTCTCAGACATTGTATGTTTGCACAATGGTCTCGCTGGTATTTCTCAAACATTGTGATAAAACTACTTCATAACTATGAACTCACCGACTATTTTGAACACTATGTTGATTCTCTTTGATTATTTAACTCCTCATCTTCGAAGATAAGTGTGAACATTCATTCCATACTCTTGGAACACTTTTGACGAATCATAGTACATCATCTTGTAACTCATTGATTAAGTATGTGTGTTGTGTCAGAAATTCTTAAGTAGGATGATTTGGAATATCCTTAATTAAATGGACTGGGACGCCTTTTCATTTAAATAAAGAAATTGTAAATCGCCGAACCATAAGTTTATAATTTCTTACTTACATAGATTGGGACGCTTTTTTATGTAAGTAATGAATTATAAATGAGTGGGCTTATTTGTATCCGATATGACATGAGTATGAACTTAGACTTGAGAATCACAAGTATTCTCTGAAAAGATCTAGAAAACACGATAGTGTTTTACCACTCAGCAAAAATCTTAAGACCTCATTTGAACAACCTAAGTTCATTCTTAAGTTATCACTTTTGATGTTACAAATCCTTACAAACATGAACCGTTTGTTGAGCTAACAAAATTGGTTAAAGTCAATTGAAACCTGGCCTGATAGAATCAGATGTTTCAAGAACATAATTGAAACCCGACCTGATAGAATCAGATTTTTCAAGAACATAATTGAAACCCGGCCTGATAGAATCAGATGTTTCAAGAACAGAATTCGGTTGCCACAAATTTGATTATGCATGAGTCGCATAAGTCAAAGTATTCCATATTGTTGAGCTAACGAGCTGTTACACTCTTGAGCTAATGGACTTAGTTCAGTCTCGAACTAACAAACTGGGTGCGATATCCCATCATCCATCACATAGGCTTTCTCATGAGCTCCTCCGATTTGTTGGCTATTATTTTGGGAACACTATTTCTCGAAATGTTCTCACTTTCCACATCCCATCACCGTTTGTTATTATTGTTGTTACTGCTGTTATTTTGCTATTGTTAGATCCTTGAGCGGTCTAAGCTTGCACGACTGATCCACTGGGTTATGAGACATCCGAATTGTTTCATCCGATTATGAGTGAGCAAGCGAAATTACATTCTCTTAAATACCGGTAGAGTTCTCGGATGAACTTTTCCCATAACTTCTCATTGGTTGAGGCTGTCACTGGGCACACTATTGCCAACTCTTGAAAGCGACGAATATAAGTTGTGATATCAACACCACTAACAGAAAACTTCACCTTCATTTCTTGCACCTCATTTTGAAGTTAATACTTCTTGATTACAATTTCTTCAACTTAGTCAAAGCAATCTAGTGAGTATTCTCAATACTAATAGATTGAGCAACAACATTTTACCCTGACAAAGCATTGTCCAGAAGCATGCTTGTGGCATATTTAACTTTGCAATATTTAGCACAATTGCTGATTAGAATTTATGAGCTTGCTGTTCACGAAATCCTTGTAAGGAATCTAGTATAAGATTCACTTCCTAGCCCCGCAATATTAGGCCACACATTATCACCAGAAAGGTTATACAGATGTAAGCGTTAACTTTCAAAATATGATACTAGGATTAAGGTTTTGTTGAAAGCCTCATTGCGGTAAGGTATGATTCGTTTGGGGAAATTAGAAAAAAAAAACAAACTTAAGATATATTGGACTTTATATGATATTAGCAAGAATTGGCCTGGTAGCTTTAAGACTTGAGCTATCACTGGAACTTAGTAGTGTACACAACGTCTTTCATTTGTACACTTTTGAGAAGTGTCTTCTGATAGAACACTTACTACTTCTCTAGAAGAGATCCAGATTGATGAACGTTTGAACGTTATTGGGGAATCTACTAAGATCATGGACCATGAGGTCAAATGACTTAAGCAAAGTCGCATTCATATTCTCAAGGTTCGATGGAACTCTAGAAGAGGTCCTGAATTCACGTAGGAACGTGAAGATGAACTCAAATATACCGTTAGTAGATAACACTCACTAAACTTCGTGACGAAGTTCCATTACAGAAGTACCCCCACCTCTTCTCGGGAACATCATTAACTCATAACACAAACTAAATCATGAGGACATGATTCCCGTAACTGGTGGAGGCTGTAGCAACTCGTAAATTTTCATAAGGCAAAATGACTAAATTGCCCTTTGACTTTGACTTTTGACTATTTGACTTTTACTGTAACGTAAAAGCAAATACTGTAACTGGTAGTAACCGGTAATTTCTCAAGGTAAATAATTCACTCTGTTTTGAATTATTTCACTCTGAACATTTTTTTGTTCACCAATGGCTATAAATAATTATTTAAAGTTGTTACTTTATTAATTACGAAAGTTTAATCGTTTAAACTTTTCTAGTGGTCAACACAAGACTACGATAAGTCTAGGTGTTCAAAATACTCTACTTTCGCCAATAGTCATATTTTATATGAACTATTAGCATTTTGTTATTTTTACGTAAATATTTTACTCTTTACGTAATACGCGTGCTCAAACCTACGTCATTAGGTTTTAATGACATAGATGCACACTATTAGACTTATCACACATCTAATATACTTATTTAGAGTATATTGATAAGTTTTGATATTTTTATAAGTATTACATTTTTATGTTACCCGATTTTAAGTTTCGTGACTTAAAGGCTTAACGTTAGTAATTACCGGGACCAAACTACACCTCGTAGAAACCTTGCTTCACATTGAAGATACATCATAAGCTAGCAAGCTAGCCCCTCCCCACCTCAAGCATGAGGTGGGCGTACACTACTTTTCACAAAGTCCACATGGCATTAAGTGAAACTACTAAGTCTTCCCTTTAGACACCTAATCAGGTTATCATATAATAAGCCCATCTGTATCACCTTTCTTCATTACAAAGGAAATCAAATAAGAGAAAATTCTCTCCTCTCCCCTCCTTGCTGCCGTACATCACCATCATCATACCATCTCCATAGTTTGATTTCAAGATACAAGTTATACAAGGAAGATAAAGGCTTAAGTGTTTCCAACCTAGTTCAAGAGTTGTCTTGGTGATTCATTGCTTGAATTAAGAGATAATAAAGGGTTGAAGGGCTGAGATTAAGACAATTATTGGGTGATTATAAAGGGTTAGAATCAAGTGGTGAAAAGGTTCAAGAGGTGTGTTGAAGCTTAGAAGAATTTAGGATTGATTATTCTTGTAACTTTCCAACCAAATCCTTTGTAAGGTTTGAGTTTATTTTCATATTCATTTAACATGGTTGTCATAATCTCTATTATTATTGGATGTAATTTGATATAAGTAGTATATGTAATATGGCATGAGTGATGTTGTACATGAAGTTTGTAACATGAAAAGAAGCTAGAACAAGCCTTAGGTAGGTTTTATGAACCTGAAATTTACAATAGTCACGAAGATTGATTAAACTGATTATCTTAGTAAACCTTGAGCTTAATTCAATAAGATAGGCTTGTAGATCTATGTCTTATAGT
Organism: Chrysanthemum lavandulifolium; assembly: GCA_022545495.1. NCBI lineage: Eukaryota > Viridiplantae > Streptophyta > Magnoliopsida > Asterales > Asteraceae > Chrysanthemum > Chrysanthemum lavandulifolium. Next base: position 102,714,250 of record CM040238.1, on the reverse strand, counting down.
CGTTTCGCCGGGTGGCGCACCTCATAACTCCTCCCGATGAGTAAATGAGAGCCAAAATAGTAAAACATGTCAAAATCTGCACACCAGAATTCATTTAGGAAAAGCCCATGGTCCTGTTCATTTCTGGAAGTCGAATCAGTTTTATGAAATGTAGCCAAGACCTAAACTTGAATTTTGGCGAAAGCCGCGTGTCAAAACAAATTGTAGAACTCAACTTATGGTCGTTTTGGCAGGATTGAATGTGCAACCAAACTTTCTGCAATGAGATATAAGTAATTACTTGTAATTAAACTATTAATATAAGTAAACTTTGGACTTTGTTAGATATTGGATTTCATAAACACATAACAAACAATAATATGGTCGAATTATTTAGAGGTTTTAGAGAGAAAGGGAGCCTTTCTAGAGAGAAAGTGAAAGAAAACATAGAAGGTTAGATTAAGATGAATGAAGGTCCAACCTCTACCTTGGGAGGTAGAGGGTATTTATAGTTACAAACATAACGACCTCCTATCGGCCCGTGGATCGTGTATACAGGGGTAAAGACCCGTCCTTCCTCCACGGTGTTGCTCTAAACTAAATAGCTAACTAAATAACTAGTAAATAACGTAAACAACGACAAATAACGACACGCTCACGAGCTAACTTATGCTAGATCATATTTGGGGTGACCGACACTTCACTATGGAATTTTCTAATTCCTAACAATCTCCCTAAGGAGGTCACCCCATGAAATACATTTTGAATCCTAGCATTCTATTTTGACTTCGCCTTGAGCTCAGACTTCAATTCTTCAATTCCGCAATCTTTGTGCTTTAGCAGTGATTCTTCAAAGTCCGATAGATTAGTACTTTCGGTGGAGGCCTTTGAACCGATCCACATCTTTGATGATCTTCGAGCTTTCATTGAGATCATCACCACATTAAATCTCTCGGATCACCCTTTATTGTGTTGCCATCATGTGAAGTTGTGACTTTTGACCGACATGCTCACACTTTTGAATCATGACATCTTTCCATCGTAGTAGCGGAAGCCTTATCGGTTCATGATATTTGCAGCAGTCAGAAAGCGTAAGCATAGTATAAAAATATCGTAACCGTGTTATGTAGATATGCACCACCATGATTTCTTCAATTAAGTGTGGATGCCGTGAGCATGCGGCTTTGATTGACTCCTCAATTCGATCACCGCAACCGTCCAAATGTACCGCAAACAACTAGCTAGCAATAAAACACACGAAAGTGTCTTTGATCACTTTCGTTGAATTGAGGTACACGCCCACGGTTCCCGCTGATCAAGACAAGCACCGCTCGTGATCGTAGGATTCCTAAGAATCTCCTTGACAGGGTTTCGCAATGTTCTAGTCGTTCTCAAACCGAACGCCTCAAAGAAGACAACACGGAGTGAGTGAACCAAATAATTGAGATTCACCGATTGATGAAAATGATTTGAAAACAATCGCGTATTGCTTGAAGAAAGAGTTTTGCAATACGACGAAGGTTTTATGAGAAAGATCAATTTTCAATCAAAATACTTTTGTATTAGAGAATGAGTACACATTCGACGTGCTAGCGAAAAGAAGAGATTCGCACATCGAACGGTTTTTCTAAAAGTATTTTTCAATCGAGATACTTTTGAATTTGAAAACATAAGTACACATTCGACGTGCTAGAGAAAAGAAGGTTTGCACATCGAACGGTTTTTCCAAAAGTATTCGCCAATTCCATTCTCGACCAAGGTTGATTCAAGAGTGAATCTCCCATTGTTTCTATCCGCTTGTCACAAGCTTGATCTTTTGCAAAGATCTCACATGTCACCCACCAAGAGCTTGTTTGATGTTGGCTCTAGAAGGATTTCCATCTTCATCGTGAATACTTTTACATACCACTCGGATGTTCCGCAATACCACAAGGATAATGCGAGGACTCTTAATATATACTTACTTTCCACATTGTGTGAAAAGCAAGTCTTCAAGAATTTAGTGTCCTAACGAGATATTGTGGATGATCTCTTGGCTCTAGACTCAATAGTGCATATTTGGTTCCTCGTGTCGAGACTAGGAGAGGGTCTCCTTCTTCAATATCAACAATCTCTAAGAGAAAGTCGATAGATTATGTCGGTTCCCGTGAGAATGAAACAAGCCCTTTAAGAGGAACTTGAGTGGTTTGGGAAGTTTAGTGCAAGGCATCACCGGGTCCATGACGTCTTGTCTTCAATACCAGTGTTACCTTAGTAACAACCAAGAGTATATGTATTGAACCCGGTTTCGCCTAAGGTTGAATTGATGGAGGGCTATTTCTTTTCACCCTTTATCATTCATTTCTTTTTCATTCTTCAACCCTTCAAGCTTACCGAGACTTCATAACTAGAACCTTGTTGGGTTTATTCCAAGACTAGCTCGCCTCACCGCACTCTTCCCATTTCTCACTTTTCTCCTTTTTTCAATATACCTAAGGACTCTACACTATCTAGTGGATTGTCCTCGGTAGATCCCTCCGGCTCGGCGGATCGTGGGAACAAATACCTAACCTAACCATCCTTATAACTCCATGCATAAAGTAAATTGGTCGGTCTTTTGGTATTGTTCTTTCCTTCATGAAACCAATTGAAAATCATTTGAAAAACAATCAAGGTACTTGTGATACGAGATCAAAGCATTTTGTACCTTAATAGTTTTGATCATTTAGAAAACCTCCCTCAACATGTGCATATGATTTAGAAATTGTTTAGCACAAGGAGGCAAGAGGACTTTGAAATATTTTCTTTGATCACAATTTTCATACGAAAAAGCCATTTGATTTTCTTGGTAAAATTCTCCCTCAATATGTGCATAGGATATTTGAAATCATTTTATCACATAGAGGCAAGAGTTCTTTGAAGCACATCCACAATCACAAAATCCATTAAGAAAACCATTTGAAAACACAATCAAGGTACTTTATAATCTCTTTTAAAAACTTTTGTACTCGATGGTTTTGCTCCCTCAATATGTGCTTCGAGATTCGAAAGCGCTTAGCACATACGAGAGAGCAACTGCACAATTGAATCAAAACGATCAACTTTTATCAAATTTCATTATTAAATCACAAATTCTCCCCCGATCAAAAATATCAAACCCTTTGAGATTTTGGATCCCAAGTGATTTAATTAGGTTTAGAAAACATGGGAGAAAATGTGGCCTTGTTTAAATACTCATCTGGTTTTTGGATAAATCCTCCTCCTCAACATGTGCATTGTGTATGAAATCGTTTGGCACATGGAGGCAGGAGTGCCTTTAAAGGACTAAAACCAATTCCATTTAAAACAGATTTGAGATTTAAAACACGATCTCTACCCCGATCAGAAATATCAAACCATTTGAGATTTGTGATCCCAACTGATTTAAATCATTACGTGGCAAGATTCAATTTTGAAAGATGATGATAAGGACCATTTTAAGACATTAAAGATTGTTAGTGTCGTATGATAGTTTTAAGAGATCTTTAAGTAAAACAAAACAATTTCACAATCAAACAAGAATGTAAAAATTTCATTTTGAAAGACCTTGATTCTAAAGAAAAATCATACCATGACATAACATTAAATCTTTAGATCACCACTTTTTTGTACAAAACGGACTTTTATGAAGATATATTGTTTGAAAATATTTTATTTTAAATCACTCTCCCTCAATCCATGACCAAGTCGATAATTGAGTGACTTAAGTTTTGATAAAATGAAGTCCGTGATTTTCAAAATTTAGTCCAATATATTTTCAAAACAATATTTTCCATTTTCAAAACAATTTAATTCAAATTTTTTCAAAATTGTATAAAATGGTATCCCGCACAAAGATACGTTAGTGGTTGAGAAGCTTCGTTGTTGTTGTTGTAGGGCTGGAAGAAAACCGTCTCAAATGCAAGTGAGACTTCTTCTTACGCTGCATTTTGAATGCCAACCGAGGTCCAATTAAGCTCCGCTTCTTCACTTGTCAAGAAAACCATCTCACGATGCAAGAAGACCTCTTACGTTGCATTTCATGCCAACTCTCCATTGAAGTCCAATTAAGCTCCGCTTCTTCATTTGTCAACCCAAGATATAGTTACCCTTTCCTTTCGCATCCAATCATCTTCAATTGTGGGATCCGGATCGGGAACATTCTTATATACCAATATACCGCATACGTTAGTGAACACACATACAAATATATGGTGGTCGACATCACCCAAACAAAGAATCGACTAATAAAAGTCAATTCAACATAACAATCGATCATATAAGGCATGGGGTTTATGTGTTAATCAAACTCTAATCATCTAAACCTAACAATCATATCCTAGATTCCTAGTCCTTCAACATAGGTGCAATTATCATTTTTAATTAAGCACGAGGATAATTAAGAAAGCTCGTTAGATGATATAGATTTGAAAACATTCTCCCTCAATCAATGACTCAATTTCTTGAAAAGTTTTAAAAGTGTCAAGTCATTGATTGAGTTTTCAATTTAATAAAAACTCGATCCGATTGATTTATCAAGCAACTCATTTTACCACCATTTTGAAAACACAACAAATATTTTTCTCAAGAATTTTAGACGGAAAAACATTTGTGTAGGAACAAAGCCTTCGACATACTTTCCTCAATTTGTTTTTAGGATAAGTGCACGAAATATTTGAAAATTGGTTTAGCGTAGCACTTTCCTTTCTTTAAAAGAACGGGTTGCTATCTCAAATAATAGCAAGCCATGGTTTAAGCACGGGTTACAACAAATAATCAGAAGCCATCATTTGAAGCCCGGTTACAATCAAATAATCAGAAGCCATTAGATTTGTGACATGTTTAGAAAGAAATATTTACACCTCCTCGCCGAACTTCATCTAAAGTCCCGTGCCATTATTGAATGACATTTCTAAGACCGTAGATGTTATCGATACCGTAAGACATGTCTTGGAAAACATATTTTGGTATTTTTGAAATTTTCTTTTTTTTATGGGATTTTGAAGGTTTTATATTTTTCTATTTTCTTTTGTTGGTTTTATATTTTGTATTTTTTGTTTTTCAATAAATATTTACAAGAGATAAATTAGTTTAAGAGAATGATGAAATGAGTACCGAGATAAAGATATCGCTCAAGACGATGTAGAAGAAAGGAATCAACATCTCTTAAACTTTCGCCACCAAAGCATCCGAGGCTTCTAAGAAAATCGTCTCGAACATGAGCCTTCTCAATTTGAATCTTTGGTAGCTTCCCCAAACCGACAAACATCGAATAAAGACCATTTCCTAAGAAGTAGAGTTGAATACAAAGCGGTCTCATTGATTGAAGCTCAAGACCAAGAACACGAGAACACCAAGTAACAAGTTGAAACATTGATCGCCTCAAGAGTTATCAAACCGGATTAACTGACACGACCGATCACATGAACTCGCTAGCATCCCCGATGTACACCTTACTCTTCGAGATTGACCATTGTCTAGTTAGGGGAACAATATATCAACATCTTCATTTTACCAAGTGCATTCCGCTTATATAACATATAACCAATCAAGACATAATGTACACATGTACCCAACAAGAGTAGAGACGATGACATCCACGTAACATGTTGAGTCACTAATCATCTCTGTGGATGTCAACTCAAATAATCGAATTAGCTCGATCAAGTGAACATGTTGTGCATATAACCGAAGCACTTTATCATAAACCGATATAAGATGTCGATAGGCGATCATCTCACGCTCCAAATATTCTTCTCACATTTCTTCCAACCGAACACCGATGTAACAAAACCAAAGGTCTCCAGAGACCACTTCCCCAAATAGTTGGAATAATATATCCTTCCCCAAATAGTTTTGATACCTCGTAATCAAGAAACATAATATATCCATAAACTTGAAATCTTGTGAGAAGAACTCAAATAGCCCAAGTGAATCCTCGTGAGAATCAATCGCTACATAAACTCTCTCGACTATCTTTATCAACCCATATGTAGACAATTTGAAGTGACCATCGTTGAAGAAAACCCGATATACCAAACTTGAAACCAAGTCGAATTCCCGCATTTGTGTCTTAAGCTTGCACTTAAAGATGGAAGAACGGTGTCGAGAATCTATGCTTCAAGCAAATCTCTAAGTACTCACTACTCAAACAAAGTATGAGACATTAACACCTCTTGCGATTATCCACACCGCCATATGCGTGTGACATCGAGTAAAACAAAGTAACTCCTAATAGTGATAGTTAACCGTGTCTTCAATCATCCACCTCGATCACCGGTAACTAGATAACCCAAGTCTTCAACTCAAATACTTAAGCCCGAGCAAGTTATCAAATAAGAACACGCCTTTGTGAACGCCAACTTCAACCTCAAATAAGTTATAAATGAGTAACTTCAAAGTAATCAACTTGTGTCAAATGTCCAACACGTGAATAAACATACAATCGGATGTACATTGACCCACCGATCGAACCGGAGCAAATGATTCCTCAACATCAATGCATTCTTCCTTACGGTATACATGTAGAAACCGATCCGAAGATTTACCAATAATGTTTTTAAGCGGATGAGGAAGTCATTTTCCTTAATGTTCATGTGGTTGATTTACGAGTGCACATTTGGAGAAGAAAATGAAACAATGATCCGTGAAGATTTGGCAAAGGAGTACCAAAGAGCGGATCACTATTCATGAGTGCAACCGCAATGATAGTCATTAACAACGCCTTGTGAAGTAACCGGAGATAAGGTTTCTTGAGAATTCCAAGAAGTACTTTTAGATGGTGAACCAATTGAGTCAATAGAAACCGAGCATGAGCTTCGTGTCGGATGATCAACATTCGTTAGAGGTTGGAAGTACTCATCAAACATATCTTTGAAAACAATGAATCCCAAACAATGAATCCCAATTATCCTTAGTAATTGAAGCATTAGGCGTTGGAGGAGTGTCATCAAAATCAAGCAATGAATCATTGCTAAAGAATCGAGCAAGTCTAATTGGGATAAAATTTTGGCTTTTCAATCTCCCCAATTAGTGCTCTCCCTAAACCGATTTAAGATTTTCAAGTGTTCTTCTCACCGGATTAAGAAGAAGTCTTTAGATCATCAAATGCAATTGCCTTTAGTCTTCTAATCATGTAGCTTTCAAATGTAGATTAGATCAGACTCGACCTTCTTCAAGATTATCCGAATGGGGAAATAGACAGCTAACATCTTCTTCACACCAAAGGCATTCCTGCTAACTTGTAAATAGCAAACCCTTAATTAAAATCCTCCCAATCAAACAAGAACAGAAAGATGTTCATCAAAGAAATCACCAAAGAACTAGAAGCACTTTGTCATTTAATCATATCACCGTGTGAAGATGTCAACCAACGGCTCTTAGAAGAAACTACATGTGAAGATGATCCGATAAGAAGAATCTCGGTTCTTACATGGGTTAGGAGCCGTTGACCATATATTCTCAAATATCACCAACCATGCAAAAATTCACACTTTTTCTCCCTCAAGAATTGCATACAGAGATGCCATTCTTGATTAACCAAGTGATTATCATCCAAATGTATTATATTCACACTTCTCCCCACAAAATTAGCACATGATGTCGCCATCTTCATTATATTGAGCAAGAGGAATAAGAGTAATTATCGTAGTCCGGTTCACTTGATGACCAAGCGCATGGAAAAGCATGAAGCATGTTGATGAAGAATGTCGATGAGAATGGTCATAAACATGAAGATTTCTTCTTAAGAAGATAAAGCGCATCAAGCGCATACCTTTCTTTTCTTTGAGGAACGGGCCTCAAGTGTTATCTGCAGACGCCATAATGATGAAGTACGAGGCCCGAATCGATTTGAACAGACGCATAGCCGGTTGAATATCAATGTTGAGAAACTTGAACCCGTGAGTTATGAGATATCAATCCATTTGTGATCCATACTTTAAGCCACCCATGTATTGAAGGATCAAGTATCTCGCAATCGAGTAAGGAGTACCGCACTAACATTACAAGCTTGATTGCATATATATGGGTTAGTGACATTAGTATCCAAACTCTTTGGGGTTTCACGGTCAACCTTGATTTTTCATCGAAAATGCTTTTCCTAGGAATCCACCTAAGTCCAAAGATCCTTAAACATTCTACCGATGGTATCCACTTATGGCAAGGTCTAGGATTGTAAGGCTTCTTATACATAGTGGAAGACTTATCCTTGTTCCTAGTTTCCAAAGATTTAGCAGCTTGGTATCCATCTAGGCGAAGTTTTTGGTTTGTATTGTTTCACAACATGTTGAACCTTAGTCGCGTTAGTGGTCTTAGTGGATAGTACCTTGGCATGTGAATTAGGAAACTGCTTTTATGTGGAAAAGACTCGTAATTTCTAGTTTTGTTTTCTACATGCTTAGCATTCTTATGCAAATAACTACTCTTAGTCGCACGCCAATCCCTAGTCTTTTGAGTGTTCCTAGGTAGTGGTTTACAACTACTAGTAGTGCCTTGAAATCTCGTGAGAATTCCTCACCCTAGGTCTTGCACCTAAAATTCCGCCTTTTGAATCAGGCTTTTTCCTAGCTTTTTCTAGATAATAGTTCTTCCACAAGTCATTCATATCATATGAATTCGGGTTTTAATGCTTGGTTTTGACATTGCTTTTGAACTAATCCTAGAGGTGCCGGGAGTAAAAGTAGTGCATGTTGAGGATTAGAGGAACTAGAGGCATGACTCTTAGGTAACACAGTGAAGTGACCGGTTTTGACAAAACTTTTCCTCATCAACTTGGGAGGCAAACCGTGTTTTGAAGATTTTGGTCTTTCGGATATAAACGCAGAGGTCGCCTAACAATGCACCGGTTTCTAATGGGATGAGAAACCGTTTCCCAAGGTTGATGGTTTTGTAAACTTAGTGTTCACACTTTTCCCTACAGCTTTCCTAAGCTCATTCTTTAAGGCTACAATAGCGAAACTCTTATCCCAAGTTGAGCTTTGAGTTCATCAATTTTTTCTATCAAAGAGTTTGTTTGTTCCATTGACTTAGTTCTAGCTTCTTTGATGCACTCACTAAGTTCTACGTGATGCTTTCTCAAAGACTCATTTTCCTTTAGTAATTTAGCCACATAAATTGACAGCTCATTATTTCTTGTTATAATAGCATCAATGTCTTGTGTATTCATGACTAAATTACTTTTCTCATTCAAGATGTAAATATGTTTCTTCGATTGTAAATGGTTGACTCTTTGTCTTGAAGTCGAGCTTTCAAAGTGTTAATTTCAAAAGTTCACGGAATTCGTGAAGTTCCGTTTTTACATGGTTTGTTGTTGAAAACTTTCTTCTTTACTCGAATCGCGATTTCAAGTGAAATGCAATATTTTTCAAGATTTGAGAATTTGTTTGAAAGTTCATCAAAAGCCTTCTTATCAACCAAATCTTTGTTTTGAAACACTTAATCTCGCACTCACCTCAAGAATGTAACATTTATGAAAGACATGTTCAACATTATGATCGCTTGTTTAAGTGCTTTAGCGATGCACTATGTTGAACAAAGAAGGGTACCTCATTACATGACACCGCTCAATTTCTCGTCTCATATCCGCATCCACAACATGTGTAACGAGAGTCACCGGACCGGATGTGTCAAGCTTATCAATATCTCGAGCCTCAGATTCAAGGCCAACCGATCCATCATCCGTGTTTTACCCGACTCATCATTATATGTTGACTCGACATTCTCATTCAACAACACCCGATTCTTTAATGATACATTACCCAACTTATCACAACTATTTCTCAACCGCACCGACACTCATTCACGCTTTCATCTTTTGTGTAACTTCCTCAATGTACTTCTCCACATTATCCATGAGTTGTATGAATGTCTCAATGAACACGCTAATTTCCATTCCAAAGTGTTTTTTGAAAGACACTTCACCATTTCATCATCAAAATCGAGGAATATTCCCCGGATAAATGGTCAAATTGATCAAGATTACTTGAAGAGTCGATTAGATTCATCACTGAGAACTTCTTTAGTAATTTGAAACCTCGCTTGTTCTAAGTTTAGTAGTACGCTTCTTGTCAAGATGGGAAAATCCCGACGAAGGAGAGCAATCGCTTGTTCGATCCATAGTTGTAGATAAAAGTAGTTTGAGGTGCCGATAAAGTAGTTGAAAGGGCTCAATGTTACATTCCTTTAGCATGGCATTTTGTAGCATTGATCGTGCATTTCGCCTTTTCAAAGTCCGAACCCGAGATATCACATCCTCATTGATTGATTCAATCATCTTTAATCGCTCAAAGTAGCATCCATTATCGTTATTGTCCACATCATCATACAATTTAAGCACTTCAAATCACCGGGTCAAGAGAGTAAGACATGATGTGGTAGAATGCACGGATTTTACAAGTCTATGATTCAAACCGAGAAATAGAATCTTTCACGGATTTTACTAAAATCAAGACTAAACCGTTAAGCAATGACCAATGGAATGTGTTAAGACGATTGATGGATCGACACAATGATAGACAATTGTGTGTTAGGTCTTATGATTGTTTGTAGGATAAGCAGAGATGTTGTTTGGTTGTGATTCGGATTGGTTTATGCCCGCTTTTCCCGAGAAATTTAGGTCTAAAACTTAAAACCTCAATAACTTCCTTTCGAGCGGATTTAGACCTCGAAGATTGACCCGAATCGTGGTTAGTTTATTCGCGCGCCATTCTCCTCGCTCACGGTCGCTTTGATGGGTAGAACACGAAAACGGAGTTACGGTTCAAAAGTTATGGCCGCTTGAAGTTTTGACGGAAAAACCTCAACCAAGTCGCTACGAATTCTTGAACCAAGTCGCTAACAACTAATTCGCTACACCACTAAGTCGCTAGAGTCCCAAGTCGCTAGACACAATGCAAGTCGCTAAGTAGTAACTCGCTAACCCTCAAGTCGCTAGCAAAATTTTGGCAAGAATTGCCACACAAGTCGCTAGAAATACAAGTCGCTAAAGAGCAACTCGCATGCACCAAGTCGCTACCACTGTCGCTACTCGTAGTGGAGAGTCCACTACTTGTACTTTAACTCGCTAGATCTAACTCGCTAGGTTTAAAACCAAACTCGCTACAATTTTGTGAAGCAAGTCGCTATGAAGAAAACTAAACCGTGAGCTAAGTCGCTAGCAAGAAAACCATATAAACTTCACTTTTCAATCCAAAACAACCCAACCAAGATGATTCAAGCTACCAAATGAAAACCTAAACACTTGTGATGATTCTAAACATGAAAGTACTAACAAAATTCAAACTTTAACACAAGAAATCAACCAAATGATGCAAAACCACTAAACTTTTTCAAACTCAAAACCACCTAAAACCACTAGAAATCCAAAGATGTGCAAGATATGATCTAACCATGGCTCTTGATACCAATTGTTAGATATTGGATTTCATAAACACATAACAAACAATAATATGGTCGAATTATTTAGAGGTTTTAGAGAGAAAGTGGGAGCCTTTCTAGAGAGAGAAGTGAAAGAAAACATAGAAGGTTAGATTAAGATGAATGAAGGTCCAACCTCTACCTTGGGAGGTAGAGGGTATTTATAGTTACAAACATAACGACCTCCTATCGGCCTGTGGATCGTGTACACGGGTAAAGACCCGTCCTTCCTCCACGGTGTTGCTCTAAACTAAATAGCTAACTAAATAACTAGTAAATAACGAATGATAAATAACGACATCTACGAGCTAACTTATGCTAGATCATATTTGGGGTGACCGACACTTTAACATGGAATTTTCTAATTCCTAACAAAAATAAATTTGAATGAACAAATTCTATCTTGACTACAAGAATAACTCATGAACTTTGCAACACTTCAGAAACAACCCTTATGACTACCGCCACGATAGCGTTAAGTTGTTCCACGTAGCACTACATTCATGACACTTATCCGTATCTCAAGTCCGAGGATAACTATTCATAATTTACTTAACAACAATATCCATAAAGTAAATTATGTAGTTGGGATAAGTCCTATATTCAATTCATTGAATATCATCTGAAATTGGTATGCTTTCTCATCAATATACTTTTAAGTATATTCTACCAAATCACTCAGGTTTGTCTTAATTTAACGATACTCCTATATCATTAATTGACAACGGACGATTTAGAATAAATAAATTTATTCACGGATTAAACATGCAAATATAGGATACAATATATCATGAAATCAAACATACCAAGTATTTGATTTATTATAACAATTGTTTAACATCCCTTATCCAAATACCAAATAGATCAATGCATGAAAATTCCAGTTGATGAATTATGCCTCAAGTAATGAAAATTATACTTGTTGACAAGGCATAAATCAACCAACTTGATCTATCGTAATTTTGAGAATACCTATTTCAAGAATTCAATTAGTGAAGTCTTTGTATGTGTGCATTCACCAATCCACATAATAATTCATAAAGTGTGTGACATCCTCTATCACCAATTTATGACAATTAAACTTTCAAACATTTTAAGTTTAAAGTATTCTTATTCTTTTAATGTATAATGCAACTGTGCTTTTAGTAGCACAACTAGTTCACATGGCCATTAACAAGGATGAAATCCTACCATGACTAGTATTGAGTGTCATCTCAACTAAACCAGAATCATTGTATACAAACAACAATATGCTCATTAAAACTCCGTAAACTTTAATATCTTATTGTGTAATGTTTGATGTCTTCCAAACTTTCAAGTTTGTAGCTGATGACAATTTGCACAACAATTGACATATTGTTCATCCATAGAATATAGGAGCAATTCCAGGTTGAGGATGTAATTCTATTAGAATATTCATTACACAAGTTTTCTAATAACTTTTAGTTAAATATCAATGTTGTCAAATCGCTTCTTATTCAAGAATGATACAACAATTTTAATACACAACATGATGTACATGATGAATCTACAGGTCAAACTTAGATTTTATTCATGTTCTATCTTGTCAAAAAGATATTTATCCATTTCTCAAATGATATATCATGTTTTATTAGAATTATTTATTTTACTGCACATGTTTATTAATAATAAACATATATTCCAAGGTTGTATGGTTTAATTTTTAAATCTTACAAGTGAATTTTCATTCAAATCTAAGACATAACATTTAGCTTATAAGGAATGTTACTTCCTATATATCTTATACAACATATAAGATTTAAAACCTTAACATAATACTCCCACTAGCTTTCAGGAATACTTAAAATTTATCTTATTTCAATTATAAATCAAAACTAGGATTTAATAATTAAACATAAGAATAATTTCATAGATGCATGCATTTATCCATTCATGAATTATTGCACTTCGTACACTTCCAAAGATTGTATGAATTCAAAAAACCTTTCGATTACTTACCGTCCTCGCTCAAGTAATTTCTCAAGAAAGAGTTTTGATATTCCATTGTCATATTTTATATTAATGAAAACAAGTATGACAATTATCATCTTTATATATTTAATGTGTCTAGGAAAGAATATTCAATCACAATTAATTGCTTAAGTATGATTAATAATCTTATCATAAAACATGCATTAAATATGTGTACAATTTTGTCCATATGATTTTTACATAGAAGTTCAAACTACTAGGGTTTTTCATCTCTTTGAAGAAACTCATTTCTATTCTCTAGTCTAACTATTAAGATAAACCAAATTTCCAAAATTGATTATCTTTATGGACAACATCTTTAACATTCATAGTATGAGTAATTTACCCAATTCAATATTTGGTAATCCATCATAATGATTATCACGTTTACTATAATCCTTCAACTCATGTTCTTCTCAGCATATAAATCAAATATCTGAAATATCCTTGCAGATCTATGAATGAAAATTCCATCATCTTGAGGTTAACATTACATATCTAGCCTGATCATGATATTTACTAATGTATTTAAGAAGATTATGTATCTTGTAATTTTATCTTTCAAGATAAAAAAAAAAAACTCTCACTTGTCTTTTGTAATATATAGACTATCTATATATACTTAGCAACTTTAAAGCAAAACTACATTGTTCTCTTTTTGGGACATTACAAATACATATTGATAATTCCTGACTTTAGTTTGTTAATAACCTTTTCATAAGTAGTTTAACAAATTCAGAATCTTCAATTTTAAAACTTAATGTGATTCATCACATTCCATAATAAAATGGTGTGTTATTAATCTTCTAGGTTGGAGTCATATTGAGTATATTCAATCCATACTCAATTTTCTAACCTTGTTACTATTTAAGAAAGAAGTTATGGTTATCTTGAATCAAACAAATCAAATAGAGTTTGATTCTCCTAACTGAACATACCATCGACTTGTGGTATTCATTAGAATTAATATTGTAAGACAATCTAACAATATATAAGATAAACATATCCTTTTGGCTTACCTATTTACCAACTAAGTCAACTTAATGGTATAATAGACTTTTCAAGCCAATTGCATGCTTTATAACACAAGTACTCTTTAACCAAGTCACTTCATATCCATGTCTCTTCAAGAAAACATAAACTGTTTATAATCCCATTATACGTTATAAATCATTGATCAACTCAATGACTTCTTGTATATGTCTTAATTAAAAAAACATAACAAGTTAACGTCTTACTTTATTATAAGTCTTAAAAGACTTTATGTTTATGTCTTTACAATGAATCATAAACATGTTTAACTAAAGTAATTATGAACACAACTCTTGGTTTCAATAGTAATTTCAAGTTAATTTATTTACTTCACAATAATGTAGGACTACATTATTTTTTCATTTATGTCATTCCAAAATACATAAATAAACAAATTGAAGTAGTATTGGATTACTTCATTTATTTATGTCATTCTACATAAATATCTAATTTGAAGTAGTCTTATATATCATTTTGACACATGTTCTAAATACTTGTCTAATTTAGAAACTGCAAATATGTCCATGCAAGGTCTGACTTCACATAGAGATTTACTTTGTTGTTGCAATCTCGCCAAGTTCTCACATGACGTAAATTGCAACACCAAGTGTTTCTTGAATTAGATATGTTCAAGTTATATTAGAACGTTAGTCTCTTACCTTGCAGTCAAGAGAATCCGTTAAATCATATACCTATATGTTGTACCTTGCACACAATATAGATTTCTCCCACTTGTGCATGGAACAACATCATGTAGCAGATAAACAACACGACATATGTTTATGTGAATAATATGATTGTGTCATTGATATTAGCATAACAAGTAGATGTAGAACCACTTCATTGTCTAATAAGGAAACGTACATGACTATCCTTGAAAATATAAGTGTCTACAAGTGGAAAGTAATTATCTTAAGACATTCTAGAGATAACTGGTTACTACCAAGATGACAAAGCTTGTAAGTCCCAATCGAATTAGAGATCATTACATTAATTCCTTATTCAAGAATAAGAACAATACTCCCATCGGATTTGACAACATTGTAAGTGTTTCATTAACCAAAGGAAAGAAAATAGTGTTCTATTTACTTCCATACACTTTTGATAAAGTCCATACATAACAATTACTTATGTACTAAAAGAGTGTATTATACTATGTAGATGATGAACTATCCATCAATGCTATTAACTTGAAAAATTGGTCATGCAATTTCTTTCTTAATAGTTCTACTATTCCAACGATTGTAAGTAGTACTTTTAAATGGTCAAAACAAAACAACTAGATAAAATATGCTAGTTAGTCTTTTACCAATTTTACAGTAATTAGTCTAGCTTCTAATTTAATAACTCAGAAAATATGCAATTTTCTTAACTATTAAAATTTGCTTACGAGTTATGTATTTAGAATTTAAACAATTCTAATTGTCCTATCATACATTTCTTCATTAATGAAAATGAATAGAATTGAATCTCACTCTTTCTTATGAAAAGAGGACTAGGTTTATTCTTTTAGTAAAGTTGACTCTACCAAAAACCTTTATAGGTGTAGATCAATTTACCAATACAGGAATAACCTACGTTTACGGTTTAATGTTGCATTAATATATTTAAAGAATTAGCAAAATTAAATTTTAGTATTTTCGATAATTAAACTTTTCAAGAAAATAAAATACCCAAGGTAATATTTATATAACCACAAAATTTTCTCGAAAACTAGGATCCAAATTATCATAGTTTCATTACATCAGTTGATCTGCTAGTAACGAAAGTATATAATAGGGTAATCTGTCGAACAATAATTGGCAAACATTTTCCAATTCCTAGATCATTATGGGATTTACATTTTCCAACGCTATTGCAAATGTAAACATGTTTTATCCCATCTTGTGCCTTGAGTCCAGGTCTCACTTACTACTCAATTTAAATCTTCTAACTTAAAGAACTGCAAATATGTTCATGTAAGGTCTGACTTTACATAAAGATTTACCTTTCCATCACAATCTCGCCAAGTTCTGACATGACGTAAATTGCAACTTCAAGTGTTCCTTTAACTAGATGGCACTTAACTTAATTTATAAAGGGTACTAGTTTTAATTTTATGGTGTCAAATCAAATATGTACAAAGATGTCATGCATTCATTTTGTAACATAAATTTTAATAAAAAAAACTTTTTATTAACCAATTCATAAAGATCAAATTATCAAAGTTTTGATTGAGGTATTGGTTTCACAATCAAGGAATTTACCTTTAATTATCATCCATTATACTGTATTTTGCATAAGTCTAAAGACTTAGTGTTTCGTAATTACCACCAAGTGGCGCATGGAATTAAAGCTAACTCGCCCTTAAGATGATTTTGTACATTTATGGCTTACTTGGTAGCTCCAATTTGACTCGCAAGCAAGCGGAGAATTCGGTCAGCGCTGAAGCAATAACCTCCTTCTTTATGGTCACAATTTAATGCGCTCCCCTCCTAGTACTTCCCACATAGTCCGTCAAATTGGGTGAGCCGTTCAGACCAATTGTACCAAAATCATCAATCAATTAAACTATTGAAAACTTAACTCTTCAAAAACAAATCAAATTTCACATTGTTTAGTCCGTATTATTTTTCTATTCAAAATTACCCTTTGCTTAAAACTGTCACACATAATAAACAAACAAGTAAAAAAAATAAAAAATAAATAACTAAAAACAATGCGCACATAACTAACAATTAATACGTGCAAACAAGTAGCCACATGCAACTTATTCGATAAAACCCTATTAATAATCAATGTCTAGGTTAATTAATGTATATATTAATTAGGGCTTTCACTTTCTCAATTAAAAGTGAGCCACATACATCGATGAATCGATTGCATAAACCCTTAATTAACATATACCAAATTGTCACACCCCAATTTACTGCTTTGCGATAAGGTGAATGGAATTCTCGGGATTGATCGTCATAGCACCACAATCACAGTTATATTGAACGACCTAAAGTGTCGCTTTGAAAATACATCGTTTGATATTTAATAAAATAATCGAGTTACAACATAGGTCCCAAAAGTTTACAAAGTTTGCGGAAATATAAATATATTACAAGTCCAAACGATGGTTTTGAAAGAAAGTGCCATAATGTACAATGATGTAAGTCGACGCCACACTCAAAAGGTGGTTCCTTAACCATGCCATGATGATAATGCCTTAGTTACCGAAAATACATTGCTAAAACGGTCAACAATAATGTTGGTGAGAAATCATAGGTTTATGTAAATGTTTTATACGACTACGCAAGTATAGATCGTGCATGACATGACAATCATGTCACATAAAATGTTACGTGTATGACAATCATGTCACATAAAATGTTACAATTGCTTAAGCCCATGACACCAAACTAGACTGATAATGTAGGCCCCAACAGAGTGTTTGCCAAACAACTCAATAATGTTATTAAATGAAATGCATCCGTATGACTAGTTGGGATTCACCAACCCGGATGGAGGCGTCACCTCGATAGATCTATCCACTCACCCTCGCTTCTAAGATTAACGGTTCATGTTCGTAAAGGGGACTTTCAATTGGCAATGCGGTAACTTAAGCAATGTAAATGAATTTAACATACTTGGTATCGTAATAAAATGTTGTGCAATGTATTCTCCCGTAGGTTTGAAATGAAGTAAAACTTGAATAAATCGGGCTATGAAAACTCACTTGATAAACCGGTGTGATGACAAGAGTGAGTACACCGAGGTATAGCGTGAAACTTTAATCGGACCTATTACCAATGATATGATATGTAATGAGTTATGATGTAATGTTATGCATGCATTTCGTATGTTATTTATACCATTTGCGAGTTTTGAAAATAATACTTATCGTCGAAAAATACTCTTTTGACGCCTTGACCATTCAAAATCACTTTACAAGTATTTACGCCAAAATGTCATCCTACAATGGTTTCGTAATGATTTATAGTGAAATTATCACTTTTCGTCAGAAAATAAAGTCGTCGGAAATTTCATGAAATTGACAAAATGGCTTTGAAAAACTAGTCGTAAATGGTGTACGTCGATCGTTAGGAAACGAACTCGACGGTTTTGGAAAGTTTGTATCAAAATCTAAAAGTTTCAGTTCAGAGTTTTCGACATAAAGGTCTCGAACATAAAGATAATAAGGGTTAAAGATGGTGATTTTGTCTAATTGTTGTGTAAAAAGTGAGTTTCGCCAATTTTAAGCATCCGTAAATAATTTATTAAAACTCCGCTATACAAACGGTTGGTCGTTTTGAAAATATGCTTGGTGATCTTGATTTTATTAGAAGACATTTCGCTCCAAAAGTTCCACATCATAGTTAAAAACAGCCCTCAACATGGTCATTTTAGTTACCGTAACACTTATCTCGTAAAAATAATATAGTTTTTCTAAAATAATAGTTACGGCAATTTTATGAAAACGTGCATATCTTAGTCGCTTTCAAACCGCTTTCACGATAATATGTCCTTAGCTTCGTATCAAAGTATACTAATATATTTTTGACAAGTCGAAATAATTTGTAAAGCTTAAGGCTCTGCTTTTGACTCGAATAAAGTAAAAATAGTATGTGAAATTTTCGAAAATATATATTTCGTCGTCAAACTTTAAAAATTCATAACTTCTTCGTTATAACTCCGCTTTAATCCGCTCAAGCGCCACGGATTCGCTTTTAAAGTATATTTTCTAAATATCAAGGCCAAAATTTCGTGCCTACTGTCGGATTTTCCAGAAAAACAAAATAAGGACAGAACACTTTTTATACTTATCGAAAATAGTTTTTCTCGTACTAAACCTATTCCAATCCCTTCAAATCAACTCCAAAGCTAATCTAATCCTACCATACACCTTCTTAGGGTGTCATGGGTTCCTAAACATCATCAAGACCAAAATATACCAAGGGAATAATTATAGGATGACCTTATATATATATAACTCTAAAAATCATGTAAAAATGGTATAAATCAACATAAGTCATGCATGTTTGCTCCAAAAATGAAGAGATACTTATGAAATGAAAAGGAAATATGAAAAATGATAAATGATATGCTTACAAGTTAATATGATGAGGTGCAAAGAACAAGGTTTAGCCTAAACACTCTAGGTTTTTATTTCAAAACCTTATCAAGAGTGTGATCTAGATTGTATATAACTTGAACTTGAAAAATTTTGATGATCCCTTGAAAACCCTTGATATGGCCGGTTTTTGAGAGATGAAGAAACAAGAGAGAAAAGAAATTTTTACTAGACTTGAAATTATTGAGAGTGAATGAAATGAATGAATGAATGAATGAGTTGAGTATAAATCTATACTATCAAAGAAAATTTTACCAACCAATAAATGCAACCCTCCCCCTATGGCCGGTTTTGGGGATGCATCTCAAAATTATTTTTTTTTTTTTTTATATTGTATATATTTGTTAAAAAATGTAAGTGAAATGTGTAGGTAATAATAACTTGTAAGAACTTGTATATACATTAGTGTATTTAAGGTAGTTTTAGGTAAAAGTAATTTTTAATAGATCAAAGTAGTATAATGAGATCATAAAATTGTAAAAATACATTCCTTGTAAAATTTGAGTGATATAATAATTATCGTGTAGTTTTTAAGAAAACGTCGTAATAATATAAATTTAACGATTTATATACAAAATAAATTTAAAACACTAGGTAAACTCAAAATATAGTTTTTATAAACTAAATGTAAGTATAAAATATATCGGGATCATTTTTGGAAGTAACGGATTAAATGTTCAAAATAATAACTCACGCGATAACGCTTATTTAATATAAAATTTACGCGCTTAATGTGAAATGCAATGTCATGAATGAACTAATATGATGCAAATGATGTTAATGAAATGTAGACTAAACTTAGTCCATATGAAATGTTCGTGATGATATGATCATGAATTCGCCGCTAAACCATAAAGGTTACGCGATTTGGAACACGAAACCTAGTTTACGATAAATGTTGAAATTGTGAAGCATGAATTGTTTCGAGAAATGACCGAAGTACGGGTTGTCACATTCGCCCATCAAAAAGGAATTCATCCTCGAATTCAATCGTTGTTAGGTCTACTGGTGTCATCGGTGAAAGGTGAGGATATATGAGTCGATTGGTTCGTCCAATGTTTTTCTCGATCGCACCACGCCTTTCCAAGGCAAGATTTTGAACATAGATTTGTTGCCAACTTGAAATTCTAATGGTTTGCGGCTTATGGGACATATTTCCAAAATTTGCATCGATAACGATGTAGCTTATCTAGCTATATGTTGTTACTTGTAACTGATTCTTGATTTGTATGACTTCTTTGTTTGTTTCATGAATGAGTTATGGACTAATGAATTGGACTTTCCTGATTTTAATCCTTGAATAAGTGATTGATACCTCAACCTTACAAGGGCCTCAAATGGTGTAGTCAATATGTTCATGAGCTAACTATTGTTGCAAAGAAACTTGTCGATGGAGAATGTTTTGCCTAACCATTTCTGGAAAGTCATACTGGCTTGAGCATATTATCTAATGTGGAAATTGCTCTCTAGCTCTAACCATTGAGCTGAGGATAGTAGGCGGTAATCATGTCCTAGTAGGTTTCATGGAAATCTCGAAATGACCGCCGCCAGCCTAAGGTGAATCGAATAGCTTATAATAGGTACAACCGAATTGATACCACGTGTCTCGTGTTAGAT
This sequence comes from Chrysanthemum lavandulifolium, assembly GCA_022545495.1. Classification (NCBI taxonomy): domain Eukaryota; kingdom Viridiplantae; phylum Streptophyta; class Magnoliopsida; order Asterales; family Asteraceae; genus Chrysanthemum; species Chrysanthemum lavandulifolium. Next base: position 102,693,120 of record CM040238.1, on the reverse strand, counting down.
TTCAAAATGTTAAATCATCGGAAAGGACCTTATTGAAAAGAATAGATTATAGGTAACAGCTGTGATTCCTCGCTTCTAGTCCTATCGAATGTCATGACCGAGTCTTACTTGCCTAAGGTGCTTAGTCTCTATGACTAAAATGTTTATTGTTTGATTATCAAGTGTTTCCATGCTCCATGTTGTAAAGTCACAAACCTTAAATATTTAAGTGAGGTGGTGTAGTGGTTGGTTTTCAAGATTTGTTCCGATATTGAGTGCTTCCAAAATAGTTCATCACTAATATTGTTATCATGCTAGCAAGAAAATAGATATCACCATACTATGTCAAGAATGTTTGTTCTAGTTTCACTTGTAGATGGGGAGTCATTGATTGTCCGACATGTTCAAACCTGTGGCATCTCTTGATATGGAAGTGAGGTTACTTGGAATTTCTAGAGAACACAATGCCTTAGGGAAGTTTATATCGATAACCTTAATTTAACCAAATTTTCCTTTAAGGACACTCATTGTAGGAAAGTTCACATATTGTTGAGGCCATGTTTAATGAAATGTTCTACAGCCTCGCTAGAAGACTTGGTATATCCCTATAGTGTTGCTTAGTGGGTATTCGCTCAGTACTAAATCTCGTAACTCGGTCTAGCTAGTACTTTTGGAATGATAGAGTTTGGATTCTAATCCAAAATAGTGGTTCGGAAGGTCTCGTGATGTCTTAAGATTTTTGTTGAGTTTTGAATCATCCTACCACCTAGTTCTAGTCCTTGTTGGTAATTCCAAAATCCTTTCATTGTTTTCTTGTATCGAGGAATCCTCCTCACAGATGGTATAGGAAGTCTTTCCTAAAAGGTCACTCGTCAAATCCTAACTTATCGGTTGAGTGAGAGATAAATGGCGTAAGCATCTATAGAGTGTTAACAAAAAGAAATGTTTATGCACGATTTATCCGATTATAAAACTTTGCTTTTAAATGAGAATTGTTTTAGGAGATTTGAAATGATGCTTGTTACTTTCATGACATAATTCTTCCCGAATTATACATAGGTGATCGTGCCATGTATAATCAAGGACAAATGATGTGATGCTTGTTTTTGTTGAAATGGTATTATGTTCCTCCAAGTTTTAGATGGTATTCAACGCTTTGTTTTGTAAGATAATGGCTCAATGATTTTTTTTTTTTTTTTTTTTTTAAGTAACATGAAAATCGCTTCGCATGAGGATATTAAATAGTTGATAAAATGATCGAAACCAATTGATAAGTTGGTAATAAAACAACTTGCGTTAAAACTTTATGAAACAACGTTTCTAAGATGGTGATAAAATAGTTCAAATAAAATCAAGTGAAATAATTTCATGAAATAGTAGCAGGATAATTTGGAATAAAATTTGTTGGATGGTTTGTAGGATACATAGGAGAACCTTATCGAGTAATAATAGTCTACTAATTGGTCGAGAATAAAGTTGGCCTAACCCTAGTAAGATAGTGATGTATCGTCGTGAAATGATGGAAAATTGGGCAATTGGAGTAAGGAATGAAATAAACAAGGTGGTGATTATCGTAGAGATAATAAATGATAAAGATTACATTAGCTAGAAAGGTACTTATTATCCGCTCTCGCTGGTGGTCTAATCGTGTTTCAAGTGTAGGAGTAGTAGGCGGTCTAGCAACAATAGCCCTAGAACTCTCACAGTCCTCAAACCTATGAGATGGTGTAGTGTCTATAGTCTTAGTGGTAGATGGTAATGGTGTGTCAAATCATGCACGCTTCCCAAGCTGCAAGTCAGGTGTATGAGTATCGTGTATGAGATGTGATGGTACGGATGGTGCTCGAAATGATAATGATGATGAAAATAATGACAATGATGATAATGGAAATCCTTGTGGTGAGTTAAGAAAATAGGTTCATTAGGACTAAGCCTATAAATTCTACCCAATGGTATGATCTGTCCCAACTGAGTGATAAAAATTGTCCTGATCCTACCGTGAATCAATAGTGATCGTGATGGTGTAGGTGCAACTTCGTCCTCCTAAAAGGTCTCAATGTCATCATCTGATGTTATCGGTGTTGAGTCAACTGATGTTAAAATTATGATAGGGACTGACAAGGCATTCTCCATGTCAAAGTGATGTGAGTATAATGGGATGGGTATTTGAAGGCATCTATGTGACAATCGAGTTCGAAATGAAAGTAAATAACTCAGAAATGTGCGATAAAACCGCATGTATAGTGACTATGTATTTATGATGAAATGATGAGATGCTATGATGATGTAGTTATAGTCTAGGGTCAATGATGCAACCTAGTTCTCTATAATCGTAGCTCGATGCCAATCATCACACCCCAATTTACTGCTTTTGCAATGAATGGAATTCTCGGGATTGATCGTCATAGCACCACAATCACAGTTATATTGAACGACCTAAAGTGTCGTTTTAAAAACACATCGTTGGATATTTAATAAAAGCATCGAGTTACAACATAGGTCCCAAAAGTTTACAAAGTTTATGGAAATATAAATATATTACAAGTCCAAACGATGGTTTTGAAAGAAAGTGCCATAATGTACAATGATGTAAGTCGACGCCACGACTCAAAAGGTGGTTCCTTAACCATGCCATGATGATAATGCCTTAGTTACCCGAAAATACATTGCTAAAACGGTCAACAATAATGTTGGTGAGAAATCATAGGTTTATGTAAATGTTTTATACGACTACGCAAGTATAGATCGTGTATGACAATCATGTCACATAAAATGTTACGTGTATGACAATCATGTCACATAAAATGTTACAATTGCTTAAGCCCATGACACCGAAACTAGACTGATCATAATGTAGGCCCCAACAGAGTGTTTGCCAACAACTCAATAATGTTATTAAATGAAATGCATCCGTATGACTAGTTGGGATTCACCAACCCGGATGGAGGCGCCACCCTCGATAGATCTATCCACTCACCCTCGCTTCTAAGATTAACGGTTCATGTTCGTAATGGGGACTTTCAATTGGCAATGCGGTAACTTAAGCAATGTAAATGAATTTAACATACTTGGTATCGTAATAAAATGTTGTGCAATGTATTCTCCCGTAGGTTTGAAATGAAGTAAAACTTGAATAAATCGGGCTATGAAAACTCACTTGATAAACCGGTATGATGACAAGAGTGAGTACACCGAGGTATAGCGTGAAACTTTAATCGGACCTATTACCAATGATATGATATGTAATGAGTTGCATGATGTAATGTTATGCATGCATTTCAGATGTTATTTATACCATTTGCGAGTTTTGAAAATAATACTTATCGTCGAAAAATACTCTTTGACGCCTTGACCATTCAAAAATCACTTTACAAGTATTTACGCCAAAATGTCATCCTACAATGGTTTCGTAATGATTTATAGTGAAATTATCACTTTTCGTAATAAAATAAAGTCGTCGGAAATTTCTTGAAATTGACAAAAATGGCTTTGAAAAACTAGTCGTAAAATGGTGTACGTCGATCGTTAGGAAACGAATTCGACGGTTTTGGAAAGTTTGTATCAAAATCTAAAAGTTTCAGTTCAGGAGTTTTCGACATAAAGGTCTCGAACATAAAGATAATAAGGGTTAAAGATGGTGATTTTGTCTAATTGTTGTGTAAAAGTGAGTTTCGCCAATTTTAAGCATCCGTAATAATTTATTAAAACTCCGCTATACAAACGGTTGGTCGTTTTGAAAATATGCTTGGTGATCTTGATTTTATTAGAAGACATTTCGCTCCAAAAGTTCCACATCATAGTTAAAAACAGCCTCAACATGGTCATTTTAGTTACCGTAACACTTATCTCGTAAAAATAATATAGTTTTTCTAAAAATAATAGTTACGGCAATTTTATGAAAACGTGCATATCTTAGTCGTTTCAAACCGCTTTCACGTATAATACGTCCTTAGCTTCGTATCAAAGTATACTAATATATTTTTGACAAGTCGAAATAATTTGTAAAGCTTAAGGCTCGCTTTTGACTCGAATAAAGTAAAAATAGTATGTGAAATTTTCGAAAAATATATATTTCGTCGTCAAACTTTAAAAATTCATAACTTCTTCGTTATAACTCCGCTTTAATCCGCTCAAGCGCCACGGATTCGCTTTTAAAGTATATTTTCTAAATATCAAGGCCAAAATTTCGTGCCTACTGTCGGATTTTCCAGAAAAACAAAATAAGGACAGAACACTTTTATATACTTATCGAAAATAGTTTTTCTCGTACTAAACCTATTCCAATCCCTTCAAATCAACTCCAAAGCTAATCTAATCCTACCATACACCTTCTTAGGGTGTCATGGGTTCCTAAACATCATCAAGACCAAAATATACCAAGGGAATAATTATAGGATGACCTTTATATATATATAACTCTAAAAATCATGTAAAATGGTATAAATCAACATAAGTCATGCATGTTTGCTCCAAAATGAAGAGATACTTATGAAATGAAAAGGAAATATGAAAAATGATAAATGATATGCTTACAAGTTAATATGATGAGGTGCAAAGAACAAGGTTTAGCCTAAACACTCTAGGTTTTTATTTCAAAACCTTATCAAGAGTGTGATCTAGATTGTATATACTTGAACTTGAAAAATTTTGTGATCCCTTGAAAACCCTTGATGTGGCCGGTTTTAGAGAGAAGAACAAAGAGAGAAGAAACTTTTTCTAGACTTGAAATTATTGAGAATGAATGAGGTGAATGCATGAATGAATGAGTTGGAGTATAAATCTATACTATCAAAGAAAAATACCAAACCAATAAATGCAACCCCTCCCTATGGCGGTTTTGGGGGATGCATCTCAAAATTATTTTTTTTTTTTTTTTACATTGTATATATTTGTTAAAAAAATGTAAGTGAAATGTCTAGGTAATAATAAGATGTAAGAAACTTGTATATACATTAGTGTATTTAAGGAAGTTTTAGGTAAAAGTAATTTTAATAGATCAAAGTAGAGTATAATGAGATCATAAAATTGTAAAAATACATTCCTTGTAAAATTTGAGTGATATAATAATTATCGTGTAGTTTTTAAGAAAACGTCGTAATAATATAAATTTAACGATTTATATACAAAATAAATTTAAAACACTAGGTAAACTCAAAATATAGTTTTATAAACTAAATGTAAGTATAAAATATATCGGGATCATTTTGGAAGTAACGGATTAAATGTTCAAAATAATAACTCACGCGATAACGCTTATTTAATATAAAATTTACGCGTTTAATGTGAAATGCAATGTCATGAATGAACTAACATGATGCAAATGATGTTAATGAAATGTAGACTAAACTTAGTCCATATGAAATGTTCGTGATGATATGATCATGAATTCGCCGCTAAACCATAAAGGTTACGCGAATTTGGAACACGAAACCTAGTTTACGATAAATGTTGAAATTGTGAAGCATGAATTGTTTCGAGAAATGACCGAAAGTACGGGTTGTCACATTCGCCCATCTAAAAGGAATTCAGTCCCCGAATTCAATTCGTGTTGGGTTCTACAAAGGTCATTAATGAAAGGTGAGGATATATGAGTCGACGGTTCGCTTCAATGTTTTTCTCGAATCGCACCACGCCTTTCCAAGGCAAGATTTGAACATAGATTATGTTGCCAACTCGAAATTCTAATGGTTTGCGGCTTATGGGACATATTTCCAAAATTTGCATCGTATAACGATGTAGCTTATCTAGCTAAATGTTGTTACTTGTAACTGATTCTTGATTTGTATGACTTCTTTGTTTGTTTCATGAATGAGTTATGGACTAATAAATTGAACTTTCCTGATTTTAATCCTTGAATAAGTGATTGATACCTCAACCTTACAGTGCCTCAAATGGTGTAGTCAATATGTTCATGAGCTAACTATTGTTGCAAGAAACTTGTCGATGAAGAATGTTTTGCCTAACCATTTCTGGAAAGTCATACTGGCTTGAGCATATTATCTAATGTGGAAATTGCTCTCTAGCTCTAACCATTGAGCTGAGGATATTAGGCGGTAATCATGTCCTAGTAGGTTTCATGGAAATCTCGAAATGACCGCCGCCAGCCTAAGGTGAATCGAATAGCTTATAATAGGTACAACCGGAATTGATACCACGTGTCTTGTGTTAGATTTCAAAATGTTAAATCACGAAAGGACCTTATTGAAAAGAATAGATTATAGGTAACAGCCAGATCCTCGCTTTAGTCCTATCGAATGTCATGACCGAGTCTTACTTGCCTAAGGTGCTTAGTCTCCATGACTAAAATGTTTATTGTTTGATTATCAAGTGTTTCCATGCTCCATGTTGTAAACTCACAAACCTTAAATATTTAAGTGAGGTGGTGTAGTGGTTGGTTTTCAAGATTTGTTCCATATTGAGTGCTTCCAAAATAATTCATCTCTTATATTGCCATCATGCTAGCAAGAAAATAGATATCACCATACTATGTCAAAGAATGTTTGTTCTAGTTTCACTTGTAGATGGGGAGTCATTGATTGTCCGACATGTTCAAACCGTGGCATCTCTTGATATAGAAGTGAGGTTACTTGGAATTTCTAGAGAACACAATGCCTTAGGGGAAGTTTATATCGATAATCTTAATTTAACCAAATTTTCCTTTAAGGGACACTCATTGTAGGGAAGTTCACATATTGTTGAGGCCATTCTTAACAGAATGTTCTACAGTCTCAGTTAGAAGACTTGATATATCCCTATGGTGTTGCTTCGTGGGTATTCGCTTCGTATAAAATCTCGTAACTCGGTCTAGCTAGTACTTTTGGATTGATAGAGTTTGGATTCTAATCCAAAATAGTGGTTCGGAATGTCTCGTGATGTCTTAATATTTTTATTGAGTTGTGAAAGATCTCGCTACTTACTTCTAGCCCTTGCTGGAAATTCCAAAATCCTTTCATTGTTTTCTTGTATCGAGGAATCCTCCTCACAGATGGTATAGGAAGTCTTTCCTAAAAGGTCTCTCGTCAAATCCTAACTTATCGGTTGAGTGAGAGATAAATGGCGTAAGCATCAATAGAGTGTTAACAAAGAGAAATATTTATGCACGATTTATCTGATTATAAAACTTTGCTTTTAAATGAGAATTGTTTTAGGAGATTTGAAATGATGCTTGTTACTTTCATGACATAATTCTTCCCGAATTATACATAGGTGATCGTGCCATGTATAATCAAGGACAAATGATGTGATGCTTGTTTTGTTGAAATGGTATTATGTTCCTCCAAGTTTTAGATGGTATTCAACGCTTTGTTTTGTAAGATAATAGCTCAATGATTTTTCGAGTAACATGAAAATCGCTTCGCATGAGGATATTAAATAGTTGATAAAATGACTCAAACCAATTGATAAGTTGGTAATAAAACAACTTATGTTAAAACTTTATGAAACAACGTTTCTAAGATGGTGATAAAATAGTTCAAATAAAATCAAGTGAAATAATTTCATGAAATAGTAGCAGGATAATTTGGAATAAAATTTGTTGGATGGTTTGTAGGATACATAGGAGAACCTTATCGAGTAATAATAGTCTACTAATTGGTCGAGAATAAAGTTGGCCTAACCCCTAGTAAGATAGTGATGTATCGTCGTGAAATGATGGAAAATTGGGCAATTGGAGTAAGGAATGAAATAAACAAGGTGGTGATTATCATAGAGATAATAAATGATAAAGATTACATTAGCTAGAAAGGTACTTATTATCTGTTCCTGTTGGTGGTCTAATCGTGTTTCAAGTGTAGGAGTAGTAGGCGGTCTAGCAACAATAGCCCTAGAACTCTCACAGTCCTCAAACCTATGAGATGGTGTAGTGTCTATAGTCTTAGTGGTAGATGGTAATGGTGTGTCACTTCATGCACGCTTCCCAAGTCGCAAGTCGTGTATGAGTATAGTGTATGAGATGTGATGGTACGGATGGTGCTCAAATGATAATGATAAAAATGATAACAATGATGATAATTGAAACCTTGTGGTGAGTTAAGAAAATAGATTCATTAGGACTAAGCCTATAAATTCTACCCAATGGTATGATCTCCCATCCGAGTGATAAAAATTGTTCTGATCCTACCGTGAATCAATAGTGATCGTGATGGTGTAGGTGCAACTGCGTCCTCCTAAAAGGTCTCGTGTCATCATCCGATGTTATCGGTGTTGAGTCAACTGATGTTAAAATTATGATAGGGACCGACAAGGCATTCTCCATGTCAAAGTGATGCGAGTATAATGGGATGGGTATTTGAAGGCATCTATGTGACAATCGAGTTCAAATAAAAGCAAATAACTCAGAAATGCGCGATAAAACCGCATGTATAGTGACTATGTATTTATGATGAAATGATGAGATGCTATGATGATGTAGTTATAGTCTAGGGTCAATGATGCAACCTAGTTCTCTATAATCAAGCTCGATGCCAATCTGTCACACCCCAATTTACTGCTTTTGCAATGGAATGGAATTCGGGATCGATCGTCATAGCACCACAATCACAGTTATATTGAACGACCTAAAGTGTCGTTTTAAAAACACATCGTTGGATATTTAATGAAAGCATTCAGAGTTACAACATAGGTCCCAAAAGTTTGCGGAAGTATAAATATATTACAAGTCCAAACGATTTTTTTGAAAGAAAGTCCCATAATGTACAATGATATAAGTCGACGCCGCGACTCAAAAGGTGGTTCCTTAACCATGCCATGATGATAATGCCTTAGTTACCTGAAAATACATTGCTAAAACGGGTCAACAATAATGTTGGTGAGAAATCATAGGTTTAAGTAAATGTATTATACGACTCACGCAAGTATAGATCCTGTATGACCAATGTGTCACATAAAATGTTACATGTGTTATGACAATCATGTCACATAAAATGTTACAATTGCTTAAGCGCATGATACCAAGTCCGATCATATGTATGCCCCAACAGAGTGTCTTGCCAAACAACTCTAATAATGTTTATGAATGAAATGCATCCGTATGACTAGTTGGGATTCACCAACCCGGATGGAGGTGTCACCGATAGATCTATCCACTCACACACGCTTCTAGAAAATTAACGGCTCATGCATTAAAGTGGGGACTTTAATTGGCAACGTTGTAACTTAAGCAATGTAAATGAATTTAACATACTTGGTATCGTAATAAAATGTTGTGCAATGTATTCTCCCGTAGGTTTGAAATAATGTAAAACTTGTAAAACGGGCTATGAAAACTCACTTGGTAAACTGGTGCGATGACAAGAGTGAGTACACCGAGGTATAGCGGAAACTTTAATCGGACCTATTACCAATGATATGATATGTAATGAGTTGCAATGTAATGTTATGCATGCATTTCAGATGTTATTTATACCATTTGCGAGTTTTGAAAAATATTACTTATCGTCGAAAATACTCTTTTGACGCCTTGACCATTCAAAAATCACTTTACAAGTATTTACGCCAAAATGTCATCCTACAATGTTTTCGTAATGATTTATAGTGAAATTATCACTTTTCGTCAGAAAATAAAGTCGTCGGAAATTTCATGAAATTGACAAAATGGCTTCAAAACTAGTCGTAAAATGGTGTACGTCGATCGTTAGGAAACGAACTCGACGGTTTTAGAAAGTTTGTATCAAAATCTAAAAGTTTCAGTCAGGAGTTTTCGACATAAAGGTCTCGAACATAAAGATAATAAGGGTTAAAGATGGTGATTTTGTCTAATTGTTGTGTAAAAAGTGAGTTTCGGCCAATTTTGAGCAACCGTAATTAATTTATTAAAACTCCGCTATACAAACGGTTGATTGTTTTAGAAAATATGCTTGGTGATCTTGATTTTATTAGAAGACATTTCGTTCCAAAAAGTTCCACATCATCGTTAAAAACAGCCCTCAATATGGTCATTGTAGTTACCGTAACACTCATCTCGTAAAATAATATAATTTTTCTAAAATAATAGTTACGGCAATTTTATGAAAACGTGCATATCTTAGTCGTTTCAAACTGCTTTCACGATAATACGTCCTTAGCTTCAGATCGAAATATACTAATATATTTTTGACAAGTCGAAATAATTTGTAAAGCGTAAGGCTGCTTTTGACTCGAATAAAGTAAAATAGGTTGTCAATTTTCCGAAAATATATATTTCGTCGTCAAACTTTAAAAATTCATAACTTCTTCGTTATAACTCCGCTTTAATCCGCTCAAGCGCCACGGATTCGTTTTAAAGTATATTTTCTAAATATCAAGGCCAAAATTTCGTGCCTACTGTCGGAATTTCCAAAAAACAAAATAAGAACAGAACACTTTTTATACTTATCGAAAATAGTTTTTCTCGTACTAAACCTATTCCAATCCCTTCAAATCAACTCCAAAGCTATTCTAATCCTACCATACACCTTCTTATGGTGTCATGGGTTCCTAAACATCATCAAGACCAAAATATACCAAGGGGATAATTATAGGATGACTTTATATATATATAACTCTAAAAATCATGTAAAAATGGTATAAATCAACATAAGTCTTGCATGTTTGCTCCAAAAATGAAGAGATAAATATGAAATGAAGATGAAATATGTAAAATGATAGAAATATGCTTACAAGTATTATGATGAGGTGCAAAGAACAAGGTTTAGCCTAAACACTCTAGGTTTTTATTTCAAAACCTTATCAAGAGTGTGATCTAGATTGTATATAACTTGAACTTGAAAAATTTTGTTGATCCCTTGGAAAACCCTTGATGTGGCCGGTTATTTGAGAGAGGAAACAAGAGAGAAAAACCTTTTTCTAGACTTGAAATAATTGAGAGTGAATGAGGTGAATGCATGAATGAATGAGTTGGAGTATAAAGTTATACTATCAAAGAAAAATACTAAACCAATAAATGCCTCACCCTCCCCACATGGCGGTCATGGGGATGATCTCAAAATTATTATTTTTTTTCTTTTACATTGTATATATTTGATAAAAAATGTAAGTGAAATGTCTAGGTAATAATAGCTTGTAGGATTATATATACATTAGTGTATTTAAGGTAGTTTTAGGTAAAAGGAATTTTTAATAGATCAAAGTAAAGTATAATGAGATCATAAAAATTGTAAAAATACATTTCTTGCAAAATTTGAGTGATATAGTAATTATCGTGTAGTTTTTAAGAAAAACGTCGTAATAATATAAATTTAACGATTTATATACAAAATAAATTTAAACACTAGGTAAACTCAAAATATAGTTTTTATAACTAAATGTAAGTATAAAAATATATCGGGATCATTTTTGGAAGTATCGGATTAAATGTTCAAAATAATAACTCACGCGATAACGTTTATTTAATATAAAATTTACTCGTTTAATGTGAAATGCAATGTCATGAATGAACTAATATGATGCAAATGATGTTAATGAAAAGTGGACTAAACTTAGTCCATATGAAATGTTCGTGATGATATGGTCATGAATTACGCTAAACCATAAAGGTTACGCATTTGGAACACGTAAACCTAGTTTACGATAAATGTTGAAATAGTGAAGCATGAATTGTTTCGAGAAATGACCTGAAAGTACGGGTTGTCACAACTCGTGATGCCACTGTTGAAATTATATAACATGACTAATCATAAATATAAACAATAAACATCAAGTACACATGCGGAAGTGTATAGAAAAGATTAATGAATAATTAATTAACATAAACAAGAATATATGTACCTTTCTTGATTCTAGCCGAACAAGAATCAAATCCACAAAACTAGCAATTGAGATGAACCCTAATTAGGGTTTATAGGATTATGTGAATTACCCCTTACCGATTTTGTAATTCAATCCAAGAATACTAACAATAATGTGTTAGTACCACTTTCTTGTACACACGTATTATACCAAATTAAAGGAATGCTAGTTTTAATTAAACAAAACAATTTGAGTTTGGAAAAGTGATGTGTCGACACCCTTGAGGTGTATGTCGACCGAATTAAGCAAAAACACACACAAAACAATTTAGGTTTTAGCTTAATGAGTACAAGAGATGAAAAACTAAGACCCCGGCCTTGTATTTATACTCAAAGTAACTGGTGACCAAGTTAGCTAAGGATTGGGTTATGGAAACCCATAGTCAGATGGAGTAATCCCCAAGGTTTTCTAGAACCTTCTCGATCTCTATTTTCACATCTAGTCCTTTCCAATTATATTTAACGAACGTTAGTCCATTACACTTAATTACTTAACGTCCGTTATAATTATTTCGTTTAATTAATAAATAAATATAACATTTATATTTAATTATTAACTTTAATTCTCAATGCAAAGTGTGCAATCTCGTGGTCTCGAGTTCGATCCTAACACACGTCTATTAATTTATTGTCCATTAAACCAACAACTAGAGGTAAATATAATGTTGGAACAAGAAAGCTTGTTGAAACAATTTTAAAATGAGGTTTTGACCCTTTTCTGGTCCGAATTAGCAAAAGTGTAAAACACGAAAGTTGCTCAGAATGACTTTTTCTACAAAAACTCGGATGCACATAAGTAGAAAGTGAACGACAAATCCTAAAAACTACAAAAACTAACCGGACATGTTGTATATCGGAAAACAACCTTAGTTGAGAAACTTTGATTGATATCTTAATTTCCTTGCGGCCAAAACAAAGCCAAGATTAAGCCAAGGTGTTGTTTTAAGATATTTTAATTTAAATACATCCTCAAGAATGTCCTTGATTATTGTTTGATTTAGCCGCACGGCTAATATAAGTTTAATGACCTGAAACTTGTTTTAAAACTTGGCTCATTGGGTTAGACTTTGCTAGACTTTGACAAACTAAGAAAATGACCACACGACATGTTAAACTACTTCACGACACACAACTTATATCATCATATCGTCAAACAAGTCAATCAATAGTCTTTGACGAAACACGACACATGTGTTATACAACATTCGTCTCGTCAAATACTTACTTATAACTGATAAGTACTACAATAGTAGGGAATTTCATTATCATAAAGAGGCCTCTTCGGGGTGTCGTATCGACGAGTTGTGGATTTACGACGTAAAGTGTCCTGGCTCCTCATACGTTCACTACACGACCCCTGGATTTTGATAGACCGAACAATGGTACGAGATTATTTATAAAAGGGCTATAGGCCAAACAACACTTAATGGATACATCAGCTTAAGATTTATGTACAACATCATATTGAAAGCCAACAAACTACATATACTTGTACACTTATATCGTAAACTATACTAAAACGCGAATACTATGCTTTCTTAGGTAATCGTTAAAGATCGTGGTCTTGCCATACTCTATTGTTGACATACATCATATCGTTACATTCCGCTACTGATCACCACAGTGAGTTTCATAGCTCCAGCTTTTGTTTAACTGTTTTATAAATTCTTTTGGGGGAGATACATGCTATTGCTTTTACTACATGCTAAAATGCTTTATTATGGACAATTACTTGCAAAATGATTGCCTTGATCAGATTATTGCATGCCTAAGTTGTTTTGCCAAAAGTCCCCAACATCATGGACCACTAATCACCGGGAGTGAGCGCAAATATTGTGGATAGGCCTATCGGAATTGACGAACCCGCCTATGTTATCGAAATAACAAGGCGCACTATATTTGAGATTTTCTAGGTATAGGGCAAAATACATACCGGGCAAGTTATTTTATATATATATATCGCTCGGTGATATATATACAACAATCGATGTGAGTGCCATGAGCTTAGAGCAATAATAACTTTGAAGAAGATAATTGTACACATTGCAATTATACTACAAACTATATTGTCCACTACTATTTTCAAACCTATGCGGTTTCTATCGTTTGTATTGACCGGTTAGGCAATCAAACGCACAATGGGTGTATAACAACGTAGCCCACTACTTTCATAAACTTGATATCTTGTGATCAACTGTTTTGCTTACAAACATATGAACTCACTCAACCTTTGTGTTGACACTTTTTAGCATGTTATCTCAGGTTCAAAAGGAATTAGCTGGCATGGCATGTGAAGGCGCACGGAAAAATATTTTGAAGACAATGCATATATTATCATTCGAAAAATATTACAACTTTTATGTTGTACTTTTTATGATTGTACAAACTTGTGGGACCGGTTTGTAAACTCGATATTTTAATCGAATGATATTCATTTCAAAACGCCTCATTTAGAGTCGTCAGAACTTGTTCTGTGAACTATATAGTAATACCCTAGTGACACAATCTTCCGCGATAATTTTGGGGTGTTCTGTAGGACCGCTTTGTTGTGGTGAAGAGACCTTTGAGAGACCATTGGTGAAATGCTAGCCATGAAGATGGTCTAGGCAATTGGTTCATCGTCGACATCGAGTCAAACGCATCACACCGCAACTTGAAATGCATCGGGATTGTTCGACCCATACCGTGACCGGCTGCTCATCCACATCAAGATCATAAGTTTTGGCATTTCCTCGCCTAGAAATAGCGCTTCTTCCTCATTCAACACAACTCCAATGTCTTGAGCTTGCACCAGTAGTATCTTGTCCATAAAGTACTCTGCATTTTGTGGAAGTTTTGGAAGAGTGCAGTTCCTTGCGATGTGACCTTCTCCACCACAGTTGTAGCATTTGATTGGCTTTCCTTATCCCTGGGTTATGTTCATTCCACGATTCTGATTGCCCACATATCCTCCACCTATACCAACATTACCATAACCAGCACCAAACCCAACATTTCCTTGCTCATTATGTGGAAGATAAGCATTCTGCCTTCCCTGCACGTTTTGCACAACTACCCTTTCATCTTTAACCGTAGCATGATTGTGAAGATTAGAAGGAGTTCTGAGATGATTGTTGGTAGGTGGGGCAAAGTTCAGATTTTGCTTAACCATTAGAGCCACTTGATGAGCAACTTGTTCCAAGAATGAGTCTGAATGCTTATATCTTGGATATGGAATAAGTTTGTGATTACCATCCCCAGTAGGTATGACTTGTGATGCTTTGGTGGTTATTCCTACATTAGTGAAGAATGCAGTTGAATCGTTTGAAGAACTTGCATCACCAGTACTGGTACCAAAATTTTCCATGACAATTCTTTCAAATGCAACATGCTTCTCATTTTGGAGCAAATAAGCATACAATTGCTCGTAATTGGTGTTCTCAATCCTTTGTTCAGCTTGACTGCAGTGACAAATTTGTGTCATTCGGGATTCATGTTGTTCACAAACATTGAATTAAGCTGGATATTTGGCATGGTCATTTTGATGTTCCTCATATCATTCACAAGCTTGTGTAATCTTACATAATATTCAGTAACACTTTCCTATGGTTTCATTTTGAAATTCTTAAAGTCATCATAAAGTCGAGACTCCGCCTTCTTTGTCGCTCGAACCGAGAGAAGCATCTTAACATTATCCCATACAAACCTTAGCTTCAAGTTGTGATTGATCACCTTGTAGATATCCTTAGGTAAACCTTGAAGTATGATGTTTGAAGCTCGATGTCTCGCATCGTATCTCTTTTTGTCCTTATCATCAAGCTCATCATACATATTTGGTCTGTCTAATCCCAATACAACTGAACCATCAGCAGCAGTTTCGAGGATGTCCCTAGTAGTCTCAATTTGATATGGTCCTTCATTAATTAACTTAAGTATGTTAACCTCATTTTCCTTTCCTAACCAGTATAGTCTGATTCTTTGAGCCCAAGAGTCATAATCGGTTCTATCCAGCATGGGAGGACGAGTGTCGGATCCTACAGCTTGAACGTCATCAGCAACGGAAGAAGTGATTGTAGACATGATTACAGATTTCACAGAATTTTACTACTCTTTGATTAAACCGGGAAATAGAGTCTTTCACGGGATTTTACTAAATCAAGAGAAAACCGTAAAACGTAACACGAAGAAACGAAAATTCTCAATAGACAAAACGCACACTTGACAAAACGCACCCCAGACAATTCGCAGTCTAGACAAATCGCACACTTTGACAAAATGCACCCCAGACAAAACGCACCTCAGACAAAACGCAGTCCAGACAAATCGCACCTTGATTACCAAATCGCTTAAACTACAAATCGCTTAGCAGAAAAATCGCACCCTAGACAAATCGCATAAGCTAACAAATCACATAAACTGACAAAACGCATAGTACACAAGTACACCCACTACTTCCACTATTTTGTCCTTTCTTGTCGTTTTGTCTCAATAGACAAATCGCATAATAGACAAATCGCTTCACAGAAACTGACAAATCGCATAAAAGAAGTGACAAACCGCTTCAATAAGCAATTGTTAATGAGACAAGTCGCATAGAAACTGGGACAAATCGCATAGAAGAATCACTTTACGAGACACAAATCGCATCCATGAAATATTCAACAAACACCACTTTTCAATCCAAAAACAACCCAACCACGATGATTCAAGCCTTCCAAACCAAAACCTAAACACTTATAATGATTCTAAACACAAAAGTACTATCAAAATCCAAACTTTAACACAAGAAATGATCCAAATGATGCAAACAACTCTAAACTCATTCAAACCCAAAAACCTTATGAAAACCACTAGAAATCCAAGAACATGAAAGATGAGTGATCAAACCATGGCTCTTGATACCAATTGTTAAATATTGGTTTTCATAAACACATAACAAATCAATATATGGGGCGTATGGAATAAGTTCTAGAGAGAAAGTGGAAGAGTTTTGGGAACTTAGTGAGACAAAGAAAATGACATTATGAAAGCTCAACCTTGCCTTGCTAGGCAAAGGGTATTTATAGTTACAAGCATAGATGCCCTCCTTCGGTCTGGATCGTGCATACAATCAGAAGACCGTCCGTCCTCCACGGTGTTACTTAACAAACTACTTACTAACACTAAATGACTACGACTACGAGCTTTCTAACGATTACATATACTTGAGGTAACCGACTCTTTAACTACCGGATTTTCTAAATCCTAACAAGAGAAAAGTAATGTTGGAAAAGAGAGCTTAAACAACCTCTTCAATGTATGGTCAAAGTCGATGGTTGCTAGGAAGGAGAAGGATTTAGCGAAAGCCGAGAGAATCAAGGCGTAATCTAGTGTAGGTGGAGAGGAGTCCTCTATCGATGATCGACAACCTCTCGACGCTATACCGATGTTAGTACAACCTCTTACAATCGTGCACTTACACACTTCCTTGATTCTGGTTGGAGAAGAATTTTTGTGCTAATGCACGATGCTAGGAGGAAGGCTTGGGTTGAGACCTTGAATGATTAGTTCATATGAGTCTATTTCTACTATGTAACAAGTTGTGTGCACTAATTTTGTACTTCCATGGTTTGTTTAGTTATTCCTGTTAGATATGGATTTAGATTTGCAACCTTGTGCATTCAACACGCTAGTTACAGTGGCCACTGTGACATCTGAAATATGTTATTATAAGTGCTACTGAAATATGTTATTTGAATATATTGTTTATCTGTTATTATTCTAAGTGTGAATGGGAATTTCTTTTGATGGTAATGGTGTGAATGGAATCACCTGCTACTGAAATCTGTTATAATGTACTTAGGTTATCATTATAAGGCTACTCTACATGATACTAGTGGTAAAAATGTGGCAACTGTGATTCTAGTGGTAACTAGTATATGTCTTAATCCAATTATGATATGATTTAGCTATTAGAGTTTCTTGAATTATACTTGAGGTTTAAGCATTGTGCTATGTTCAATTGTTATTTCCTGCTTATAGTGACTAGAACAATAAATAGGCTCATATAAAGTACAACGTTCTGGCTCCACATAATAAACTATCAAAAAGGAACTTTGAAAAAGTTTGGTCATTGAGTTGAAAGATTTTTGATTTTTTTTCCCGATATATGTCTGTCCAAAAGACTAGTTAGAAATAACTGTCTTAGTTATTTATTAAGGGATCCAAGAATTAAGTTGAACATCTGTAGGAATGGACCAGTTAGAAATTAGGTCTTCCAACTGCTGCGTGTGCTTTATTAGAGTTTGTTACATTGCAAAATTGAAATGGGCAAGTGTATATCTGATTATTCTGAAATACTATATCTTAGGATGTTAGGGCTATGGGCAATGAGGGTCGGTGTTTTTCTGTATTATTGCATATGGAGAATTCTATTACTACTTATAATTTATTTGTCCTGCTTGGAGCCCTAGATATTGTATGAAAAGGAAAGCAATAAGGGCTTACGTGTCTTACTAGGTTGTTACTTTATTATTTGATACCGCTGTTTTCTTCTCTCATACGTCAAAATCAGGAGGATGGTAGCTAGAAAATGGAATTTAGGGGTGTTATGTCATTTTTTTTAACCGGATCATACTGATTTGAATATTTGTTATTTTTTGTCCATGGTTTGGTTATATGGTGGACCAACAAATTATGAAAATTGATTCTTCATTCTTCACATGCTAATATCTTTTTCATATCTTAAAGCTAAGTTGAGGTCATGTGTTCAAGTAGTAGCTCAAGCTCCGATGTTTAAGTAGATCACTTGTCCTGTTATCATTTGCAGGATAAAAATGTCAATTTCAAGTAGTAGCTCAAGCTCCGATGAAGATGATGACGACAATGATATGATGATGTTGATGTTCTTAAAAGAGCACACAAACGTTTTTGTTGATAGATTCCCATGTAGAACATCAATGCTTAGCGGGAAAGAATATATTCGAGAAGTAGTATGCGGGAATCCTATCCAGTGTTACGAATCCTTTAGAATGAAGCCTCATGTATTTCTGAACTTATGTGATAAAATGAAGCAGTTGGGTTTATTGAAAGATTCAGAGATTGTTAGTGTAAAGGAAGGTATGACAATGAGTTTGCGTATTTTATGTCATGGGACAAGACAAAGAATGGTGTCTGATCGATTTCAACATTCTACTGGGACATGCTCTTTAATTTATATGGTGAAGATTATCATGAAGTTTCAACAGAAGGTTCCAACATAGTTGAAGAAGGAATCCCATTAGACATGCGCAATCACGATGAGATGGTTCAAGTTAGAAATACAATTGCAAATGACTTGTGGGAAAAATATACGAGTCGTCGTGCTAATAGAGGTGCTCGAGTGTGATCTTAAAATAGATATGATCATCGGTGGGTTTGTTTAGAGACGAATTTATTGTTTTTATGTTGAGTTGTAGTTATTTGATTTTTTTTTCATGTTAGATAATGTTAAATTTTACTTTTTTAACTTTTTATTTTATCGTATTAAACCTTTTTAGTCGTGTTAAATTTTACGTTTTGTGTTGAATTTATGTCGAATTTATTGTTTTTTATGCTGAATTTAGTGTCGTTTGAAGATTTAGTTGGTTATTTTATAATATTTGTTTTTGTTTTCAAATATGTTTTTATAATATTACAAATGTGAATAGAGAATTGAGATAAAAAAACAACACTACTTGAACATGTTTTATAGTTTTGCCAAATGGAAAACGCAAACACATGTTTCTCTAACTAAACACGATTTTTAAATTTAAATTATTTTGTGGAGATAAAACTCCCCTTCCTTTTTTTACAAAACAAGAAATAAGATATCAATGAAAATGTACTAAACGCAACAAATCATTTATCTTTTTTCTTTCGTATTTACATACCAAAATCCATATGCTAATCTTAATCCAAACCAATAAAAAAACGCCCCCTAATTTGTTAGTTTAAGCTTGGGGTGAAGAAAACCACCGAGTCCCGACAACCAACCGGTCCCGACATAACCCGATCATCCCGAAACCGACTAATAGCTTCTGGTCGGGACTCGTTTTCAATTTCAAGACGGTTTGCCGGTCGGACGGGTCGGCCTGACGAGCCAAAACCGAAAAAAAACAAGCAAACTCGCTCAAACCGATCATCCGAAACCGATTATACCGAACCGACTACTTCTCGGTATTCGGTTTAGAAATTAGTGCCTTTCGTGATCGGCCACGGGCCGGATCCTACCACGCTCACTTCTAGTTTAAGCCCATTGGGCCAATTTACAATATAAAAGAAGAAATTTAATCAAAATCAACTAGAATTTTCAATATTCCGGTGAAAGAGAAAGAGAGATGGAGGGTGACGACGTAGACATGGCGGTAACAGACACCGTTGCTGTAATTACACTTCCTCTTAATAATAATAATCATCTAATTAATTTTTTTACATCGTAATTGATCTCTGATTTTTAATGAATAAAAAACAGGATTTAGATGATATGAAGAGGAGATTAAAAGAGATGGAAGAAGAAGCTGCTGCTTTGCGTGAGATGCAAGCTAAAGTTGAAAAAGAAATGAGCACCACTGCTTCTCTAGGTTCATTAATTTCTTCATTATTATTTTTATATAAATATTGTTTAGTTGAATGTATATGGAATTTGTACCCCTTTTTTAGGGCTGATTAGGGTGATTGGCTTAATAATTAGCTAATAAGCACTTGGATGGTGCTTGGGATTGTGTTGTGTGAGTGATTATCTGATTTTGCGATAATTAGAAAAAGAGTGTTTGGCAAACCATCAGCTAAAAGTGATCATCAAAGAGACCGATAATCTGTTTTCCAAACACGTTATTTTCCCTTTATATAAGCTATTTAGCATCAAAATAAGCGTTTGCCAAAGCCCCTTCTAGGTAAACAGTCGTTTTTAGTGGATTAATTACATCAGGTTTATTACAATAAATTATTTGCTTATCTGGTGATGGTTAAAGTGACAAATGGCAGATGTGCCATGTCGCTACTTAAAAAAAACGGTGACAAAATTAGAATGTGTTTTGTTCAAGACTCCGGGCTATCCAAAAGGGTAGTCGCCCTGGGATTAGTCGACTCGCAATGTCGAGTCAGAACCCAGTTATTTAAAATATATATTAAAAAAAAAAATTTTTGATACAACAAAGTAAGAGTAAGTTACATTTTGTGTAATTAACCTGATATAGTAATTCATGCCTTTTTTTTTAATGTAAGGCACACACATATAAGATTAGGATACGGTATGCTTCCATCCTGGTTAGCAGAAGGTGATAGGTTGGTGGTAAACGTTGTCAGTATGGGTTGATTTTGGTTTTCTGTATATGTTTGAATACTCTGTAGCTGAATGCGACTCCATATAGACTTTTGTTGTTGGACGGCTGGACTGTTTAATTATGTTTTCATATTGGAGGCATGTCTTATGATTGTTTTGGAAAGAGGAACCCAACCTAATTGTTGTTAGGGGTTGGGTAAAGCAAACTCCTCCTTGGAGGAGCACGGACTTTGAAGTGAAAATGCACATTGTATATATTTTTTTTCTTTCCTGATTTCCTCTAAAGTGAACTGATATGAGCAGTTTGTAAGCAAGGAATTGACATATAGCAAAGCTCGGTCATCCTTCTTTGCCTTCATCTATTTTTATATATGAAGAATTTAACATAGATGCAACCAAGCTTATACAATGTGGACAACATCAATAAGCATAATATAGGTAAAAGTGATAATGAAAACCCCTAACGTTTTAGGACATATATAGCATTCTTCAATTCAGCCTTATATAAGTCCATCTCTTGTAGGAAATTCAACTATCAGCTCTCCCACATGTCAATTTTGGCAAGTTATTATTTTTTTCTTTTAAATGTTGCAAATACAAGCCTGTGGGGCTAGGCGATTATTATCCATCAAATGTGCAAATAGTATCAAACAGGGTTTTTAGCTTTAAACCTCGACGAATGAAAACCGAATCTATATGAGTACTTTAGAACTTTGGTGTTCGTTCTATCAGCACAATCCCATTCATCAATACTGTGAATTAGGGTAGGTTATGTCTTTGTTCTTTGTGTTTAATGTGTAATGGTAGTTTATCTTGCATTAACAATATCAGTTTTCATAGAAAAATATCTGTGTCTATATCCTTGACATTTATTTTGCATTTTTGGATGTGCACCAGATCCTGCTGCAGCTACAGCAAATCAGGCAAATAAGGAGGAAGTAGATGCTCGATCAGTTTTTGTTGGCAATGTAAGGCTTCTATCTGCTGCTTTTTTATGTATAGTAGATGGTTTACAGTAAATTAGCTTTTTTACATAGGAGTGTTATTGTTATCATACATATGTTTATCTCATTGTAATTGATATACTGAAGCACCATCTGCTCCTGGTCAGTCATCTACGTAGCATTTTTCTGAGAGAAGTTTCTGAATAGAAACAAATTTGACTAGTACATTAGTTCTAAAATAATTGCTTGTTAAAATTTGAATTGACTTGTTAGATCATTGCTAAAAGATGGTTGATTTGAGTTAAAGTGGGTATGTCTATATGCAGTGGGATATATGTATAGTACACACACTACCTTGGCATTGCTATTTTCTCCAGTTATGCTTTAAGGTTAGTGCTTAATGTTAATTTTCAAACATTACCTTTGATCTTCGTAATGAAATTGAGGTTGAAGTAGGTCCACTTTGGACATATTTCAGAGCAAAGTGCAAGTGTCTCTTAGAACTCCCTTTGTACTTGAGTGTCCGATGAGCCCGTAGGCAAGGTCCTTACTATTTTCACGCATGACATGAGGTTGTCTACCTCACTAGTATTTGAACTTTCAAACATTTACAACGTATTAGTGCTATCTTAGGACTTGCAACAACAATAAGAGAATTCTGCTTGCGTCCACAGAATTAAATTGTTCTTTTGTTATGGTCTTTGTTCTCCCCGTTTGCCAAATTCTTATATTTGGCGTTTTGGGTCTCATTCCTTCAAGGGAGTGCATCTCTTACAATGTTGACTATATTCTCAAATTATTGAAGTTTAATGTCTGCACTTATATTGTATAGCCGATTTTCTATCCCTCTGTTTGCACCATATAAGTATAAAAAATTCTCTACTTGTATGGTATATTGTGCTCTAAAAACTTTTACTCTCATACAAGTGAAGACTAGGAATATAAAATTACAAGAGTGTGGTTGGGGCATTTAAAATACCAATGTGATAGGCAGCAGATTACAGCCATTTAGAGGACATATAAAAAAGTAGTTATATTAATTGGTCCCAACCCTGACACAGCATCGATTTATTATAGTATAGTCTGCATAATGGGTTGAGCTGCTGGATCAACAGATCATTTTTATTTTTGGCTCATAAAACATATCAGGCGGATTGGTATATTCACAAGATCTGACCCATTGATAGATAAGGCTGTAGTCAATTCGTGTGGCATGACAATTATTTGTCAGTCTTTATGCTTGTATGACATGCACGGCATTATTGCTGGCTTCCTTTCAAGTAAGCCGCTGTTTATGACCGTCTATTTTTCTTTTGAACCTGGGTGAGGGGTATTTGATCTCACTTAACTGTAATGGTTAAATTAGATATATATCTGGTTCCCTATTTCAGAGTTGATAAATGACATTGCCTTCATTTTCTGTGACAACAGGGTTGTGCTTCAAGTGCTCCAATTAAATAAAGATTATTCTTAGGAAAAAAAAGTAAAATAGAAGTGAAAGATCAACTTCGATTGACAAAAGTAAAAGTATACAATAAAGGAGTGGCAAAAAAAGAAATGAGAATTGTCAAATTGTGGGAAAAAATGACGAGAACAAAAAAATGATTAGGCATTATTACAGCCTCTTAGGAGAATAGCAAAAGGAAGAAAAAAAAAAGAGTGAAAAAAAAAAGTAAGAAAGAAAAAAAGTCGTTACTGAACCAAATTAAAAAAAAAAAAAAAAAAAAAAAAAATCATTTCTTTGTTGAAGTCAAAGAGTGTTCACTTGGAGCTACATGCTGTGAAGGAGTGCTTCAAAGATAGCTTTGTGAGGCCTGTAGTTCATAGCCAGATTGCCGTTAATCCTTCGTAATGCCTATGATACTCTGCTGTTCATATGGTGAGGAGTCTTCTGTGTGTATACACACAAAACACACGTATCTGTATCTCTCTCTCTCTCTCTCTCTCTTTTATACCCGTTTCTTTTGGAAGCCAGATGTATAAAGGTTGAAGTTTATCGTGTATCTATTTTGTTTATACTTTTCTACAAAGATGATAGATTACCGAGCTATTACTCGCCAAAGAATAAGTTATAAGACGTATTACCTGTTTATTGCATCCAAAGAATAACCAAAAGATAAAGTTATAAACACATATGATTCATAAATGTGTTTCTTACGTCCAATAAAGTATCTATTGATTCCATTATTCACAAAGGAACACTTCATTCATTTTATGCTTATGTAGAGTTGTTATTCCACGTAATTCCATCTTGATTTTTGTTTCATTGCACCTGGCTGACTGAATGGTACTGTTAATGAACAGGTGGACTATTCTTGTACCCCTGAGGAAGTTCAGCAACATTTTCAATCTTGTGGGACGGTGAATAGGGTCACTATCAGGAGTAACAAATTTGGGCAACCAAAGGGATATGCTTATGTTGAGTTTGTTGAACCAGAAGCCGTTCAGGAGGCCCTTCTTCTTAATGAATCTGAGCTTCATGGCCGCCAATTGAAGGTAAAGTGTCCATTGTTATCTCTGATATATTTTATAGTTTGGATTAGTTACTATATTTAATCCTTACATGGTAGTATATACCATTTAATCCAACATACTTTCTCCATTTGTGTGGCGGTGGGTGCAAACCCTATGGAGTAGTCGGCCAGAAGGTCAAAAACCATAGTTGCCCTAAAAAAAACTTTTCTTTGTCCTGTTTCAACCGGTTTAAGTTTATATTAGGTCACTTTTAAGCTTATATATTTTAGACGTGATCCATTTAACTATAGCTGATGTGGCATCCAAGTTATTTTAAAATTCTGATGTAGACACAATAGTTGATTGAAATGGGAAGGTGGACAAAGTGGTAGATCAATTTTTTGCTGACTTGGATATATTCATATTTGACTGTATTTATACTTTTTATTTTGTTATCTTACTCCTATATAAAGAGTATATAATTTTGACTTAAACTTTAAAGAGGTATAACTATTCATCTATACTACATTATAAAGCATTTTGGACATTCCTAAAAAGGAAGGCTTAAAAAATTAAGATTCAACATTTGCTAATAATGGCAAATTTTAATAAGTACATCTATAATAGCATTTGTTGCAACACTTTAAAGCACTTTTTAGAAATGTTTTAAAAAAAAAGTACAAAGTAATTTAATATATGAAAAAAAACGTCCATAACAATAAATAACTAATAAATGTTATTTTTAAAACACCCCTAATATGAAAAATACTTGTTATTATACATATTGTACAAACTAATAAAACACACAAATCTTCATGCAATTTATATGTAAAAACAAGTTCATGGTACATATGGTTTTAAAAAACGGACCGGGCCAATGGGTTCAACCGGGAATCGGAGTCACCACCGGTTCGGCTAGCCAATAAAAGTCGTCCGAAACGATATTGTTAAATTTAATAGAGTTTAAAAATGCATACTAAAATACAATGTTCAAAAAATATTATTAAATCGCAAGAGTGCCTCGAGAATCAACATATGCGCCTTTTGTATTTTTTTTTAATAAAACTTACCGTAAAAACTAAAAACTTTGTTTTATAAAAATCGAACGATTTTTTCAAAGCAAATGATGCAAAGGTGTAAAGTCCTAATTATATGATTATACACATTTACACATATCTATACTATATTATAAAACATTTGGGACATTCCTAAAAAGGAAGGCTTAAAAAATTATGATTCAACATTTGCTAATAATGGCAAATTTTAATAAGTACATCTATAATAGCATTTGTTGCTACACTTTAAAGCACTTTTTTAGAATAATATATATATATAGATATTAGAATATTAATAATTATACTCTTTAAAGTAATCCATATGATTTATTGAATATTTATTTTTACTTTATCTTTATAAGTAATCTTTTACTTGTATCATCAATCTATGTGTGACAAGTTTAACAAGCATTATTTTTTTAGAACTAAATTTTCTTAGTATAATGTAAGTGATTTTTAAAAGTCGCTATGGTGTAATTATTGTCAACTACTTTTATCTCATATATTTACAATATACCTACTAACAACTCATTATTGTCACCACATCACGTGGATAATCTACAATTTTTATATGAAATTTTTTGTTATTGCATAACAGTATTCAAAACTAAAATTATCGTTGTCCGTATATCTATTGTATTGTTAAATATAGATGTAAAAAAAATTTCGCTGAATATTTTAATTGTATGACGCCCGCCGCTGCAACGTGCGGGTACCCTGCTAGTACTTACCTTATAACACTATAATGTACTCTTAAAACTATCTTACAATGCATTTTTAAAGCATGTAGAAAATGTCTTAAAACTTTTAAAGGGCATCACTTTTTATGCATACAGTACAAACACATTCTAACAATATTTTTGTTACAAAATGATAATTAAAAAGCGGTCAACATATTTAATTTAGACAAAATTGAAATAGTAACTACAAATTTAAAAACATATAATTATAGTTATGTTTCGGTTACAAATAATTTATGCACATTGAATTGTGTACTATGATCCTTTTTAGTATAAAAATAGTCATTTGATGGTGATAGATTCCATAAACGATGGTTTAACTAGTGGTTCGGGTCCTGGGCCCGCCCGTTTGGATGGTTTAACTCGGGGGTCGGATTTCAAGTGTGGTGCCGTTCTATAAAAAATAAAAAAAAAAAAAAAAATCCATAAACAATGATACATTTCTTTGGTGATTATGCATGTAAAGATAGTCAATGCGGTATGAAAATATATGCTGGCATAAGATGACGAACTCAACTCTAATGAAACAAATATATCATTGAGACTATTATCTTTTCGCTGTCATCTCGGTATCACAAACAACTACTGACACATCATCGCTCTTACCATCTATTACCACCAACTACCGTTGGCTTCTCCCCTCTAATACTGCTGTGCATTACGCGGGCATCTTGATAGTATAAGATATGCATGTTTCTTGTAATATTAAAACCTCACATTTCATGACTGTTTCTTGACATAAACCAAATCACCACCATCATCTGCAGTCTTGACCTTTTTTTATAATCCATTACTGTCGGGGACTCGGGTCTAAGAAAATAGCTAGGATCTTGCTACCTTTTAGTTGTATCAGATACGCAGATGAGGTCTGAGGTTTAAATCTTGGAATTCAGATGTACAAGCTATTGATTTGGTGTATTTTTCTTTTAAAAATATGCAAGATTGTAGGGGGTGTTTTTTTTGTTTTATCATTATATTATAATATAGGAAAAGTTTGTTATAAATTCACAGCTCATGCAAGCAAAATGATTTCAATCAGTATAAATGTCATTAACTGTTCGCGAAAAAAGGTTTAGGGGCTGTAACAGGATAAAAAAACTTAGGGAGTTTTCGTAAATATGGGTAAGGTGTGTTAGGTTTATAATGGTATAACTATGGGTAAGGTGTGTTATCAACGTAAATATGGGTAAGGTGTGTTAGGTTTATAATGGCATAACTAATAAAATATATTTATAAGCCAGACCTAATTGGATGAACCTGACACTGTAGATCTGATCAAAGATTTATTTGTTGACCCATTTAGAGAAGGTTATTATCAACGTTTCTCTTCTTGTTCTCCAATTTAAGATG
This sequence comes from Chrysanthemum lavandulifolium, assembly GCA_022545495.1. NCBI lineage: Eukaryota > Viridiplantae > Streptophyta > Magnoliopsida > Asterales > Asteraceae > Chrysanthemum > Chrysanthemum lavandulifolium. The sequence goes on along the minus strand of CM040238.1, from coordinate 102,665,577 downwards.
CAAACAAAGGGAAATAGGAAAATGAACAGAACCTAACCTTATGGGTGGATTTCATACCAATGTATCTTGAAACAGGATAATTTTGATTTTGTTATAAACGGGTAACAATATAATTTTAACTTATTTAGAAACTGGTCTAGGGGGTGAGTGGGTTAAAAGTAGCCATTAGATAATGAAGTGTTTGTAACCATTTTATTTGTGAATAATGAAAAAATAATCCGGGTCATTATTCTTTAATAATCAGATTTTGTAGGTTAACATTAAAAAAGTATTGGATGTTATACACTTATACTCGACTCAGTCCATACGCTTAGATATGTTAAATCGTCTTTTTCCCTTTTTGACCCATTGTCCAGACAACCCATTTTGCCCTTATTGCCATCTATTTCAAATGTTTTCATGCTTTCTATGCTCTTTTTATTGCAGATAACAGCCAAGCGGACAAACGTTCCTGGGATGAAGGTGTTTCGAGGACGACGTCCAAGCCCGTATATGGGTTACATGGCTGCGCCTTACTATTCTCCTTATGGATATGGGTACATTATTTTTATAGCCATAACTTTTAGGTGGTAAAGCCAAAGTAAAGTTAAAAAATCATTCTTGTTTATTTTGTGAAATGCAGGAAGGTTCCCAGGTACAGAATGCCAATGCGGTACAGCCCCTATTATTAAGAGTTCTGAAGCTGTACAAGAAAACGCGTATTCTGTTGGCATCTAGACCTTATATAATGTGGTGAGATATTGCTAAATTCTAAGCTCATCTCGTATGAACTTTCTGGGCTTTTGAATTGAGTTGTCTAGTAAAAAATGGTTAGTGTTTGATAAACTGGTGCATTATGAATTTAAGCTCTGGGTTTCTAAATTTTTATTAAACTGCACCTTTCTTTCTTAAGTCAATACATTTTTGAGTTTTTTATTGAAGTCTTGCGCAAAGTTAGAGTTACCAAAACAGGCAGAGTGGAGGCTCATGAGTAAGTGGCCAGTAAGGATGATTTATGCGCACAGTTGAAAAAGTTATACCTTTGAGAAATCATATAGTTTTGACGAGAAATATATATATAATTAATTACAGTACTGTCATTTTACGAAAAATAAATAGAAAGTATCGTGTAGTCTTCTCAAATATTTCATAGTACAAATATAAACTACTTCACACTAAAATGTTTCTGCGCTGCACGGTCTTTCCCTGTCAGGAACCCACTCTGAACAAGCCTTAACCTTCCTGCCAAACCGCTGCCCGCTTGCCATGGATTGTTTATGAACCATGTCAATGCCTTAACCTTCCCTGCCAAACCCGCTGCCCGCTTGCCTTGGCCAGTTCCGCTTTACACCAAATGTTTACCTTCCCTGTTGGGGTAGCATGTTCTGTGCTCCAAGTTACTCTATTTATATACAAAACCATTATTTTTTCATCTGAAATTTAAACTGATTTCATCAGTATATATTCAAATTCTCTAAATGATTTTAGAATTAACCAATGAAAATATAAGATGTTTGGATGGATTGGATTGTGTTCTCTTCATGTGCTCGATTGTGTTCTCTTCATGTGCTACAAAAAGCCTCAAAGCATCAAGAATCGCATATTGATCAATTTTTATGTGAACAATGGAGAGAATGTGTGAACCCTAAAAATGGGTTTTTATACCCTCTAGTCGGGACCCAATGCAACCTTCCAGAAAGTGGCATAAGGGCGCGTATACCTGTGAAAAATAAGTGTTCTTGATAGAGGAAGCATAAGGCCTTCTGCATAGGAGCATAAGGGCATATGACTTGAAAATATCACATATTTTTTGATCTTCTAAGTGGCACGAGACCTTCCATGCTAGGACATAAGGGGTCTTCTAGGCATATCCAATCTCGATCATCTTCAATGCCATCCATCTCCAATCCGCGTCAAATCATCATACTAACCTTACAAGACAACATTATAACATAGTTATCAAACAAGAACTATATGAAATTATGGGATATTGCAACATTGCATTGTAAAATAAGGATGATTTATGCAATATCAATCACATTATTTTGTTTATTGCTTTATGTGGGTTGGTCGACTTCAAGCACAAGCTATTTGGGCGTCTCTCGAATGTTTTACGATTTGAGTATTTTTAAGCCATTAAATAAACCGATAAATTACTATATTTGAACATAATTTTCACATAAATAAACTAGACCCTTTTTTTTTTTTTTTTTTTTTTTTTTTTTTTTTTTTTTTTAAAACACGTTAATATATGCCTAGTGGGCATATGCTAGTAAAACCCATAATTATGACATTAATTTATAAATCTTTTGTTTTATAAATGAGTTTAATATCATATACCTTTTCATGCCACACAAGCTTGAAATTAATGTTCATGGTTTATAAGTTTTTAAACATCTTCGTAATTTTAAAAATCTTTTTATAAATCACAATAGTGAATGCCTTCGTATTTAAAAGAGTAAAACTCTTTACTTTATCAAACACTGGTATAAATTGGATAAGGAGTTCTTTTACAAATGATATAAATTGGATTCGAACACTTTTATTTTCTCGTTCATCAGCTGTTGGTTTTGCTAAAGATAATTTTTAAACATTTTTATGCATAAGGAGTTATAGTTAAATCATTTTTGAGGTGGCTATTAGAGCAAAGGGTGTCTTAAAACAAGTTAAGGTTTAACATATTATCACGTCAACGCCACATCAGCTTTAATTTTTTATCTTAACTCAATAAAAAAACACCCTTTATCATAACTCAACCTTAACTCACTATAACTCAAATATTTTCAAATTCAACCCCTAAACTAAACTAACACTTCATTTATTAAAAAACATATCATTAATTCTTAAACATATTACAATACAAAAACAAAACAAAAAAAAAGTTACCACGAAATAAAAAAAAAACACAACGTTTGATACGATACTCGGTTGTCATAGTCTCGGTGAATTGGCTTGACAAGCTCGTTCCTCTGATGCTCGCTCCCCCAGTACTTGTCGTGCTCTCGCATCTAGCTTTCTTCGAAGCACGTTTTTTGCCCATGGGGTGTGGTTGTTCATCATGACCAAACAAAGCCTCGTTTGTTTGGCTTGGGACATCGCTGGTTAAATCAACCGGATCCGGCACGTCCCATTTCTTATGACCACGCAAAACCTCCCAAGCCTCCTCGTTGTAAAACGGCGCAATTTTGTGCTCGTCACGATACATTTGTTTCACCCGTTTGAGGATATCCACCTCACTTTCCCCACTTCTCTATTCTCGTTGCAAACGTTTGTAATACGCGCTGAACTTTGTGCAATCATGGTTTAACATTTTCCACTTGCTTGTTATCATATCCTTGTTGCGTGGTTGAAAATTGAGTCTATTGAACTCATGTTTTACCCGCTGCCAAAACGTATCGCGATCTTGTGCACGCCCGAGAAGCGGATCCTCCGTAGCGGCTACATAACAAGTAGCAAGTAATTCTTCCCCTTTTGGTTGCCAACGTGCAGGGACGAAGTTGGGATTTTCTTCATCCTCATCGATTGGTTTGTGGTCTTTGGATTTTTTGGACTTTCGTTTACCACGACTTTTGTGTGACAACCCGTACTTTCAGGTCATTTTTCGACATACGCTTCATGTCTCATTATTTTAACATTTATAGTAAACTTGGTTTATTTGTTTCAAATTCAGAACCTTGGAGGTTTAGCGCGAATTCATGATCATAACATCACGTACATTTCATATGGACTATGATTAGTCTACATTTCATTGACATCATTTGCACCTCATTAGTTCATTCACGACATTTCATTTCACTTTATACGTAATTTTTATATTTAATAATCTTTATCGCGTGAGTTATTATTTTAAATATTTAATCCATTACTTTCAAAATGATCCCGATGTATTTTTAAACTTACATTTAGTTCATAAAAACTATATTTTTAGTTTTCCTAGTGTTTCAAATTTATTTGGCATATTAATCGTTAAAGTTTAATTATTACGTCGTTTTCTTAAAAATTGTACGATAATTATCTTATCACCCAAATTTCACAAGGAAAGTATTTTTACAATTTTTATTATCTCAATACATTCTATTTTAATTTACTAACAACTTATTTGTACTAAAAAGTTACAACTATCTACACTTTCTTTACATTTTCTTACAAATTACAATTAATACATAAAGTTTATACAAGATTTTAGAAAAAAAAAATAAATAAAAAATAAAAATATCTTAGTACCCTCTCTGGCCAACCAAGGGGAAGGAGTACATTTATTTGTGGTATGGTTCATTAATAACATGTCTCAACACTTATACTTAAAGTCTTTTACTTCATTATTTTCTTCATTCACTTTACCAAATCTCACATAGTTAAAGAAAAATTTGTTCTCTCCTCTTTTGGTTCTCATCAAACCGGCCACACTCATCAAGAAACAAGGGATCAAAATTTTTGCAAGATCAAGTGTATTTACAACCTAGTTATACTCTATATATGGTTTTGAAATAGAAACCAAGGGTATTTAAGTTTAATCCTTGTTACTTTCACCTCATCACTTTCACTAGTAAGTTTGTTTTTATCATTTTCATGTTTCCTTTTCATTTTCATATGTTTCTTTTCATTTTTGGAGATAGTATGCATGATATGTGATTTATACCATTTTTCATGATTTATTGAGTTATATATACATATTGGTCATCCTATAAATATTCCCATGGTATCCTTTGGTCTTGATGGTGATTAGGAACGCATGACACCCTAAGAAGGTGTATGGTAGGATTAGATTAGTTTTGGAGTTGATTTGAAGGGATTAGAATAGGTTTTGTCCGAGAAAAACTATTTTCGATATGTATATTATTATGTTCTGTCCTTATTTCGAATTTCTGGAAAAACCTACTGTTGGTACGAAACTTTGGCCTTGATATTTAGAAAATATACTTTAAAACGAATCCGGGCCTTTTGAACGGATAAAACGGACTTATAACGAAGAAGTTATGGATTTTAAAGTTTGACGACGAAACGTACATTTTTCGTAAAATTCAGCATGCAGCTTTTAGTTTGTTCGGGTCAAAACGAGCCTTAAGCTTCACAAATTATTTCGACTAGTCAAAATATATTAGTTTACTTGATCACGGTTAAGGACGACATATATCGAAAAAACGGATTTAAAACGACAAAGATATGCACGTTTTCATAAAGTTGCCGAAACTATTATTTTCCTCAAAACTATATTATTTTTACGTTACAAGTGTTACATTACCGTGAACGACCATGTTTGCGGTGTTTTAACCATGATGTGAAACTTTTGAGCGAATTGTCTTCTAATAAAATCAAGTTCATCGGCCATATTTTTCAAAACAACAAGTCGCTTGAAAAGCGGAGTTATAGTAAATTAATTACGGATGTTCAAACTTGGCCGAAACTCATTTTCTCGCACACAATTAGCAAAACCACCATCTTTAACCCTTGATATCTTTATGATCGAGACCTTTTGGACGAAAACTCCTGAATGAAACTTTTAGATATCGATACAAACTTTCCAAAACCGTCGAGTTCGTTCTCTCAACGATCGACGACACCATTTTACGACTACTTTTCCAAGCCATTTTGCTAATTTCTTGAAAATTTCGACGACATTGTTTTGCGACGAAAAATGGTAATTTCACCAAAATCATTATAAAACCATTGTAGGATGACATTTTGATGTAAAACATGTAAAGTCATTTTTGAAGGGTCAAGACGCCAAACAGTATTTTTCGTCGACAAGTGATATTTTCAAAACCCGTAAATGGTATAAATAACATACGAGTATGCATAACATTACATTGCAACTCATGACATATCATATCATTCGTAATAGGTCCCGTTGACTCATCACATTAAACCTCAGTGTACTCACTTTTGCCGTTATTCCGCTTTATCCAAGTGAGTTTTCATAGCCCCGCTTTTACATGCTTTCGATTATTTTCAAACCCACGGGAGAATACATTGCACTACATTTTTTGTACGATACCAAGTATGTTAAATTCATTACATTGCTTGCTATCGATTTGCCAATTTGAAAGTCCCCATTACTTGAACATGAACCGTTAATCTTTAAGCGAGGATGAGTGGATAGATCTATCGGTGGCGACGCCCATCCGGGTTGGTGAATCCCAACCAGCAAACGGATGCATTTCATTTGATAACATTACGGAGTTGTCCGCAAACACTCTAGGGCATACTTTATTGAACAGTCTAGTTTCGGGTCATGGGCTTAGAGCAATTGTAACATTATTTTTACGTGATCGGATTGTCATGCATGGTCTATACTTGTGTAGTCGTATAAAACATTTACATAAACCTATGATTTCTCACCAACATTATTGTTGACCGCTTTTAGCAATGTATTTTCGTAATCGAGGCATTCATCATGACATGGTTTAGGGACCTACATTTTGAGTCGCGGCCGATTTACATTATGTACATTATGGTACTTTATCTCAAAACATCGTTTGATTTGTAACATGGATGTATTTCCAAAACTTTGTAAACCTTTTGGGACCGATGTTGTACTGATTGTTTTTATGAAATATCCAACGATGTGTTTTTAAACGACACTTTAGGTCGCTCAATATAACTGTGATGTGGTGCTATGACAACAATCCCTGTGAATTCCATTCCACGCAAAATGTAAATTGGGGTGTGACATTTTGGGCTTTGGAGGAGACGTGGGTGTTTCGAGAACCTCATTTGTTTCGGTTTGTGAATGTTGTGACAATTGTAGATTTTGAAAATTGGTGTTTAGTGTGTTTTGTTGGCCTTGTTCCCAAAATAGAAATCGTTGATATTATAGGTAAAGTTCCTGGCTCGACAAGCCTAGTGGGTTAGGAAAAGAGAAGTTGGGTGATGATGAACTCGCGTTTGGGTTTGAAGATGAACCCGGGTTTGAGGTATTCCACCCACCGAGAAGATTCATGAATGAATCATCATTGTTGTTGCCTCCCGACATTTTTTTTAGCAAATGGAGGTATAATATAGATTAGATTGAGTTTTGGAAGTGTGAAAAAAATAGTGTGTTAATTGGGTTATATAGTGGTAAGAAAATGGTTTTGGATTTTTTTAAACAAAGTAGCCGTTTAAACGGAAGGGGGTAAAGTGATTTTTTTTAAATCCAAATGATACTTTAGCCGTCGTAGGGAGTGTTTGTGATTTTTATTATTTGAATGTGCTTTAACGCAGCGTTAAGGGCTTAACGCACCCCAGTTAACGCTGCCTTAAGGCAGCGAACGGTGTGCTTAACGTACCTTAACGCTACAGCGTTAAGGGTTAACGCCCTAACTCACGTTAACATACCCTTTGCTCTTAGGTAACGGATGAGGTGGTAATGAATATAGTACAAACTCATTTTTAATTCATGTAAAAAAAATTAAACATAGCCTAGGGTTATGTTTATCAAAACATATCATATAAACTACATATAATGAAAGAAGGTTTATGGCATCCATTAAATGACTAAGGGGTTGTTTGATAAAAAAATTATTGTTTGATAAATGATCCAAATGAACAATCTGAATTGTCTAAAATTACCAATTTAACCTCCTGTTTGATTTTATACCGAACAAAATATATTGTTTGATAAAAAAACAACTTGAATAAAACTTTAATATAAAGATAGTGATGTAAACAAAAACAAAAAAAAAATAGTCTTATCAAATAATCATAAAACAATGTAAATTACGAACTAAATTTAGATTGAAGTATTTGAAGATAACTCATTAGCAATTTGATTACGAAAATTAGTCGTATATTCATTGCGTTGAGGACCCCATTGTTAATTAGTCATATATTCATTGCCTCTTCATTTAAAATATAACACATAGTACACTCACGCAATGACTCATTATTTTACATGAAATTCACATCCTAATATGAAATGGCTCATTTAGATGGGTATTGACATAATATACAGTAATGAATTAATAACATGTATCATGATGCACATGGCTCAAGTAGATAGATACTAACATATTATAATAAATTAATAACAATAGACAATTCCAAACAACTTATCATAGTTCAACTGATAAATCAAGTACAAAACGAATTTATATTTCCATGTATCATGCAATTAGGTGAAATAATTTGCATGTTTATAATACTATAAAAACTCAATATGGTTTTCAGTTGCATTATGACTTGTAGTTGCTAATGTATGCAGGAATCGAAATAACAAAAACAAACAAGTGAATGCATAGTTAAGCGCTGACATGATCATTCTTATGTGTCTTGAAACACATTGCAAGTGGCAAAACTTACAGATCGAGTTTCATATTATTTTGTTGTTTATATTATTGGATAAACTAAAGATACAAAAACTATAAAAATTAATAAGGTTTTACCTGCAACAATGGTATGAGAATGGGATCAAGAAGAGAAACTAGTGAATTAAGCATGAGAATATCTCGTTAGTTAGGGGCAGCTGCTGATGTGGTTTAGAATAGCGCATGAAAAAAAGGTGTTTAGGAGGAAATTAAATGATGCTGAATCACAGGGAAAGGGCAGGAGAGGTGGTCCAATCAGCACTGGGTTGGCCCACTCACAACATTTTTTCCTACCAAACATGTTAACCTTTGACCGAATCAATTTTATGTGCTGAATTGTTAAATTAAGTAGCTAACAAATAGCCCCTAAAACAATCCTAATATAGAAAATTAAAGAATACAAAACTAAAAGCTTATAATACAAGCCAACTAAACATAACAACATTCCTTTTAAGAGCATCAGCAATGATAACTTGAGCAAAGACTTGACATTATTCCATAGGCTATTTGAATGACTTGTTGCATTGTAAGCAAAGCTTGAATAAAAACTTTTAGCAAAATGACAAATAGTATTACAAGTGTTTGAAGACATAAATGATGAACTGTTGAATTTTCATTTCACACTCCTAATTAAATACTTGTAGGGTACCCACGCGATGTGGCGGCGGGTACCCTATATTTTGCGACGAACAAATGTTATTCGATTACATATTTTTTCTAACAATAACTGTATAAATTAATGATTATTTAAATTAAAATAACTTTAAACAATAGGAATAAAAATATTTAATATCCAAATAAACATAAGGTCCAAACGAAAGAAAAGAACATAAGTAGCATCTTTGAAACATAAGGTCCAAACAAGTAACCGCGCGGCGGCACGACACCGATGTATAGTTTTCGATAAAGTTCGATGTGTCGATTCTCCGTGTGATTTCTTTTTTTCTTTTGCTTTAAAGGTATCATTGACTTTTGTTTTTTAGACAAACTATATGGTTCTGGTTTCGTTTGTTTGTGGTTCAACGACATTTCAACGTTGGTACTTGGTACAAATAAAGGATTATGGGTTGATTCCTCAAGTACAAATAAAGAATCGCACTTTTGTGCCTTAATTTTCTTATGCGTGTAGATTAACTGTTTTGTGTGACAATATGTTGTCTCCTTTAGAGTTAGTTCAATATTTTAAATAATACTCGCTATTCAAGTTATGCCAAGCTCTTTATCAATTACTTATTCTCTATGTTATCACAAAATAAATATTTTAAAGAAGACATATTTTGTTGTCGTTTAACTTCTTCATACTTTTATAATAAAAGTTGTACATATCGAAGGATAAATTCAGTTGGCAAGATATCATAAACGTTTAAATATCTTTAAAAAAACCTTTGCTATCATCATATCGTTATATGATATATGATTATTTATAAACACTTATTTAAAAGAAAAATAACTTCTGACTTGTATGATTATCTGTTTTTCTGTATATCTAACACGCATGTAACAAAAATTGGAATGAAAGTTTAATATGACATAAAATTTGTATGTTTGAAGTTTACGTAACGAAGTGCGGTTTACATTACCCTACACTTGTTCAATACAATGTCAAAAAATCTCGAATTTCACACCAATGTCTGTCATTCCCACAAACATTCGGCCAAGCAAGAATACCATAAGCTCAAAACCCACAGTTTTCATAAAAAAGCTTACTAAAATCATAACTTATCTAGCAAAAAATATATATATATATATATATATATATATATATATATATATATATATATATATATATATATATATATATATATATATATATATATATATATATATATATATATGTAGGTTATTTTCGTAACCAAGAAAATGTCGAGAACCTGCAAGAACCAATCTTAGCCATTAGATTATTTGATCAATGGTTAAAATGATTTGTGCCATAAGTGTAATAAAGTCTAACATTATAGAAACCTCAAAAATAGGAGGGTATTTTAGAGATTACAAGTAATCTAATTTATAATTATTTTCTATTAACATGGTATGAGATTTTAAGATATGAGAATCGCCACAAAACTACTCACGCCTCCTTCTTTCTCTCGCTCTCATCTAGCCGCCACCTTGTTCACGGATAAATGAAAAACATCGCTAATCCGTTATCCACTGTCATCCAATTCTCGTTATAAACGAAGACCTAAAAGTTTGTACCCATGGTTGCGAAAAGTACGGACTCGGTATACTTTTATCACAAATATAAGGTTTACTTTAATTTAAATGTTGTAAATCGCTTTTGATATGGTGCTTGAAACTGTTTGCATGCAATTTTGGTTTGTGACTTAAATTTGATATTGATTATATATTATGGGTTTGAAAAATAGTTCTAGATCCGAATATAGTTAATAGTTTAAAAGTAAATACACATGTATTTATGTTGGATAGTGAAAAGCGGATTGAATTTTATGATTTAATAGGATACTAATTTTTGTTTGGTCGTGGTGTATTACATCAATCGGATAGTGGCACAACCGGATTTTTCATGTCCATTTTCTTTATCAAACTTGAATATGATTATTGTTTAACGTCACATTTAAATAATATAGAAATCTTAGCTTTGTTTACTTTGTTCATTTTATTTATTTATGTGAAATACTTGTCAAGGTAAAACATGTACATGTGCACATCTCATTCAAATTCATTTTTATTTATTTATGTGAATACTTGTTGAAGGTAAAACATGCACATGTGCACATCTCGCTCGTAATTCATTTTTATTTATTTATGTGAATACTTGTTGAAGGTAAAACATGCACATGTGCATCTCAGTTCAAAATTCATTTTTATTTATTTATATGAAATACTTGTTGGAGGTAAAATATGTACATGTGCACATCTCAGTTCAAATTCATTTTATTAGAGATGTTGTAATGAGCGGAGCATGTACAAATGCACATCTTTGTAGAATTTTGAAACATGTACAAGTGCGGTTCAATTGAAATTAAAAATGTTCAAGTGACATCCTAACAATTGCACGTATGCACTTTAATTTAGAAAATTAGCTAGCGACAAAAATAAAAGTTTGAATGCACATGTATAAACTTCATCAACTTTCACATATTTTTCCTTTTATTTCTTTGTAACCGAATTGAAATTCATGTTGTGATAAATTTTAGATTGGTAAGTTGCAATATTCTATTAAACTTAAAGTTATTGTTTACGATTACGAGTAATGTTTATTTTCGATTTATCATGACTTCTTGTGCGAGAAGAAGATTATGAACACGATCAAACCAAACAAGCATACTACAACACCTTTATGAGGGACGAAGATTATGAACGCGATGAAATCAGATGTGTATATGTGTTTACTCATGAACACACATGCACACAAATATACGCTATCATTAAAGGATGATGCATGCACATGTAACTTTCATTTGACGAAGAAGCACATGTAGATAGAGTAGAATACAAATGCAATGAGCATTATGGGTATGTGTGATATGAAGACAACGAGTACAATTCTTGTACATACGTAATCTTTTAATATACACATGTAATGCACATATGCGCTATAAATGCACATGTATCGCTCGCATATTTCACTAAATAGCACTTATAATTGGATTGAAAATACTATGATAATGATTTTGTTTGTTAGTTTGGCGGTTTAATTTAACAAGAATAGTGTCATCGCTTATAAAACTTTTGTGTGAAATTTGAAATTCAATACATGTATGCAAATAAACTCGCTACATATATTTTGTATGAGAAGAACTAAAATACGACAAAATAATGAAATGAAGTAACAAAAAAAATCATGATTTAGTGTAAGTATGCAATCATCAATCTGGTGATTTTGAAAATCCCAAGCTAGTCTCATTTAATTAAATTTATGCGTAATTCTAGGAATGTCAAAATTGATTGTATAACCTGCAAACATATAAAAGTACAATAATACCCTTTGACTAATTAAAATAATTTAAATATTAAAATTAAATGATTGGTTCACGGTGGTTCGCAGCTTCGACCTTTTCTTGCTTCGAAAAGAACCTCCCTATATATATATATATATATATATATATATATATATGGGAGAGTTAACGTGAGATCAAACTTAAAGTTGTAAAAATAAGATCAAGTCTAAAACCAATAAAACATTTATAAATAACAATTTTAGCAATAATACATAAAAATAATATTTTAATATAAATTTACATTTTAGCAACTAATAATCAAATGATACATGAGTTTGAATTAGTGATACACCGATACACATTACACTAATAAATATTTCAAAATCTGATACACATACAAAACCCGATACACATTACACTTCTAATCAAATGTATCACCTAGGTTTCAGAATTTTAAAAAGAAATCTATCGAAACTTTAAAAATTTTAGTTGTAGTTAATAAAAATTATTTTTGTTGTAAGGAGAGTGTCGTTTGTAAATTTTAGTTGGATCTCATTATAATAACTTTAAGTTTGATCTTATTCGATCTAGATTCTATATATATATATATATATATATATATATATATGAAGGATCCGTAATTCATAAATCCACCTCAAACACTTTAAAGGCCTCTTGAAAAAACAATGGCCTTGCACTTTGCCTTAAAAACTAACAGATTTAAAATCAGACTGCCTAAAAAATAAAAAGTGGGCATTAAAATTTATTGTTTCTTATGTTGAAACTTTCAAAATCACAAAAAAATATCATAAGCAGCCTCAAAGAAATATCATTTTCCAAATTTTAACAACTGAAAGATATCATCGACTGAATCTCTAAAAAAAACCCCATTGTAAGCACCGGGTCTAGTACCACATAAACCGAAAACAACCAACCAAAACCACCTAAAGTATGTATATGTAAAACGGTGGTGGTGACGACACATGCTGTTAGAAGTGGTGGCGGCAAATTAGCTGATGTCGGCGACAACAGTGGGTAGATTTGTGTGTCATTTTTTATTATTATTATTTTTTTAGGTTTGAGAGAAAGAAAGATATGAAAGTGAAGAACCGGGTGGTGTGTTTGTTTGTTCGGGGATAGGTCGGGTATTTATACCCCTTGTCTTAATCTTAAATTTAATGGGCTATTACTAGGAAATGGGTGGTTACAAATTTAGATTTAATTTAATGGGTTGTTACAAGTTTTGGGATGTTACAAGTTTGTAAAGACACTTAAACTTCTAGGCTTTAATTTTAATTATATGTGTATGCATCTTTCCTATTAAAGAAATATTTTTGGTCTTAAAATTTTTAAGACTTATTTATATAGAAAGTTCTAAACCCTTTATAAAGTAGTATAGATTCTTTTGAAAGACTTTTGTGCGTTGGAGCTAGTTTGTAAAATGACCTTTTGAAAGATAACATTTATTGAAAAATTGATTGTAATAAATGAAAAAAGTCATTTGTAGGTTGGAGCATTGCATATGCTCGAGCATCCATAATGCAAGACTTTTGCAAAAGCTTTTTACTATTTTAAAAAGTCTTTGAATGACTTTTTACCATTGAAACACATAGCTTTTCAAAAGGATTTTCTCAAGAGTCAGTCACCCCGAGTTTAGTCTAGCTTGTGTTAGCTCGTAGACTTAGTTATATTTATTAGTAATTTAGTTAGTTAAGAACACCGCTGAGACTGACCAGCCTTTACCCATCAGATACCGATCCATAGCCCGTCAAGGCGACATGTAAGAATTATAATACCCTCTACCTCCAAGGTGTAGGGTCGAGCTTCAATATAACCTTTCATATTTCTCCTTCACTTTCTCTCTCTAGAAAGCCTCCCAACTTCTACTTTATCTATCTAAACTCTTGCATGAATTCGAACCTTACTTGTGTTTGATTTGTGTGTTTACAATAGCCAATATCTTACACCAACTAGTGATAACTAATACAATAACCTAGTGAGAGAAAGTAGAGAGAGAGATTGGAGGATTCATGATAAACACATAAGAAAGAGTGAAATGCATAAATGAATCAACCAAGGCTCAAGTGAGCCATTACATGAGTATTTATACTAAGTGAAGTTGGGCAAAGCCCCATAGAACTATTCTAGAAGGTTTCCAAAGGCCATGGGCTTACGACAAGGGCTAGTGGATTAATTACAAACTTATAAGCCTCAATATGACAACCTATTACATAAACTAATGACCGTCACTTTATATTGATTACACGTAATCCCAACAGTCGCTAATAACAATTTCCAACACTAAGCTAAATGTCGAGTTCTAATCTAGCTAGAACCAATCTCAGACACTTGTATTTTAAGGACTAAAATACCAACCCGATCTACCCGATCTTCACACAAACTACATAAACTACAAGATCTACCCCATCTTCACACGATCTATCCGATCTACACACAATCAACACAAACTACACAAGATCTACCCGATCTTCACACAATCTATCCGAACTACACAATCTAAGGAAGTATGATGACAAAGAACTTGATGTACGATAATATATAATAAGTAACAAGTTTTACACTATAGCACGTGGTATATTAGCGATACAATGCGTTCTTCTCTTGCACTAATAAAGGAATGACAAATCGTCATCCATATCTGAACCACTATACATCAATATGCATACCCGTATCAAATATTCATCCGTCCAGTGCCATCCCTAGCAACTACCAACTTATTTTACCTTAGGTTACCTTCAGATTAAATAGTTAGTTGTTGCTTTTTTCAAGTGTAGTAACGATGTTTTTATTAAATTGTTTTTTTTTAGCTAATTATTTTGGAACGGAAGAAAGTGTTAAAAAAAAAATTAACGGCTGTGTATCGATACGTGTCTAACAAGTAAACTCCAAGCACGTTTGATGGGCCCCACTTTCCTACGTCGGCACGTCGAATGTTTACACCTGACACAACAAATCATCACAACTAAATCTTCCTCAAATTTATCAAAACACCGCCGCCATGTCCATCATCACCGCCGGCGCCGCCACTTTTTCCACCACCACCCTCCACCCCTACCACCATCACAAACTCCATAAAAATTCCCCACGCGCCACTCCTTACTTTCACCCACTCCAAACCCACCACCACAAACTTTTCAAAACAGCCCTTAAACAAAAACCCATCTCACGCGCCGTCACACGCGTCGCCGTGACAGTATGGACACCGGAAAGCTGGCGATCAAAACCAGCACTTCAAATCCCGGAATACCCTGATAAAAATGAGGTGGAAAGCGTGTTGAAGATATTGGAAAGTTATCCGCCTATTGTGTTCGCGGGAGAGTGTCGAAAACTCGAGGAACGGTTAGGTGAGGCAGCGCGTGGGGACGCGTTCTTGCTTCAAGGTGGTGATTGTGCAGAGAGTTTTAAGGAGTTTAAGACGGATAATATAAGGGATACTTTTAGATTGTTGTTGCAGATGAGTGTTGTTCTTATGTTTGGTGGTCAAATGCCTGTTATCAAGGTATATAAAATTGTGCTTTTTTAAACTACTTATTAGCTTGTTGCAGTTTATAAAACTTATTTGCTTTGTGTACTACTTTTTGATTATCACTATGAGTAACTTGATTATCAGTAGTATGCATACTATCCGGTGTCTCTTTTTAATGATTTTTGTGTGTTTGTTTTGTTTTTGTTT
This sequence comes from Chrysanthemum lavandulifolium, assembly GCA_022545495.1. NCBI lineage: Eukaryota > Viridiplantae > Streptophyta > Magnoliopsida > Asterales > Asteraceae > Chrysanthemum > Chrysanthemum lavandulifolium. The sequence continues at coordinate 102,649,717 of CM040238.1, read as the reverse complement.
TTAGGGTTAATGACATGAAAATACATCAACTTTAAGACGCTTTACTATCATGACAATAAACTTTAATTTTCCTATTAAACCAAAAACTTTCTTAATGACCCTTATTATAACCAAAAAGTTTCTTAATGACCCTTATTGTAACCAAATTTCTTAATGACCCTTATTAAAACAAAAATCCGCAAAATCATGTTTTAATGATCTTAACTTCGATGCATACTCATCTACTCCTTGTTTGGAACTCTTTGACACCTTTTGACGGCAACACATGTATTTAAATCTTTTAAATAACATCTAGAACTCTACCGAAACCTCCTCTCCAAGCTTCTTGTACTCAAAGAAAGTCACTAGTCGATTGAGCTAATTCGTGGTAAGAGAACTGCTTAGGCCCGATGCTGCTTCAATTTATTGTTCATCTCAAGATCAAATTCAATTTCTTCTCCAACTTCATCTTCCCTCGGTTATCCTCTTTCTCCTCCACAAGACAAATGCAACGACAACAAGAAAAGTCTTTCTCCACAAGAGAAATGCAACGACAACAAGAAAAGTAATTGCAACCGATACTCCAAGTATTAGTCCTACCTTGTTCTTTTTCCCATTCACCGAATCACTGATCGATAAAAAGTCGTGGCTTGGTATTGGTGGTCGATCCGGTTGTTTCCATCTATTACTAAATCGAGCTATTGAAAGTCCAAGATCTCATCAGTATTTCTCTGAAAACATTTCCAGTGCCGAAAATCCGAAAAGGTATCAAACTCCACCGCAACAAATCGGTAGTCAGCAGTGTTCGGAGTGTTATTTAACTAAGACCCATGGCCCCACCACGTTAATACCGAAGTTTTTCCGAGCCGAAAGAATGTGAGACCATCACCATAAGATGTATTTTGATTTGAATCAAGCACAAAGGTGAAACCGGAGAAGCTTGCTAGCCCACTTAGATCCGTTGTCGTAAAGTCAAGTGGCACGATGTATGTTGCTCGTCCGTGTTCTTGAATGATTGGTATTATTCAGAATTGGGGTCAACTCAATTCCATCGCCGAGAGATTAGCTCGCTTCACAATAGTATAAGTAGATCGATAAGCCTAATGAAATTGGGTAAGCTATCTTGTTTAGATGAATCAATCATGCATTATTTAAGTGGCACGCGAACCTTCTCGCTCTCGCATATAAGGGTCATTAAAACGTGATTTTGCGGATTTTTTGTTTTAATAAAGGTCATTAAGAAATTTGGTTACAATAAGGATCATTAAGAAACTTTTTTGGTTATAATAAGGGTCATTAAGAAAGTTTTTGGTTTTAATAGGAAAATTAAGAGTTTATTGTCACAATAGTAAAACGTGGCAAGTTGATGTATTTTTCAGACCATTAACCCTTTTTTTTACTATACTAGGAGATTAGGAGTCGTGTTGGTTTTCAACTTTTCATTCATTCATCAAATCTACACCAAACAGGCCGGTGTAGTAGAGACTAACATGAATTTTGAGGCCCCATTTGAGTTTTCGCCGCACCGAAACTCGCACTACCTCCCGCGATTCTAAACAAGAAGACAGCTACTATAAGCCCATATTTTGTTTCAATATCGAATGCGTTTTTTTTTTTTTTTTTGGTAAAAGGGATTTTTCACCCTGGTAAAATGCGAATGCACTATGTTTAATGAGCATTGCTATATCTTTCTACATTTTACTCTTTACTCATCCTCCTACCCACACAAAAATATTACATGTGCTTTTCACTTACTATCTCTCTTCATATAAATCGTTAGTTTTTCCACATTTCGAGGATGTATAAGATTTTTTTTAGGAAGAAATATCATTTCTCATGTTTAATATGATTGAAGGATGTTTAAGATTGCATATATTAAGGCCATGCTAAAGTAAGTACCTGCCCATATGCTTGTTTAAAAGTGTTTATTTTATTAAAATACAAGTAATAAACTAAGAGTGGTGATTGGCATGACTAATTTATGTGCCTAATTTTATGCCCAAGAAGGATCTTTAAACACATGGCTAAATTAATTGTAAATATGAGGAGTGACTGAGTGAGAGTAAGTGCAATACATGTGTCACAAAATAATAAGTCAAACCATGCAACCCTGAACATCTTTTAAATGCCAATTATATGACAGTGCCCTTGCCTAGTCAAGTTTGCCAATTTAAGTTATTTTCCTCTTTCCTATTGAAGTTTTTTTTATTTCTTATTGTTGGTTAAGTGTTCCTATTTTTTGATTTCTTATTGTTAGTTAAGTGTTACTACTCGTATTATAATTAGATGTTTAGTTTTGAGTTTTGACAGTGAGTATATAATATAGAGTTATAGAATCATCCGAATCAAGTGTACTATTATGGTAATAGAAAATGGTGTGTCATTGTTTTATGCAGTGTTGTAAATATCGCTTTACGGTCCCTCATGGTCGACCATCGCCAAGCACTATAATAATACATATGGCGATATATCGATGATATAACGGAGACCCTAAATTATAAAGAAATTAATTTTTTTATAGGTATTTATATATTTTATATACATATTTATAAATATTTATTAGTTTTATTGTTATATTTAATATTTTTAATTATATATTTTATATAAATATTACAAATTTTACATTGTATATGCATTTAGTTATGTATTTCCACTCTTAACCGATATTTGACCGATATTCCGATATTTGACCGATATTTACAAGATATAACCGATATTGACCGATATTGACCGATATTTGACCGATATTGACCAACCGATAAATTTGACCGATAAGTGAAATATCGTATCGGTGGACCGCCGATAAGCGATATATCACTGATATATCGGCCGCCAAGACCGATATTTACAACACTGGTTTTATGTTTGATGCTGTATTTAACAAATACAAATTCTGTTAGCTTAAGAAAATTAACTGATACGATGAGCAAAATTTTATTTATATCTAAGAGAATTAGATGACTTCCGAATTATCTTATTTTACCTAAATGGCTAAATATAATCAGTTTAGTTTCGCCTTTTTTTATTAAGTTGGTTATAGTCATTTCAAGCTGTTATGTTCTGATTAAAGTAATACAGCTGGGAATTTTCTGTTTAGCAACTAGTTTCTTAGATGAAGTAGTTCTGTTTGATGATTCATTAAGAACACAGTCATTGCTAAAAGATGTAAGTATAGCTGGGGCTTCGCTGTTTTTTTTTTTTTTTTTTTTTTTCCTTATTTCGATATTGCTTTTCTACAGAGCTACTTCTTTGATAAGATATAGTGGGTTATGTTATTGTCTTACTTTTATTGCTAAAAAAAAATACTTTTCACATGTAGATTGTCTGTTTTGTACATCAACAATGGATGGATGTATGTGTAATTATATGTGAAAAGACCAATTTCTATTATGGGATCAAACTGTCAAACACTCAAACCTGCTGAACCAAACCGTTTGGTCGACACCCAACTCAGTAATTGTGATTACCAGTTTGGTTGACACTTGCGTATCACTGACTTTGATACATTTGCTAACTAATAAAGTCCCAAAGTTGTATAACATTTACAGTCAAATAAAGCCAGAATTTGAGCTCAAGTTCTTTGCTATTTGAGCATGCAATTACTCTTTGTTATTTACATGAATCCTGTGTCATTTTAATATTGTTGAAAATGATGGTTTTGTACGATTAGGTGGGGAGAATGGCTGGCCAATTCGCTAAACCAAGATCAGACTCCTTTGAAGAAAAAGACGGTGTTAAATTACCAAGTTACAGAGGTGACAATATAAATGGTGATTCATTTGACGAAAAATCAAGAATTCCAGACCCAAACAGAATGATTCAAGCTTACACTCAATCAGTCTCCACACTTAACATTTTAAGGGCTTTTGCCACCGGTGGTTATGCAGCTATGCAAAGAGTTAACCAATGGAATCTTGATTTCACTGAACATAGTGAACAAGGGGACAGGTATAGGGAACTGGCTCATCGGGTTGATGAGGCAATGGGGTTCATGGCTGCTGCTGGACTCACAATTGATCACCCGATTATGACCACTACACAATTTTGGACATCTCATGAGTGCTTGCTTTTGCCTTATGAACAAGCACTTACAAGAGAAGATTCTACTTCGGGTCTCTATTATGATTGCTCGGCTCACATGGTTTGGGTTGGGGAACGGACTCGACAACTTGATGGTGCACATGTTGAATTTTTACGAGGAGTTGCAAACCCTCTTGGCATCAAGGTATATCTGCTAAAAGCTGCATATTTCACCTTTTTTTTCTGTTTAAACTGAGGGAGACTGAGAGTGATGTTTTTTGTGATGTAGGTGAGTGATAAAATGGACCCAAACCAACTAGTAAAGCTCGTTGAGATCTTGAATCCTCATAATAAGCCTGGAAGAATCACCATCATATCAAGAATGGGAGCCGATAACACTAGAGTGAAGCTTCCTCATCTGATCAGGGCGGTTCGTAGTGCTGGTCAAATCGTCACGTGGGTTAGTGACCCGATGCATGGCAACACAATCAAAGCTCCAGTTGGGCTTAAAACACGTTCTTTTGATGCTATCAGGGTATGTTTTATCTTTTCTTGAACTCTTGTTATCATAGACCTGTAATATGTGTACTTTGATTTTGGCAATTTATCCAAACGGGGTTCTAGAAAAGATTCAGGGGTATTTTCTTTTACATTTTGGTTTGATTATCCAACTGTCGCAACTTGAAGTAGCAATGATCAGGTTTTACTATTCGATAAACAGATTATGTTTTGTTCTTATTTAGAGGTCAAATAAATGGTTTCGGATAATGTGTTCCATACCATCCAAAATTGTTAATTTAATGCCATAATAAACTTAACTTTATCTAATTTTTCTCACAATCTAATTATAAGACTTCTACTCCTGTTTAACAAAATGTCTCCCTTTCAAAATGTCCTATTTTGATCATTTTATCTATTAGTTACTTCAGTAAGAATTTGTTAATCACTAACTTCTGCAGTCCAGTTTATTGTAGTTGATTATCTTATTCTAGTTGTTCAATGTTGCATATTCACTTCCAAAACTCATATCCAAACATGGTGACTGTAAATCGTTTTGTAGGCTGAGGTATCGGCGTTCTTTGACGTGCATGATCAAGAAGGAAGCTACCCAGGCGGTGTTCATCTAGAAATGACTGGCCAGAATGTGACCGAATGTGTTGGGGGTGCACGGACCATCACTTACAACGATTTAAGCTCACGCTACCACACCCATTGTGACCCACGGCTCAATGCTTCTCAGTCTTTAGAACTCTCCTTCATCATTGCAGAGCGGCTTAGGAAGGGACGGCTAAGACGTGGCCTTAGCACTACCACTGCCGGTTTCATACGTTAAGTGTTTTTCATTCCTTGAGGGTCTCGATAATAATGTTTGTAGCTCTGGAAGTATAACTATAACTAGGATACAAGTGATACATGTAAAATGGTGTGGTTTTGGTGCTTTTTAGTAAAAGAACGTTATGTTCTTATTTTCATTCGTTTAATGATAGCAATTGGAATTGTTATTAAAAAGTTATATGTTCAATTTTGTTATCAGCTACAGGTACTTTGTTTTAGGTCTGATTACGGTTCGGAACGGACTAACAAAGACCGAACCAAAAATCAATTTGGTCTAAAACACCGGACCGAAATGTTCGGTTCGTTCTCGTCCGGTTCAAAGACCGAATATGAAGAAAAAGATGGGCCTAGGACATGATCGTAATATGCTCGGGTCTAGTTAGTCCAGTGTCTCAGTCCGGTCCCGTCCGCGGTCTATTATACTCGGCCTTTGTTTCTCTGTTGAGCATGGTTCTAAAAGGCGCGTCAATGCGTGGCATGACCTCCACATTACGAAATAAACTAAGGCGTCGACTCTAGGCTTGGCATGGATGAAGCGGGAAAATGTGCACTAAGGCGTGAGGTGTGGCGGGTTTTTTTATTCAACTCGGATATTTTTTTATTTTTTAAAGGAAGAATGTTACATGTAAAGATAATGTCTTAACCTTATCCATTATGTATAAGGCTTTTGTAAACTCGATATCTATACTACATATAAAATGAAAATGGTCAAATGTTGAAAGTTGAAAATTGAAAATGGTCAAAGGTAAGAGAAATGTATAGTGTAATTAAAAGTACTATGATTTATTCATATCGTATAACCAATTAAAAACATATCTACCAAAATAAATACAATCAATTTAAACACCCCTTACTAAAGAGTACAATAAAATTTTCACAATGTACAATTTAAACAAGTTACAACATAATCCAAAATATAAAATAATTAAACACACTTATTAATGTTATTTTTAAAACATCCTAAAATGAAAAGTACATATTATTATACACATTAATAAAACATATAAAGCTTCATACAAGCTAACAAGTTGATGGTACATTTTGAAAACTCGACCGGACCAACTGGTTCAACCGAGAAACGGTGTCGCCATCGGTTCGGCTAACCAATAAAAGCCATCCGAAAACGAATAAGAGATGACCCATTGAAACCGATACAAACCGTGAATCGCATCATCGAGATCTATTTCAAGATCGTCACAGTGGTACTCACACACCGAACGCTACGGATACCCCGCCTACTATATATAAAGCAAAACCAAAAGTGAAAAGTGAAAAGTTGAAACTAAAAAAATAAAAATAAAAAAATAAAAATAAAAAAGACTAAATACACCATTGCTTCCCTAAACTTGTTCACGCGCGCATCGCGATGGACAAACTTAAGCGTATCATCACGGAGGTCCAAAACATGGGTTTATATGCCAAACTCGTCCCTCGACCACTAACGCCGAGGTCAACGTCCAATTTATGTTAGTTAGTCGAGAGTATTATAAATCCATACACATTTATACCACACCTTAACTAAACCGAGAAAAGCTTCCAGATACCATCTTGATCGCTTTCCTCCTCGTCACAAAACCCTCACACACACTTTAACAATGGCAGACAAGGACCTTACTTTTACAGCAGTAAGTGATGAGATGGTAAAAATGTGAAGGCAAAATATGATGATACTTGGTTACAAGAAGATAAAATGTCTGATGAAATGTTTGAAGATTTATGCAGATTTGCGAAAGAATCTGAAGTGATGAAAGGTTAGTCGGGTTTTTTGTATTTGTGTATTGGCATTTTAAGGGACGAGCATAAATAACTCTATTTTATTTGACAGAAATCCGAGCAGTGTCAGAATCTGCCAAAAAAAGGATTATATCAAGCTAAAGGTATTTGACGATATGATTGAGTATGCCATGGCTACTTATGGGAATAAATGGGATATAGGATATGACATTGCTGATGTGATACTTGAAGACTTGTGGGAAAAATATGGGAATAAGGAGTCTGAGAAAGGTTAGAGTTAATGTTTGCAAGCTAAGAAAGTTGTAATTGGTGAACTCTGAGTTCTTTCTGTTTTGTCTATCTTTCCATATACTAACGTGAAAGGAAATGAAGTTGATGTCATCATTATTTCAGACACATCTGATGATGAGTGTGGGATCATGTCTTCTAAGACTACTACTTTGAAAGGTTCCACTTCCCAAGCTTCCAAGGCTTCCGCTCCCAATGTTGTACTTGGTATTGTAGCGGCTGTGGGATGCTCCAGCACAAATAGGAATGAGTGGTATGTGCCTCCCCCTAAGGACCTCAAGTCTCCCCCCATGAATATCAAGTCTCCCATCAAGAAGTTCACCGGTTATTTTTAGTTGTTAATGTAATGAAGATGTATATTTTTTGGCTGATGATGGGTACTGAAAACGATACTTGTTAACATGTATATTTTGCTTGATATGGTGTAATTAGGTGGTGGTGTATGTATATTTTGGATTTCTTGTTTTCATTTTGTAGTTTGCGCTTGTTTATGCGCTTTAGGTGAGTGTTTGGGAAACCCATTTTGACTTATAAGGTCAACATAAACCAAAATATTAGAGGAACCACATCGAATTGTTAGTCTTTAAAATCTCTTTGTTTGACTTATAAAGTCAACATATTCAAATTGTAACAAAATTCAATTCTTATAACAAAAGAAGCACACACATATCGCTTAAGTTACATTTAGACCGAAAGACAACATAGCATTTGTTGCGGTGTAATTCATCGCGTTAAATGACTAGTAGGTGATCCATTTGGTCTCTCGCTTGCAGCTGGTTCAAGTGGTGTTTGTCTTGGCTCTCCATTTGGTCTTTCGCCAGGTGTGCTTCATGCGGTGTTTGGCTCACGCCTCCACTTGCTACTCAAATTGTAGTGGTTCACTTTCTTCTTCATCACTTCCCAAGTAAGCACCAACACCGGTAGGTGCAAAATATGTAGACCTATCACATATCCACCACTATCTCCTGTGGTCAGTGTTTTCCTTGTAACACCATCTCTACCAAGATAAGATGTGTTTCCCATATCTCAAGGCACATCGACAAACATACCACATGAAATCTCTATAAGGACGCGCTTTGCAAAAAGGTCAATCCAAATTGCTTTCACTTTCAACCCAATACCAATGCATACCATTTGACAACCATTTTCTCGATCCATGGTGATAATATGTTGGTATGATAAAGAATTGATGACTTAAGATGTATTATATAAGTAGATGGGAGTCAGGTTGTTGAACAAGTAGATAGGAGTAAAGACAACATAAATTCTTAAAATCTAGTCAACTTATAAAGTAAAAAAAAAAAAAACATGTTCAAACATGATATTGTCCAAATTACAAATGGCTAGAAGAGTAAGCTCACAACCTTGAACACCACCAACATATTTTATCCAAAGACATATGGATGTCTTGGATATAACTCCTCCACATACACTCCATAGTAAGTCGCTTCAAACTCGCTTCTTGAAGCCAATTTTTCCTCTTCCTTTCCTCTTCAATTCTTTTGTACATTCTCTCTCTTCCAAAACTCGCCGAATGCTTCTTCATCCAACCTTGACCGCTTCTTCATCTTCCTCCAAACTGCTTGTTCTTCTTCTTGCTCATAAAGAGCTTCAAGAAACTCTTGTTCCATAGTCTTCCTTATATCGCCTTCATCCATCCACCGTAAAATTAATAGATTTGCACATCAACTAGAATGTAAACACACAAGAACAATCGTTATGAAATGACAATTAAATGAATACATGTTGCCTTCGCCATCACAATGCCTTTTTCACCTCGAACCTTTGTTTCTTTTGTTGGTTTTGGTACTTGATCTGTGACAACCCGTACTTTCGTGTCATTTCTACACCGCTCATGTCTCATTATTTCAACATTTTTAGTAAACTTGGTTTACTTGTTTCAAATTGCAGAACCTTGAGGTTTAGCGGCGAATTCATGATCATGACATCACGTACATTTCATATGGACTATGATTAGTCTACATTTCATTGACATCATGTGCATCTCATTAGTACATTCACGACATTTCATTTCACCTTCAACGCGTAATTTTTATATTTAATAATCTTTATCGCGTGAGTTTTATTTTGTATATTTAACCCGTTACTTTCAAAAATGATCCCGAGGTATTTTTAAACTTACATTTAGTTCATAAAACTATATTTTTAGTTTTCCTAGTGTTTCAAATTTATTTGGTATTTTAATCGTTAAAGTTTAATTATTACGCTGCTTTCTTAAAAATTTGACGATAATTATTTTATCACCAATTTTCACAAGGAAAGTATTTTTACAATTTTTATCATCTCAATACAATCTATTTTGATTTACTAAAACTTACTTGTACCAAAAATTACCATTTACCTTACAAGTTACAAATTCTTACATTACTTACACTTTTATTTAAACAAGTTTTACAAAATTTATTTATACAAGATTTAAAAAAAAAAATATATATATTTGAGAGACAACCTCCCCAAAACCGCCATAGGGAGGGTGTGTCATAAATGTTGTATGGTTTATGTTTTCTCAATAATTCACTTCATACTTAAAAGTCTTACTTCAAATTATTTCACATTCATCTCATTCTCATAGTTACAAAGTGTTAAACAAAAACTTTCTCTCTTTCTTTTTGGGTCTCCAAAACCGCCACAGCATCAAAGAACAACAAGGGATCAAGATTTTTGCAAAATCAAGTGTTTTACAACCTAGATTATATCCTTTATATGGTTTTGAAATAAAACCAAGGATATTTAAGTTAATCCTTGTTACCTACACCTCTTCACTATCACTTGTAAGCATGTTTTTATCATTTTCAAGTTTCCTTTTCATTTTCATATGTTTCTTTTCATTTTGGAGCTTATATGCATGTTATGTGATTTATACCATTTATTTCATGATTTTAGAGTTATATATATAATATGGTCATCCTATAAATATTCCCATGGTATTCTTTGGTCTTGATGGTGATTAGGAACCCATGACACCCTAAGAAGGTGTATGGTAGGATTAGATTAGTTTTGGAGTTGATTTGAAGGGATTAGAATAGGTTTTGTCCGAGAAAACTATTTTCGATAACTATATTTTAGGTTCTGTCCTTAATTCGAATTTCTGGAAAACCTACTGTTGGTACGACATTTTGGCCTTGATATTTAGAAAATATACTTTAAAACGAATCCGTGGCCTTTTGAACGGATAAAACGGAGTTATAACGGTTGGTGAATTTTTAAAGTTTGACGACTAAACGTTTATTTTCGTAAAATTTCAGCTTGCGCTTTTAGTATATTTCGGTCAAAACGAGCCTTAAGCTTCACAAATTATTTCGACTTAGTCAAAATATATTAGTTTACTTCGATACGGGTTAAGGACATATTTTACGAGAAAACGGATTTGAAACGACAAATATATGCACGCTTTTATAAAGTTGCCGAATATTATTTTCTCAAAAATTATATTATTTTTACGATACAAGTATTTCATTAGTCAGAAGGGCTATGTTTATGCGCTTTTAACCATGATGTGAAACTTTTAGAACGAAATGTCTTCTAGTAAAATCAAGTTCACCGCCATATTTTTCAAAACAAAAGCCGCTTTGTCAAGCGGAGTTATAGTAAATTATTTACGGATGTTCAAACTTGGTCGAAACTCATTTTCTCGCACACAATTAGCAAAACCACCATCTTTAGCCTTTGATATCTTTATGATCGAGACCTTTGGACGAAAACTCCTGAACTGAAACTTCTAGATATCGATACAAACTTTCCAAAACCGCCGAGTTCGTTTCTCTAACGATCGACGACACCATTTTACGACTACTTTTCCGAGCCATTTTTGTTGATTTCATGATTTTTCCGACGACATTGTTTTGCGACGAAAAGTGGTAATTTCACCAAAATCATTATAAAACCATTGTAGGATGACATTTTGACGAAAAACATGTAAAGTCATTTTTGAAGGGTCAAGACGCCAAAAGAGTATTTTTCGACGACGAGTAATATTTTCAAAACCCGTAAATGGTATAAATAACATACGGCGTGCATGCATAACATTACATTGCAACTCATGACATATCATATCATTCGTAATAGGTCCCGTTGACGATTACATTAAACCTCGTACTACTCACTTTTGCCGTTATTCCGCTTTATCCAAGTGAGTTTTCATAGCCCCGCTTTACATGCTTTCGATTATTTTCAAACCCACGGGAGAATACATTGCACTACATTTTTTTGTACGATACCAAGTATGTTAAATTCATTACATTGCTTAAGTTACCGTGATTTGCCAATTTGAAAGTCCCCATTACTTGAACATGAACCGTTAATCTTTGAAGCGAGGATGAGTGGATAGATCTATCGAGGGTGACGCCCATCCGGTTGGTGAATCCCAACCAGTGCAAACGGATGCATTTCATTTGATGGTATTACGGAGTTGTCTGCAAACACTCAGGGGCATACATTATTGAACAATCTAGTTTCGGGGTCATGGGCTTAGAGCAATTGTAACATTATTTTTACGTGATCGATTGTCATGCATGGTCTATACTTGTGTAGTCGATAAAACATTTACATAAACCTATGATTTCTCACCAACATTATTGTTGACCGCTTTTAGCAATGTATTTTCGTGTAATCGAGGCATTCATCATGACATGGTTTAGGGACCTACATTTTGAGTCGCAAGGCCGACTTACATTATGTACATTATGGTACTTTATTTCAAAACATCGCTTGATTTGTAACATGGATGTATTTTCGCAAACTTTGTAAACCTTTTGGGACCGATGTTGTACTGATTGTTTTTATGAAATATCCAACGATGTGTTTTTAAACGACACTTTAGGTCGCTCAATATAACTGTGATGTGGTGCTATGACAACAATCCCGTGAATTCCATTCCACGCAAAATGTAAATTGGGGTGATGATTGGTACCGAGCTACAGCTATAGAGAACTAGGTTGCATCATTGACCCTAGACTATAGCTACATTATCATAGCATCTCATCATTTCATCATTGTACATGTTCACTTTTCATGCGGATTCACTTACACTTTGTTCGAGATTATTTACATTTATTTCACATCGGTTGTCACAGACATGTCTTCAGATTCTCACCCTATCACCATATCATCGGACTCTAGCTCGGATGATGTTCCAGCTAACCCCATCATGGATGATGATTCATCACATTCCACTGAGATCGTATCTTCCATTGGATCCACTGCAGCCTTCCCACCGATCATGACCGACATCGAGACCGAACCTTCGAGGAGGGTGAAGTCGCACCCACACCTCACGTTAGCCCACCATAACCCGTTGCTCGCACCATCACCACCACCAAAGACCACCGCCACCATCATCACCATCATCATCATATTTTCTTAGAGATCCTTTACCAAGATCGGACTTGCCGCCCAAAAGCGCGCTCGCTTCGATATCCCTACACCACCATCCACCGAGCCCGAGCCACCCGCTAGATTTGAGTTAGGCGAGAGTTCTAGGGCACCGCATCGCACGACGCCTTCTATCGAGGCATTAGGAGCCCGTATCGATGCTCAGCAGATCCAGATTGATAGTTTGACGCGACAGCTGGAGAACCGCTTGAGATAGGATTGAGCCCATCACGAGGAGGTCGAGGGTTTGATATTAGGCGTGGTTTCGATAGACTTAGCTTATCGTAGTCTTCAAAGATAGATGATAGAGGATAGAGAGCATATCACGGAGTTGAGGCGTGAGATGCCCGAGTTGTTCGACAGAGCCGATATGACACGTGATGAGTTTCGAGTCACCACAGGAGTTATCTTTAGCCCGTGAGCGTATTGTTACATTGCAGGTCGATGGATGAGATGAGGAGTTTGATTGATAGTTTGGTTACCTGTGTTCGCGATCTTCGTGATAGGGTCATGAGCACCATGAGGTGCCTTATGTAGACTTTTGTCATGTATAGTTTTGACCATTATTATCCTAGTCACAAGGTGTGTGACGAGTTTAAAGAACTTGTTGTATTTTGATTGTTGTACAAACAAATGTATCAAGTATTGACTCTACTATGTAGGAATGGTTATTATTATGTATGATATCGGTCCATGTAGGCCGAAATTTTCATGTATATTATCCACGTGTGTTGTGATTATATTTGTGATATTTCATTATTGTTCCGCCAGATTCCATTTATCTTTATGCATGTTGTGGTTGTGGATATATTTGTATGATGGTTGTTTCTACTTACGAGTTCTCATGATTGTTTCATCTTGTGATTTTGAAGAGTTATGGCAATCAAGAAAGCTACAGCTTGAAATGACCCAAGCAAAGAATTCGTGGTTAGTGAACGATAGCATTGCTAATGCTTTAAGAGTCGAAAGGAAACAGTTGGTCACGCCGCCGCCGTCAGTCATGGTCAAGGCAAGCCGCTAGATTAGTCACCGAACCGGTAATGCCGAGGATCCGGGGTTAAGAAATGTTCTTACAAAGATTTCAAAAGTGGTGAACCCACTAAGTTTCGAGGTACCGAGGAGCAACAAAGAATGGTTAGATGGTTTGAAAAGTTGAATCGGTATTTTGCTTTGTAACCGTCCGATGACAAGAAGGTTAAATTTGCTACGAGTACTTTACTCGATGGAGCGTTGTCATGGTGGAATTCATACGCCAACCGATTGGTATGGAGAATGCTTTTAAGCTTACGGGGAGGAATTTAAGAGCTTGGTGACTAAGAAGTTTTGTCCTCGAATGTAAATCAAAAAGTTAGAGACGGAGTTCTATGAATTGGTCACGATTGGGTATGACATTGACACATACATTCGGAGATTCCGTGAATTAGCCGATTATGCCCGCCGATGGTATCGGATAATGAAAAGTTGCTAGAGGCTTTTATCGAGGACTTCCCAAGTGATTCAAGGAGATGTGACATCATTCGATCCACAAACAATCGAGGAAGCTATTCGAGTGACTCGTGGTTGATGGCACAAGTGGTGAAGCGAGGTAAGTACACCACCACTAACCGAAACAACAACAACAACCCCAACAACCGCTTCAACAACAATAACCGAGGCAACTACAACAACAATAGCAACAACAACAAGCGCAAGTGGGATAACACAAGGGTAGGAATGCTACTCAACAACCACCCAAAAGGCAAGAGGTTGCTAAGGTTTATGCCGGGTCAAAAGAAGGAAAAGGATATTCGGGGTTTTGCCAAGTGTAATAAGTGTTTGAGTCACCACAATCCGGTCGATGTCCCGATCCGTGAGAATTGCAAGAAAGTTGGTCACCGTATTAGGGATTGCACGGCACCAAAAGTTACATGTTTTGGTTATGGAACCCGACACTACAAGAGGGATTGTAAGAAGGGAAAGAATCAAGCAAACCGAATCAAGGAGGTATGGCTCAAGGAAGGGTTTATGTTATTGAGGCGGAGAAGATAGGAAGACCCGAATGTCATTACGGGTACGCTCTTCTCAATAATCGTTACGCTTCGCTTTTATTTGATTCGGTGCCGATAAAAGTTTTGTGTCCAATGCATTTGCACCTTTGCTCAACATTAAACCAACTACACTAGACATATCATACAACGTCGAATTAGCTAATGGTAGCGTAGTTTGCACCAACACCATTGTTCGCGGTTGCACATTCAATTTTCTTAATCATCCTTTCAACATAGACCTCATGCCCGTAGAGCTTGGTAGTTTTGACGTCGTCATAGGCATGGATTGGTTATCTAAGCATCGCGCAAAGATCATTTGTGATGAGAAAGTTGTTCATCTTCCCTACAATGGCGAAACTTTGATTATTCGTGGGAACGGTGGAACTCGAATTAGTATCATATCGAGTATCAAACGGAGAAGTACATTAAGAAAGGTTGTCTTGCTTTCTTAGCCCATGTAACCGAGAAAAGTCGGAGGAGAAGCGACTTGAAGATGTTCCTATTGTCCGTGAATTTTCTCAAGTATTTCCCGAGGATTTACCGGACTTCCACCGCACGCCAAGTAGAGTTTCAAATTGACTTAGTGCCCGAGTCGCACCGATTGCACGAGCACCGCATCGCTTAGCGCCATCCGAAATGCAAGAGTTGTCTAATCAATTGCAAGAGCTTCTAGACAAAGGATTCATTAGGCCGAGTTCCTCGCCTGGGGAGCACCGGTCTTGTTTGTGAAGAAGAAGGATGGATCCTTCCGAATGTGCATAGATTATCGAGAGTTGAACAAGTTAACGGTGAAGAATCGCTACCCACCCCCGCATTGATGACTTGTTCGATCGCCTGCAAGGTTCAAGTATTTATTCCAAGATTGATCTTCGTCGGGTTATCATCGCCTTCGAGTTCGGAAGAGGATATTCAAACAAAGCTTTAGAACACGCTACGGTCATTACGAGTTTCAAGTGATGCCGCTTGATCGACTAATGCACCGCGGTATTCATGGATCTTATGAATAGAGTTTGTGTCGATTTGGACAAGTTTGTTATTGTGTTCATCGACGACATCTTGATCTACTCCAAGAGCAAAGAAGAGCACGAAGAGCATTTAAGGACGATTTTAAGGCTACTCAAGAATGAGAAGTTGTATGCCAAGTTTTCAAGTGTGATTTTGGAACCACAAAGTGCAATTTCTTGGTCACATCATTGATAGTCAAGGACTACAAGTTGATCCCGCAAAGATTGAAGCCGTGAAAGATTGGGCTACTCCAACGAATCCTACGGAAATTGACAATTTCTAGGACTAGCCGGTATTACCGAAGGTTCATCAAGGTTTTTCAAGATAGCGAGACCTTTGACCAAGTTGACACAGAAAAACAAGAAGTACGAGTGGGAAAGAAACAAGAAGTTGCTTTTCAGCTTGTTGAAGCAAAAGCTTTGCAAAGGCGCCGATTTTGGCACTACCAAGGCATTGAGAACTTTGTTGTATATTGCGACGCTCGCATAAAGGACTTGGGGCTGTTTTAATGCAAAATGAGAAGGTGATTACGATGCTTCTCGACAACTTAAGACTCATGAGAAGAATTACACCACTCATGATCTCGAGTTAGAGCCGTAGTTTTTGCGCTCAAGATTTGGAGACACTACCTCTACGGTACAAAGTGCACAAAGTGTTTACCGACCACAAGAGTTTGCAATATATTCTTGATCAAAAGGAGCTTAATATGAGGCAACGCTGTTGGTTGGAGTTACTCAATGACTATGATTGTGAAATCAAGTATCACCCGAAAAGCCAATGTTGTGGCCGATGCTCTTAGTCGGAAAGAGAGGCCTAAACCTTTAAGAGTTCGATCATTGAATGACGATTATTTCTCCTTTACCATCGAAAATCCATGAAGCACAAGTCGAAGCACTTAAGGAGGAAAACCGACCAAGTGAAAAGCTTTATGGTATGCCCGAAAGCGCAAATGGTTTTGTAAAGAGAGCGATGGAGTACTATGTTTCAAGGATAGAATGCGGTTCCATTGTATGGCGGAATACGAGAATTGATTATGCATGAGTCGATAAGTCAAAGTATTCTATTCATCCAGATCGGATAAGATGTATCAAGATCTTAAGAAGCTTTATTGGTGGCCGAACATGAAAGCGGAGATTGCCACGACGTTAGCAAATGTCTTACCCGCTAAGGTAAAAGTCGAATACCGTGCCTTCGTGATTACTCCAACAACCGGAAATTCCTCAATGGAAATGGGAACGACACAATGGACTTTGTTACGAAACTTCCTAAGACATCGGAGGTTACGACGCTATTTGGGTAATTGTTGATCGCCTTACCAAGTCACCCATTTCATACCGATTAGAGAGACTTATTCCATGGAGCAACTCACTAGACTTTATGTCAAGGAAATAGTCTCGAGGCACGGAGCACCAATTTCTATCATTTCCGACAGAGATAGTCGATTCACTTCAAACTTCGGAATTCATTGCAAGATTCATTCGAACCAGATTAGAGATGAGCACAAGATATCACCCACAAACCGACGGTCAAAGTGAAAGGACCATTCAAACATTAGAAGACATGCCGAGGGCATGTGTGATTGATTTTGGAAATGGTTGGGCTAACCATTTGCCATTGATTGAATTCTCGACAACAATAGTTATCACACCAAGATCAAGATGGCACCATTCGAGGCACTCTATGGTCGTAAGTGCCGATCACCGCTTGTTGGGCCGAGTAGAGACGACAACCATCGTCCGTAAATGGTACGGAAACCACCGAAAAGATCGTTCAAATTGTGATAGACTTAGAACCGCCAGAGTCGATGTAAAAGTTATGCGGATGTTAGACGCAAGGATTTGGAATTTCAAGTGGGTGACAAAGTTATGTTGAAAGTATCGCTTGAAAGGCGTGGTACGCTTTGGAAAGCGTGGAAATTGAACCCGAGATACATTGGACCATTCAAGATTTTGAGCCGAGTTGGTCCGTAGCTTATCGACTTGATCTTCCTCCGTAACTTAGTCATGTGCACAACACGCTTCATGTTTCAAACTTGAAGAAGTGTCTTCGATTTAATCGCTCGTTATTCCATCGACGAAGTTCACCTTGACGACAAACTCAATTTTGTGGAAGAACTCAGAGAAATCATGGACCGCGAGGTCAAGCAGCTTGAAACAGAGTCGATTCCTATTGTGAAAGTTCGTTGGAATTTCGACGAGGTCCCGAGTTTACTTGGGAACGGAAGACCAGATGCGACGCAAGTATCCACATCTTTTCACCGACACCGTTAGACCTAATAACGATTGAATTCGTGGACCAATTCCTTTTGATGGGCGAATGTGACAACCCGTACTTTCGTGTCATTTCTACACACGCTCATGTCTCATTATTTCAACATTTTTAGTAAACTTGGTTTACTTGTTTCAAATTGCAGAACCTTGAGGTTTAGCGGCTAATTCATGATCATGACATCACGTACATTTCATATGGACTATGATTAGTCTACATTTCATTGACATCATGTGCATCTCATTAGTACATTCACGACATTTCATTTCACCTTCAACGCGTAATTTTTATATTTAATAATCTTTATCGCGTGAGTTTTTATTTTGTATATTTAACCCGTTACTTTCAAAAATGATCCCGAGGTATTTTTAAACTTACATTTAGTTCATAAAAACTATATTTTTAGTTTTCCTAGTGTTTCAAATTTATTTGGTATTTTAATCGTTAAAGTTTAATTATTACGCTGCTTTCTTAAAAATTTACGATAATTATTTTATCACCAATTTTCACAAGGAAAGTATTTTTACAATTTTTATCATCTCAATACAATCTATTTTGATTTACTAAAACTTACTTGTACCAAAAATTACCATTTACCTTACAAGTTACAACTAATTACACAATTTTACACTTTCTATACAAGTTTTACAAAAATTTATAATTTATACAAGATTTAAAAAAAAAAAATATATTTTGAGAGACAACCTCCCCAAAACCGCCAAGGGAGGGTGTGTCATAAATGTTGTATGGTTTATTTTTCTAATAATTCACTTCATACTAAAAAAGTCTTACACTCAAATTATTTTTCATTCATTCATTTTTATCAAAGTGTTAAACAAAAATTTTCTCTTCTTCCTTTTGCTTCTTAAACCGCCACAGCATCAAAGAACAACAAGGGATCAAGATTTTTGCAAAATCAAGTGTTTTACAACCTAGATTATATCCTTTATATGGTTTTGAAATAAAACCAAGGATATTTAAGTTAATCCTTGTTACCTACACCTCTTCACTATCACTTGTAAGCATGTTTTTATCATTTTCAAGTTTCCTTTTCATTTTCATATGTTTCTTTTCATTTTGGAGCTTATATGCATGTTATGTGATTTATACCATTTATTTCATGATTTTAGAGTTATATATACTTATGGTCATCCTATAAATATTCCCATGGTATTCTTTGGTCTTGATGGTGATTAGGAACCCATGACACCCTAAGAAGGTGTATGGTAGGATTAGATTAGTTTTGGAGTTGATTTGAAGGGATTAGAATAGGTTTTGTCCGAGAAAACTATTTTCGATAACTATATTTTAAGGTTCTGTCCTTAATTCGAATTTCTGGAAAACCTACTGTTGGTACGACATTTTGGCCTTGATATTTAGAAAATATACTTTAAAACGAATCCGTGGCCTTTTGAACGGATAAAACGGAGTTATAACGGTTGTGGTGAATTTTTAAAGTTTGACGACTAAACGTTTATTTTCGAAAATTTCAGCTTGCTGTTTTTAGTATTTTCGGTCAAAACGAGCCTTAAGCTTCACAAATTATTTCGACTTATCAAAATATATTAGTTTACTTCGATACGGTTAAGGACATATTTTACGAGAAAACGGATTTGAAACGACAAATATATGCACGCTTTTATAAAGTTGCCGTAAATATTATTTTCTCAAAAATTATATTATTTTTACGATACAAGTATTTCATTAGTCAGAAGGGCTATGTTTGCGCGCTTTTAACCATGATGTGAAACTTTTATAACGAAATGTCTTCTAGTAAAATCAAGTTCACCGCCATATTTTTCAAAACAAAAGCCGCTTGTCAAGCGGAGTTATAGTAAATTATTTACGGATGTTCAAACTTGGTCGAAACTCATTTTCTCGCACACAATTAGCAAAACCACCATCTTTAGCCTTTGATATCTTTATGATCGAGACCTTTTGACGAAAACTCCCGAATCGAAACTTCTAGATATCGATACAAACTTTCCAAAACCGCCGAGTTCGTTTCTAACGATCGACGACACCATTTTACGACTACTTTTCCGAGCCATTTTTGTTGATTTCATGATTTTTCCGACGACATTGTTTTGCGACGAAAAGTGGTAATTTCACCAAAATCATTATAAAACCATTGTAGGATGACATTTTGACGTAAAACATGTAAAGTCATTTTGAAGGGTCAAGACGCCAAAAGAGTATTTTTCGACGACGAGTAATATTTTCAAAACCCGTAAATGGTATAAATAACATACGGCGTGCATGCATAACATTACATTGCAACTCATGACATATCATATCATTCGTAATAGGTCCCGTTGACGATTACATTAAACCTCGTGTACTCACTTTTGCCGTTATTCCGCTTTATCCAAGTGAGTTTTCATAGCCCCGCTTACATGCTTTCGATTATTTTCAAACCCACGGGAGAATACATTGCACTACATTTTTTTTGTACGATACCAAGTATGTTAAATTCATTACATTGCTTAAGTTACCGTGATTTGCCAATTTGAAAGTCCCCATTACTTGAACATGAACCGTTAATCTTTGAAGCGAGGATGAGTGGATAGATCTATCGAGGGTGACGCCCATCCGGTTGGTGAATCCCAACCAGCAAACGGATGCATTTCATTTGATGGTATTACGGAGTTGTCCGCAAACACTCAGGGCATACATTATTGAACAGTAGTTTCGGGGTCATGGGCTTAGAGCAATTGTAACATTATTTTTACGTGATCGATTGTCATGCATGGTCTATACTTGTGTAGTCGATAAAACATTTACATAAACCTATGATTTCTCACCAACATTATTGTTGACCGCTTTTAGCAATGTATTTTCGTGTAATCGAGGCATTCATCATGACATGGTTTAGGGACCTACATTTTGAGTCGCAAGGCCGACTTACATTATGTACATTATGGTACTTTATTTCAAAACATCGCTTGATTTGTAACATGGATGTATTTTCGCAAACTTTGTAAACCTTTTGGGACCGATGTTGTACTGATTGTTTTTATGAAATATCCAACGATGTGTTTTTAAAACGACACTTTAGGTCGCTCAATATAACTGTGATGTGGTGCTATGACAACAATCCCTGTGAATTCCATTCCACCGCAAAATGTAAATTGGGCCTAGTTCCTCCTATAAATAGTCTTGTAAACCTTCTATTGAAGGTCGGTTGTTCACTTTTCTATTTCACCTAAGCTTAAACCTTTCTATTATATTCGTGTGTGTAGATAAGTGTTCATCCGATCTCTTCTTCATCTATTGATGCTTGTGTTACTAATATGGTGACCTAGCGGTGGTATTAATCGCCAACTAGTCATGTGAATCGCTTGTTGTTAAAGTGAGTTTTGGTCTTACACAGAACAACGGTTCCAACTTGGTCACGCTTAAAACCGATTTTTACACTTTTAATCCAAGATTCTTGTCCTTTCAACGCTTTTAGGTGTTAAAATATCTGCTTTTGGCAAAAAGTTTCAACCTTTACATGTGAATCATCGCTTTCTAGCTTGGTTTTTACGAGGGCATCATTCTACGATAACTGCTTTTATAAGCTTTGGATCATCAAGTTTCACACTTTTGTGTTATTTTGGTGATATTGAAGATACTTCATCACAAAAATCGGCTTAGAAACATCTTTGGGCAAAATCATTTTAGGAGGAGTTCTATGCGTAATAAAACCCTAAAACTACGCCAGAATCGCTCCTTGGTTCGATCTTCGCCAGAAAGCACTCCGTGTTTTCTTGCTTGGATAAGCCCGAAACATCGTCGACTTTGGATATCTTTTGCCTTTGTGATAGTGTAAAAGATCTTTTAAACAAACCCTAATTTTACGCATAAGCATAAGCTTACGCGTAGAATTGCTACGCATAAGATTATTCTTACGCCTAAGCTCCGCTTACGCATAAGTTAATCCTACGCCTAAGTTTTCTACGCTTAACTTTCTGTTTACGCATAACTTTAGTGTTTTCTCATTTCTTACGCTTAATTCTCATTGTTACGCGTAAGGTGGTGTTTTTACTCGTAAGTTCTTTCTACGCGTAAGGTTCTAATCTTCGCATAAACTGGTTTTCTACGCTTAAGGACTTCTTCAACAAACAAAGTTTCATTCGACTACAAAGATCCATCAACAACACAAGTTATCAAAAAAATTTAGGGAGACTAAACGTTCAATTTTACGCGAGATTCAAATTTTGGTTTAATCTGTGAAAATTTTGGTCAAAATTCAAATTTTGGGTCAAAATTCAAATTTTCAGGTAAAATTTGGCCAAAATTGTTATAACTCAAAATTTTCTTACAACCTTAGAATTGAATTTTATAGTGAATTTCAACTTTTGAGAGTCAAAATTTTTCAAAATTATTTTTGGAGGGAAATTGAAATTCACTATATCGGCCTTCTGTGTGCTATATCGACTTCGCGACCTTTTCTCTTTGATTCTTCTACACGGGAGAGACAGTGTTTAAATCAATGGATTCTTATCTTTGAAAAGACATCCGTGGAATTGTACGCAAGATGGAAACCATTCAAATTCTAATGATTAACAATTCCAACCGTCGACATCATCAAATTCCGATATCCCGCATCATGCAAGGTGCAAGAGTTGATGTACATGAAAGGAATGCTCAAATGGACGTTGAGAATGTTGTGATTATCGCATCGCTTTAATGCGGACAATGAGGTTGTAGCATTGAAAAGCGTGGATGACAAAGCAGCAGATCCGGAGAAGATATCATACTTAACTACGACACCGAGCCCAACTGCGACGAAGAACAAATGGTCGAGGAAGATATCTTACCCACCTATGACACCGACACATAATAGATGGTCGAGGTACAATCTACCGCTGATCATATTCTCGATCAAGAATGCGACACAACATCTTCGAGCAACTTTGAATTTAGTAATGAAGGAGAGGTTGACCAGATGTGTTGCACAATGTCCGCATAACTATCTCATGTCCGAGCCCTTACTTGTTAACAATTCAATCTGAACGTCAAATCAAACTCTTGAATCGAAACATTCTTCTCAAAGACCATTTCGCGGTTTCAAAAGATTTTTCAAAACTTGAGGCTCATTGCATCTCTCTGAACTTAAACCGCAAAACAATGTTTTAAACTCGAGCCAAAAGTAAATCTTTGAATGAACAAAGTAATCGTGTGGATACATTAGTTAAAGAAAATGAGCATTTAAAGGCTCAACTTCAAGCAAAGGGGCTTGCACATGTTGCTTTACAAAACAAACCGAGAAGATTAACTGCAAGAGTGTGGATACTAAGTTTACAAAACCAACAATCTTGGGAAATCGTCTCTACAACCTTTCGTAAAACAATCGGTAGTTAGACAACCAACCGCATTTAAATCAACGCTCAAAATATTCAAAACCACGGTTTCCTCCCAAGTTGTTGAGAATAATCATTTGATAAAACCACCACTCCACATTCGGCCTAAGAATAATGTTTATTTCATTAAACATGTTTCGTTAAACTTGTTTCATTATACCGCTCATTAAACCTCAACATGTGGTCGCTCCGGAAAATCTATGATTAGTTCGAACATTGTGTCTAAACCGAGCATTAAAATTAAAAATTCATATGATTCAAATGACGCATACAAGAACTAAGATCTAGAAAAGGCTAGAAAAGGGCACTTCTTCAAAGGATGGAATCTTAGGTTCACAACCTAGTGTATCACCTTCGAGTGTATTCTCGAACACTACCGTAGTAGCAAACCAAAACCTAAGTTAACTCAACAAACAGTTAGAAATAAACCCGTTGATCTAAATGTAAACCGTCGAAACCTAATAGGTGGATCCATATAGGACACAGACTCTTCCCAAAAGAAGTTTCAACATCCTCTAGATCTAACCTTAGATGGATACCAACGGTAGATTTTCAAAACTCATAGTCTTGGGTGGATTCCTCTGCAAGATACTAAGTAGTTGCACCAAAACAAGTGGGATACCCACAACATCCATCCCCGAGGCGAAAGGAAATCATCATAAGAGCATGTTCGGTGTCAAGAAGATAATTGACACTACATCTTTATGTTTCTAACATCCGGAACCCGCCACACTTGGGATCCATGTTTTCTCTTTCTTGCCCCCTTCTATTTTTCTATGCAGTACAATATGGCTTCTCTCGCAATATAAACAGAGGACCTGCTTTCTCACCGTCTAAAACTTAATGATCCATCACCGCAGTACAATGCCTATGGCTTATACTTAATCACCAAAATGGGAACATTGCTTGCTCCTCCGGTTAAAGATTCTCCAAAAGTCGTAGCTTCGATGTATCGAATGTTTCACCGCACAACCCGCTAATACTCTAATTTCGATACACCAATCTACAACAACAACCGCTCTTGTCAGAATCGCACTTCCAATCGAATCTTCGATAATGAAGATCAAACTGCTTCCAACAACAATGACACGGTGATGATCAACAAAATGATTAAACAAAGCGGTTTATCGCAGCTTGATTCTCACGAGATATTTATGGTACTTCACACTTGTTCTCTATCTCCTTATACATGGTTTCATTGTCTTCAATTCATCATCAACATACGTGGTGTATGATTCGAATCATTGAAAACATCGAGGGGAGAGTGTGTAGTGGTCATTGCTTCCTTGTTCTTCTACATGCTTCTTTGCGAAACCCAATGCCTTCTTGAATTTCTTCAATTAGGGTGAAGAAATAAGACGATCTCGTGGCTCAAACGCCTCACTTTGGATTTATCGTCTCAATTTCATGGGTGATCTTGTGTGAAGTTATCCAAATATGATGTTATGATGCCTCACACACGGTCTTGGTATCGAGTTATTGCATATTCACGGTGATTAGTATTCGAAGACCACAACATTCTGTGGGAAAGTCATATCATTTCGCCTTTCATGGTTTGTTTTGTGTGATGCGCCTACATACGTGAGAAGATCTTGTTGGTTTCGGCATTTTACCCTCGAACGGATCTTCCGCAATTAGTCATATTTTCTTTGTGTGGTTTATCGCTCATCTACTAATTTCGCACGCATCTTCGAAACCTTCAAAAGTTAGAAAAATGTAGACTTCATCAAAGTTTCAAATCTGCTAAAGATGGTTGTCGGTTTGGGGAAGCTTATTCGAAACTTCTTCACAATGGCTTCGAGTATAACAACTTGGAACCCGTAATAACCGCTTAAACTTCCCGAACCCCATCATCACCGAACTAAGCCCCACTTACACGCCAACAAATGGAAAGGCTATTTGCTCCTCTGCTCGGTGTGACGATATCGATGAACGTGCTCGGTGTATCCATTGCTTCACCGCTCGACCGATAATCCTCTTATACCGATACACTGCTACAATAACTCTTTGAAGAAGCACCACCAGTTGACTCTACAACAACAGTTGAACAAACTGCTTCCAACGACGAACCAAATTGCTAATGTTCTTAATGAAGTACCCCACCGCAGATTTTGATCCAAATGCGTTCTTTAACCCGTTTGCCAATGAAATCTGCGCACGATGTCGCTGAATCATCAACAAACCATTTGAATCCTCAAAATTAGCACAATGTATACCAACATCAACCCTCTACACATCGATGGACAAAAGATCATCCTCTTGAGAATATGATTGGCAACCCGAATCAACCAACAGAACGAGACAACGTCTTCACACGGATGGTGAACATCATTTATGCTCTCCACCGTCGCCAACTGAACCTAAAACATTAAAGATGCAATGACAAAAGACAACCGGATTGAATCCATGCAAGAAGAACTCAACCAATTCAAACGTCTTGAAGTATGGGATCGGTTGAAAGACCAACAGGGTCTCGTCATTGGTCTCAAATGGATTTGGAAGAACAAATTGATGTCTTTGAAGGAACGTGTCGTAAACAAGTCACGTCACGGTGGCTAAGGGTTATAAACGGTGGAAGAGGTATTGACTTTGAAGAATCATTTGCTCGGTTGCTCGTCTTGAGGTTGTTCGGATTTTTCTCGCGTTCGCGACTCATATGAATATAACGGTCTTCGGATGGACGCCAAAACCGCTCAATGGTCAACCGAAGAAACGGTTTATGTCGACCACCGGAAGGATTCGTTGATTCCGAGTTCCCGAACCATGTCTACAAACCGAACAAAGCTCTATATGGTCTCAAACAAGACCCTCGGGCGTGATACGATAAGTTATCATCCTTCCTTATTGCCAATAAGTTTACCAAAGGTTCGGTCGACCTACACTCTTTATACAATATCACGGGCTCACATCTTAATCGTTCAAATCTATGTGGATGACATCATTTTGGGTCAACACATTTAAAATACTCAAATGCTTTTGCAAAACTTATGACAAAACATTTTGAAATGTCCATGATGGGTGAACTCACATTCTTCCTTGGAATGAAAGTTCATCAATCACCTCGTGGTATTTTCTTGAGTCACCCAAATATGCCCTTGAATCATTAAACAAATTTGGAATGCAAAGCGTGACACCTATGCCACACCAATGGCTCATACCAAGAAGCTAGATCTTTGATTTACATGGGAAATTGGTGGATCCTACCAAATACCGTAGTATTATTGGGTCTCTCATGTATCTAACACTACTTGAGACCTCATATTGTTTTAGCCATATCTTTGCTCCGTTATCGATCGCGACCAACCGAAACCCACCTCTCTTAGGCTAAAAGAATCCTCCGATACATCAAGGGAACCATTAATTTGGGGATCCGTATCCGAAGGATTCTAGTTTTGAACTAATCGCTTTTCTGACGACCGACCGGCCAGGATGCTTAGATTCACGGAAAAGTACTTGAGAGCATTACAATTTCTTGGTGATAAACTCGTGTCATGGCAATCGAGAAGCGGATTGTACATCGTTGTCCTCAACCGAGCGAGAATATGTAGCCATGTCGTGTTGTGCTCAAGTCATTTGGATGAGAACACAACTCAAAGACTATGGTTACGTGTTTGACAGAATCCCGATGTCTTTGCGACAATCGGAGTGCTATTGCGATCTCGTGCAACTCGCTTCAACACTCAAATCAAAGCACATCGATCTTGATATCATTTCATCAAGGACCACGTGGAGCAGTACCGCTGAATTATACTTTGTGGGTAATCGAATACCTCATCGCGGATCTTCTCACCAAAGCCTTAGCTCACGCTAGGTTTAATGAGTTGGTCCACCGGATTGGTATGCGGTGTTTGACTCCAGAGGAGCTGGATGAACTCTTATAACATTCTTAAAATCAGTCAAACACCAAAACATCTTTTGTAAATATTTTTCAAAAACAAAATACAAAAATATAAAATCAGAAAATCTAAAAAATATTCATCTATCTAAATTATTTCAAACATCGCAAGTACAAATCTTCAGTCAACACTTTGTTCTATCAAATCTTTCATTTTTTTCCCCGAACAAGTGTTGAGGGGGAGAAAGTAAATATTTTCAGTTTCATAAAACCTTGTACTTTCATGTTTTCAAAAATATGTTGTTTCTTCCAAATGGTGGATACGTTTCTTGTCAAATACTCTCCTGACTCAAATGTCTTCAAAATTCAATATTTCAAAAGTCGGGGGAGTATCGTTAAGTTTCTTGCCTTACATGTGTTTTGTCTAACCTAAGCGGAAGTTAAAGGATCTTGGTTGGAACCTCTTTTAAGGTTGAGGGATGAATGTGTCAACTTGGCAAATTAATTTTAACAAAATCATTTACTCCTAAACCACTAAGATCAAACGGCCCAAATCAAATCTTCTAAATCCGTTCAAGCTGTTCATAATCGTAAGTTCTAAATTGCTTTGATCAAGATTCTAAACAAGGATTTCAAAAATCTTTCAAATCCAACGGTTAAAACTCTTTAAACGATTTTGGAAAATTGTTCACTCGAGCAATTGGGTGTTTATGCATAAATGTGTTTGGATTGAAATGAGTTGTGTTAAAACCTTTCTTAGTGTCTATTAAACTTTTTCAATCGTCAAAAGCCATCACAGATCTTAAATTTCATTAATTTGAATTCTAGGGTTCTTGCGCTCATCTAGGGTTTTTCTATTCGTGATATGTTAATATGTAGTCAAGAAAGTGTTAGAATAAGTTTATATGCATGTTTTTAACCTTTAAATTAGCCGAAACATCTAAACTGTATGAATTTAAGTTTTAAGTTTTTAGGGTTCATCTCCATAAATCTTCCGATTACGTGGTGGAAATGTGTTAAATCTTGTTCCATTGCACTCATATGACATCTAGGACACTCGAAACATTCTTGTTTGATTTGTGTAGCTATATCCCTTACACGTTGATTAAGGGTTTAGGGTTTAAGTAATTTTCCGCCTAAGTCTTTACGTGTGTATCGATATGTTCTTATGCTTGTTTTGTGATCTAAAAGATGTTTGGAATTAGCGCAATCAAGTTTTCATGTTTATAGTTAACGAGTTAATTATTCGTAATGTCGGAATCTTGGTGTTCAAACCGTTACGCTTAAAGAATACTTTTATGCGTAAAGGTAACGCTAAGAGAAATCTTACGCCGTAACTCTTACGCATAAGAGGTCTGATGGATTACGCGTATCTTGGAAAGATATTCAGAAACAAGGCTTGCTACGCATAAGCTTTACTCTTACGAGTAAACTTTACGCTGTAACATCTTGCTTATTCTCTGCGTAAACCTAAAGCCTTTGAACTTGTCTTACGCGTAAGAAACTATTACGCATAAGCTTGGTCTTACGCTTTAGCTTACTCCACGCATAAGCTCCTTTCTTCGCATAGGATCCTTGTTACTCATAACCCACTTGCTCACTACATTTTGGCCTATTACGCATATGTTACTTGTTAAATGTTACGCATAAGTCACAAATACCTAATGTTTCGTATAAGCTGTCAAAAGTTAATATGTTGTGTGTTAAGTGAAAAATTGGACTTTGAAATTTCACGTTCACGTAACTTATCACATCAACTTCATACAATTGGACAAATGTGACTTAGGACTTGTAACTAACATAAACATGTTACCATCAAACAAGGAATTAGATAATAAATCGAGACTAAAACAAACACATTGTGTTTCCATATGTCCGTCCTTTTGTCTAATGTCTTCGGATCACAAATGGTCGCAATTCAAGCAAACATCAATGCCCGGTGAGCTTCGATGGCAAACACATTCCCAATGGATACGACAAAACAATTGGCATGAACAATCTCCGTGTCATCTTCAACAACTTCATATGCTCATAATCATCTTGCGAATGCTGTGGGACATCCTTACGCAACATCCATTCAAATTCATGCTCACAAAGTCATCCGATGATGAGTATGATTCAATGGAAGAGGAAATAAAATTTCATAAGACATTAAAGCGAAAAGGATGAAATACCATGCTTCAACCTTTCCGGTTAATCAACCCGGTGGGGCGGGAGGGTCAAGTAGTAGTCCTCCACTTATGGAAGATCCATTGCAAACATCTCTTACCCCATCCGATCCGGTTAATCAACCCGATAAGGATCGGTGTCACTTGTCACCACAACTGTTGAAATGAAGCAACCACAACAACAACTAAAACATCCGCAAGAAGAAAATCATGGTGAAGATGTGGAAATATATGACGAAGGAGATTACGATCATGATAAGGATGAAAGAGTCCACGATGATGATAATTTGGCGGTGAGAGAAATGATTCGAAAAGAGGCAAAAGAAGTCGCTAGAGCGAGAAGGAAAGCGTTTAAGAAGGAATCGGAACAACTACATAGTTGACAATCCAATACACATACCTCAACGGTCTTACGAACTACCTCTTGACACTTCCACCAAACCCACTCATCATCTCAATCATCACCTCCATCAACATAAGAAACACCTATGTCAACAACAAAATCATTAAGGCAACTCCATCCAATGATTCGACAAATGGTTAAGCGTGTTATCACCACTACACAACAAGCTACACAACCACCACCATCCGATCAACCAAGGGATTGAAACCACACCACCAATGGATAAAACCGTTGATCACTTTACATACACCGGTGGTGAGGATCACGACATACCGAGCCCCAACCGAACCTCAACCGAAATTTAGATCAAGTATATTCTGCACTCCTTGTTTTCATACACTTCAAATCAAAGAGCGTGTTGAAGTTCTCCTCCCTGGGTCGAATCTTACCTAAATTCTACACTTCATCGGAATCAATCAAGAACCTCAACAAAATCGTTCATAAACAAAAGTTTGGGTTTGTCTGCCAAAGTGAAAATCATCATTCTTGCTTCATGGCTTCGATGATATTCACTAAGTTCTATGACGCCACCACGGAGATGGTTCAAGATGGATTGGCATATCGATTGAAGGACATTGAGTTGGGTATAATTGAGGCGAAGATATGGAATTCAAAGGATCTCAAGGATGCTCGTTGATTTATCACTAGGATTGATGAATGTTTGATTCATCGGGATCGGATCTGCCGTTGGAGAGCTATGGGGAGGATGACCAAACTTATGATTCGACTTACCAACGTCCTCGGATAGTTGATGGTCGTTTGCAATCATTGGGTACTCTTTAACTCTCTTGATTGTGATTTTGTTTGGTTGATTTATTCATAATGGCTTGTGCACATATAACAGTGTACAACCCGTTCTTGTAATGAAAGGACCACGTGAGTACGCTTGGTCATAATCCTATAACAGAGCGAAGCTTCTTACTTTTGAGTAAAACCTATCAAACCTTTCATTTTCAAAGGTTTTGCTCAAAAGAACAAGTACTTCCCTTATAATTTTTCAAAACCTCAACCGTTTATATCACTTGTTGAGGGGGAGTATTTGCCTTAAAAACTTTGTTCACAAAAAGTTCTTTGTATAATCTTCCCACTAAATTCAAAATGGTCATATTTATTCTCAACATTTCTTCAAAAATAACATTTATATGCCATTTTTGAGGGGGAGAAAATATGTGATAAGAAATATGTTGTGATTATGCTATTGATTCCTCGTGTGAAAAGACTTCAACCCATGAATTGACGGGATCTGAACAGTCATACATTGAAAATATTTGTCTTCCAAGACTTATCCAAGTAAATCGTACCATTAGAAGCTCCCGATAGACATGAACTTTGACGGGTTTGACAACCTTCCGGGGTTGTCCACATCTTCAAGGTAGTTATTAGAGCTAGTTGTCACCTAAAAGCTGACAATGTATCTCTTTAACTATACAACGTAATCGTGTCTTGCAAGGGATTGTCTATCTTGAGTCGATCAATTCAAAAAGTGCGCGCTCCTTCCTCACTGTGCAAATTTCCGTTAAAACTCTTAAGCACATGTTGAGGGAGAGTATTTCTGAAAATCTAAAACTCTTGAAGTGTTCAAACATGTTTTTCATTCACAAACACTTTGAGAGATTTTCATGAAAAATGGTTTTATGGCAACGGAGTTATAAGGTGTTTAAGGTTATGAATAACCGTCCTATGATCCACCAGAGTCGGAGGGATCTACCCAAGGACACTACCAATAGTTATAATTAGAAGTCCTTAGGTATGATTATAAAAAGGAGAAAATGAGAATTGGAGAAAGAAGGAGTTGAAGAATTAAAAAGAAATGCAAAGAAAAGGGTGAAAAGAAATAGCCCTCCGTTATTCAACTTAGAAGCGACACCGTGTTCAATTCATATACTCTTGGTTGTCATTTAATGACACCGGTATTGAAGATTAAAAGTCGTCATGGACCCGATGGCGCATGCACTAAACCTTCTTAGCCACTCAAGTTTCTCCCAGCGGATGCTTGTTTCATTCTCACAGAAACCCTACATAATCTATCGGTTTCTCTTAGAGATTGTTGATATTGAAGAGAGACCCTCTCCTAGTCTCCGCCAGGAAAACCAAAACGCACTATTGAGTCTAGAGCCACGAGATTCATCAAAAGATCTCTTAGGTACACTTGACATTTCATCACTTGTTGTATAACAATAAGAACATCGATGATGCGTTATCGAGTCCTTCAGATCTTAGCAATCATCGAGAACATTTATGAGAGGTTCACAATTGTGATCCTCGGTGATTGAATGGAAACTCTGCCGGGTCAACATCATCTGACCACGACGGCGGTAGGTCACTTTGGTAACTCCCCGGATTACGCTTAGTGTGTCTCAAGCGGTCTACGATCGTGAGGTGATGCTTGTGTACCTCGGCGACTCATCCGAGCGTAGGTGTACTTGATACATCGCGTTATCTCACTTGTGGGACTCCGGTTGAGAACAGCCTTTGTGAGAATCGAGTTGTGTTTTCACACTATCTTTGTTAACACTCTCGAGTTCAAACTTGTAAGCTTGGAATCCGCTTATTACTAACCCTTCTTATGTTTTCTTCTTATGGAAGCTCGGAGCGGAATGATCGTCTGATTCTTCACATGCTCATGCCAACATCATCACTAATGGAAGTTCTCTCAAAAGGCAACACAAAGTCGAATGATTCTTCATCAAGTCAAAGAATCTACAAAGTTAAAGACTTAAAGAACTTCATCGATCGAAATCCAACGTCAAAGAGCGTGTGAGCATGTTGAAGAATGACGTGGAGACACTAGAGCAACGAAGCAGACCTGAGGCAAATTTAATGCAGACAACAACAACATACTATCACTACCATCACAAAGAACAATGATCATAGAACAAAGATAATGATGACGTCAAAGCAAAACTGTTCAAAGAAAACAATTTCTCTACACTAGGGAGATTGTTCGAATCAAGACACCTCTTCACACAAGAAAGAAGAATGTCAAAAGACGTCAAAGCTACTATTAAATCAGCACCTAAATCGTTTATCACTCTTTCATTCATCACTAACACTTAGGGGGAGAATGTTGGAATCACTCCTAAACCTTAATTGAAGTGTTAGTGATTCATATGTAATAGTTAGCTTAATATGGCATTTATGTTAGTAATTAAGCCTTACGCTTATGTAGAAGGCCCATAAGCCTAGGCCAAGCCCAATAAGGAAAAGGATGGGAACTTGGAGTGTTGCCCTAGTTCCCTCCTATAAATAGTCTTGTAAACCGTCTATTGAAGGTTGGTTGTTCACTTTTCTATTTCACCTAAGCTTAAACCTTTCTCTATTATATTCGTGTGTGTAGATAAGTGTTCATCCGATCTCTTCTTCATCTATTTCTTCTATTGATGCTTGTGTTACTAATATGGTGACCTAACACCCTGCAACTTGACCTTTGTCTTCCTTGATACGCTTATACACAATTAATGTGTTGGCAAACACCAAATCAACCCAACTAACAAGATCCGAAACCATAAACACTATCATAATAACGGACCCGATTAACAAAACCCAATCCAAAACAAACCTAACATACATCCACTCGCGTCTTTGAAACACACATCTAGTCAAACCCGTTCGTAAAAAAACAAAAAAACAATGAAAGGCAGGAGCATATTCGTCTCAGGTTTTAAGGATGTGAAGGAAGAAGAAGAAGGTGAGGTCTTGTTCAGAATCCACTGTAATGGGTTTTTTGATTATATCCCACTCAGGTATGAAGGAGGTTCATTAATTAATTTGTGTGCCTTTACCAATGATAGGGATATATTTAGTTCAAGCCTTGATAATGTATTATCAGAGATTAATGAACAAAAATGGGCATTGTTTTTCTGTGATCCTAAAGAATCCTTAGAAAATGGTTTGCATTTGATTCATACTGATGATGATGTTCATACTTTGTTTGTACTGGCTGAAACACATGAGTTAGTTGATATCTTCGTTGCACACAAGCCCCAAAAGTTAGCACAATTTTACTTAAAAAACATCAGTTTTGAAGTTGTGGGTTGGGTAGAGCAAGATGCTAACTTTAGAATGCTTAGTCCATCACCTTTTAGGACTAGACATAAATGGCAGGGGATAGATAAGAAAAAAATGCAGGGGAGTGGAACGAAGACACCAACAGTGAAAGGTGGTATCGTAATCAAAGAGGAACGAGGGGTTATAGCTAAAAAAGGGAGAAAATTAAAGGAAAAGGAAAAGGAAAGCTGATTGAGGAAGAAGATGTTTTGCACAAAAAAAAGGGGAAGGAAGTTGTTCAAGAATTTAAGCGAGGTTTAGATGGGAAGGGGAAGGCTAAAATGGTTGAGTTTGCAGGGTTTGATGTTGAGAAATTGCCTGGTTTTGATGGGAAGAGGAAGGTTGTTGATGTTTCTAGCGGTGCTAAGACACCCTTTAGGAGCAAAGAAAGGATTACAAACTGCGTCCTTGCACTGTTCGCCCAAAGGCCATCCTAGGTGATGTTTCAGTGATGAATACCATGTCATGTATTTAATTCCTTTAAGTTGTAATAGTACAGTACCTAACTTATATGTTTGTTGTTTGCATACTTGTTTTTGCAGACAAGGTAGCAGTAGCATCATCACTTTAAGGTTCATGTTTTGTGGGTTCAACAGTTTATGGATATCGATCAGAGATGTGTAGATCATTTGAAGGTTCAGAGTTGAGCGCTTTGAAGTGGGAACCGCATCATCTTTTATATTTTGTGAAATGTCGGTATAACCATGTATCGACAATGACTCAGTAGTATAAGTTATTTTCAGTTTCATCAAACATTGAACATATAGTTGTTGTTATAAGTCAACTTGCTAAATAGTTAGTTATGTATAAATTTGTTTGTTTGTCTGGGTAAAATGCGCGAGATCATATATTGTTTAGCATTGACTTTTATAAAGTCATACTTAACATGTCAGGTATAATAGTATAATTCGCTCAAACAATCACCCCTTTATGTGTTGGGGGAATAGTCTTGGGTTATAATTAACTAAGGTGTGGTATGCCCAAGTTTGTCCCATCGCGATGCGCAGGAATAAGTTTAGAGACCAACGGTGTATTTTAAAAAAATGTTGGAAAAATATATTTTAATACACATCAAAAATCGGGTTGGCCCGATACGCTTCAAGCCCGACGGGTTGACCCGGTTTAATTGGACTTGTTTTTGACCCAACCCGTCGGGTTGAACCGGTTTAAATCGACCCATTTTTTAACCAGAATGGTTCAATCGGTTGAGCCGCCCGGGTCGAACCGGGTTTCAAAACATTATGTTTAATCCCCAAATCTTCAAACTTTTATTATTTTTCGTTTATAACTCATAAACTTTTTTTATCACTAAACGATTTGTCGCTATAAAATCTCGTTACTATGTACGCTACTCGTCTAGTATATAAAATATGATAGAAATATAAATATTTTCATATTTTGTGTCGTCTTTTAAAAACATAAATTTTTTGGCATTAACTGCTAAACATGAAGCTTGGTCGCCTCAAGCTATCTATAACTTTGTGGTTGTGGGTCATAATTTTTTTGGGAGTTCATACACGAAGGAAATGCATAAAAAAGAAACGAACAACCAATGTTACATGTGTGCATACGTCAAAGGTCCCTGGCCCTTTTTTCAAATCAATAAACCATGTTAGACATTAAGTTATAAAGATTCCAATTGTATAAGAGGATAAGGTATCGCGATGACGAATAAGATGTTATTGGTATGTTATTTCAGCGTCACATTATACACTTTCTAATAACACATTAATAATTAAAAACCCTTCTCTCATAACACACCACTAACATTATCTGCAAGTCCTATAAAATACCCTACCAAATATATTACTCACTCACAATACAACTAAAAAAAAAGACATAAAGATTCATTTGGCGTGAGTCAATGCAATGGCTCAAAACATAAAATGTACTTTTGACTCACGAATGTTACAAGTGATGGTATGCATTTGGCATGTCATTGGTATTCTTTTTTTCTTCCTTTGGCATGTTAACAAACTCCATACCATGAGCTCTAATAAAACATACTACCTCCGTCTCAAACTAAGTAACATGTTTGATTTTTTAGTCTTATTTTTTTATTTTTATTATTATTTTTTTTTTGAAAAAGGCAATAGATTAAAAGAACGACAAGGCCACAACAACAAAAGCGACTAGCCCACTCCCATAGATTTTTTAGAGTCTTTATTGTTAAATTTTGACCGTAAATACTTTTATTTGTGTTATATAATACTTGATGCAAAATATATGAATGAATTGAGTTTCAATGTATTTTTATTGGTGTCAACTATTATATATACAAATAAAATATTAAGTCAGTTCATGACATTTATTTTAGGACGGAGGAGTTAACGATTTGGCATTTATATATTTTTTAAAGGAAATCTTAATAATTTTAGGACTACGCACTTAGTAATGTCAGCAATAATTGTCTAAGTCAAAACTACACAAATTTAAACTTGTAACAACCTTTGTTGATTATGTTTTGATGATTACAAGTGACTATAGATGAAAGACATAAAAATGATAATACTATAAAAGCACTAGCATTACAACTTTTATTTAGCCACTTTTCCTACAGTTAATCGTTAGAAATTCTATTGTTCGTTAATAACTTTAGTATTTTAACAATAAAGATAAGCAAATAACTTTATAGATTCTTTTAGTTTAGATATGTCAAATTATCTATGTTAGATTTAAATGTTTTCTTGCAAGTGGTTAGACTTCAACTCTTATTACCATACAACATAATCGAGATGTATATGTGTATATGACAAGAGTTAATGCCTTAAACCGCAAGTCCACAACAAGGCGTGGCTAAGACAGATCCTTGTTAGTAACTTTCTCAATGAAAAAAATATTATAAATAAGAATATTCGTTACAGCTCTGAACAAAATAAGAAGCCAAATAAAATACGGGTAGAAGACCTACACAAAAAAATGCAGTTTCATTTTTATATAATTAGCAAAACCCAAAAAAAAGTTTGCCTTCAAGTTTTATCTAATTTAAAATAAGTTTGCCTTAAAGTTTTATGTAATTTAAAATTTCCGATATCTATAATGTTATTGTAACAAAAAAATGTATAATAAAAATAGGGCAAAACGCATAAAAAATATTTATCTTAGGTCCAATTTCAATTAAAGGTATTATTTTTTTTATTTATTTATTTATTTTTTTTCTTAATTTAAGGTACCCGATTTTTGTGTGTGTGGCGATTTTTTTTTTTTTTTTTTTTTTTTTTTTTTTAACTTAGTTAACCATTTCGTTAAGAAATAACATGTTTGGTCCTTGAGTTTGTATAGGCGTTTCGTGTTTGACCTTTTTCGTCCGTTTCATATATTTGTAAAAGTTTTCATCCGTTTTTATCGTTTCGTCCGTTTTACATTTTCATCCATTTTACATGTTTTTTTAGTTTTACACATTTTAGTCCGTTTTTGCGTTCTCGTCCTTTTATGCATGTTTCGTCCGTTTTACGTTACCATCCGTTTTACGTTTAGTCTCTTTTGCATGCTTAGTGCGGTTTTACGTTTTGTCCGTTTTACGTTTCGTCCGTTTTGCACTATTTTCAATTTTACATGTTTTAGTACATTTTAAGCGTTTACATCATTTCTGGGTTTCGGCCGTTTTGCACGTTTCGGTCCGTTTTGCGTTTACATCATTGCAAGTTTTCATCCGTTTTGCGTTTGGTTGAAGCGTGCAAAACGTGGAAAAGGATGAAGCGTGCAAAACGCGAAACGCAAAAACGGGCGAAATCGAATATAGACGGCGTGTAAACGGACAACGTCGGCGAGATCGGCGTGTAAAAATAGAAGAAAACGTGGAAAAAGGATGGAAGCGTCAAAAGCGGACGAAACATCGAAACATCGGCGGCGTAAAAGCATTTAAAATGTGAAAAACGGACGAACGTTAAAATGGACGAACGTAAAAACGCGGCAAAACATGCAA
The DNA here is from genome assembly GCA_022545495.1 of Chrysanthemum lavandulifolium. Classification (NCBI taxonomy): domain Eukaryota; kingdom Viridiplantae; phylum Streptophyta; class Magnoliopsida; order Asterales; family Asteraceae; genus Chrysanthemum; species Chrysanthemum lavandulifolium. Next base: position 102,611,944 of record CM040238.1, on the reverse strand, counting down.
AACGGACCAAACGTGCAATAACGGATGAAACGTGCAACCGGGACGGCGTGCAAAAGCGGACCAAACGTTAAAAGCAGGCGTGCAAAAGCGGATGAAACGTGTAAAGCAGACAAAAACATGTAAAACGCGAAGAAACGTGCACAAATAGACGAAAACGTGCAAAAGACATAAGCGTGTAAAACGGACATAAGCGTGTAAAGCGGATGAAAACGTAAAAAACACATAAGCGTGTAAAAGCGGACGGCGTGTAAAGCGGGGCGGAAAATGTGCAAAAGCAGGCGGCGTGTAAAACGGACGGCGTGTCAAAGCGGAAGAAAACATGTAAAATGGGCGGAAGCGTGCAGCGAGCGGCGTGCAAAAGCGAATCGAAAGCGTGCAAAAGCGGACGAAAACGCAAAACGGATGAAACGTGTAAAACAGACAAAAACATGTAAAACGGACGGCGTGGAAAGCGGATGAAAACTTGCAAAATAAAGCGGGCAGGTGTAAAACGGACGAAAATGTTCAAAAGCAGGCGAAAATGTGCAAAACAGCATGCGGCGTAAAAAAAAGAAAGCGTGTAAAATAGGCGAAAACGCAAAAATGCAGACATAAGCGTGTAAAAGCGGATGAAAACGTGTAAATGTACATAAGCGTGTAAAAGACGATGACGTGTAAAGCAGACGGAAAATGTGCAAAAGAGACGAAACGTGTAAAGCGGACGAAAACATGTAAAAATGGAAGGAAGCGTGCAAAAGCGGACCAACGCAAAACGGACCGAAAGCGTGCAAAAGCGACGACGGCGTGCAAAAACGGATGAAAACATGTAAAGCGGACGGCGTGGAAAAATGATGAAAACTTGCAAAATAGACGGGCACTGTAAAACGGACGGCGTTCAAAACATACGAAAACTTGCAAAAGCAGACGGCGTGTAAAACGCAGACAAAAAACGTAAAAGAAGAAAACGTGTGAAAGCGAGCGAAGCGTGTAAACGGATGGAAGCGTGTAAAGCGGACGGCGTGTAAAGCAGGCCAAAACGCAAATACGCGGAAAGCGTGTAAAAGCGGACGAAACGTGCAAAACATACTGGCGTGTGAAACGAGGCGAAGCGTGTAAAGCGGACGAAAACTTGTAAAGCGAATGTAAACGCAAAAGCGAAGGAAGCGTGTAGAACGGATGGAAACATGTAAAGCGGACGAAAACGTCGCGGCGGTGGCGATGTAAGCGAGCGGCGATGTAAAAGCGTAAAAAATGCGTGTAAAACGCAGGCGGCGTGTAACGAGCAAAACATATGCAAGCGTGTGAAAGCGGTGAAATGAACCAAAATGAAATGCCTATACAAACACAAGGACCAAACATGTAATTTACTAAAGAAATGGTTCACGAAAGTTGAAAAAACCTAAATCGGCTAAAAGAAAAAGTCGGTTACCTTAAATTGAGAAGAAAAAAAAGCGATCTTCCGATTGAAATTGGACATAACGTGAGTATCTTTTATCGATTTCTTGCGTAAAAATATTGCCCCCTTAAAAGTTTATGTGTATGATATCCATCGAAACAATGCGTAAATACCCTGTTAGCTTGTAAAAAATAATGAGTTTAAGCCGTTATATATTTTGTACTACTTCCGTTTCAAAATTAAAGTTCATTTGGACTTTTTGACTCCAACTTTGACTTTAAATATTTTTGTTTGTGTTATATAATACTTGATGCAAAATATATGAATCAATTGTGTTTTAAATATATTTTTTATTAGTATAATTTTTATAAATATTATATAATACAAACAAAACTATTTAAGGTCAAAATTTGATTCAAAAAGTGAAAACGAACTTATATTTGAGAACGGAGGAAGTAGTAAATTGTCCGATCATTAAAATTCAAAAACGATAAAAGAGCATGCAAGACTGATACAATCGAATTTTTGTGGAAACTATATACCACCTTCGGATCACGCTAGCGCTATAAGAAATATAATGTTAGACCTTGACAACTTTGGTTTGTCTTAACTATAGAGAGAGAAGGGAAAGTTCGTTTAAGATTTAACAAAAGTAAATTTATATTAAAATAATGCGATTATGTGCGTAAGCGGCTAGCAGCAATGTTAGAATTGATGTCTTCCACTTCCACCTTCCCAGTAGCGATCAAAACAGAACAGGACAACATCTTTCTATAAATACAATAATATTCATCTTGCACTTCTATAAACATAAACCTTTAAATCAAAAGCCAAAATTAGAAATATAAGAAATGGGATGGAAAGGGATACTGGGATTTGAATATGGAATAGTGCAGGCGCCTTTAGGACCCGATATTTCTGGCCCTGAGCTTGTTGCAGCTGTTGCTAACTCTGGTGCCATTGGCATCCTCCGAGCTCCTGATTGGGTCAGTTCTTTCTTCATTTCTGTTTTAAAGATATTGTTACCAGGTTCATCTTTCTATTTTTAGAAACTCATAAGAATCATACCATATAGATTGCTATTTTCTCTTTTTAAGTAGGGATTAAATCATAGAATAGCTAGGAACTTTCTTCATTGTCTAGTTTTGGTACGTGAACTAATTAAAAGATGTGCAATAGCAACGAACTTTTGTAAGTGTTCTGATTGCATTTTGATGATGTCATCACCGAAAGTCGACGCGTGTCAATTTATAACGTGATCGTCGTCAAAATGTCTTTGATTGGAACACTTATGAAAGTTAATTACTATTGCCAGTGTTGTAAATATCATTTCGGCGGTCCTCGGCGATCGACCGCCAAGCGGCATAATGGCGATATATCGATGATATAACGAGAGGCCTAAATTATAAAGAAATTAATTTTTTATAGGTATTTATATATTTTATATACATATTTATAAATATTTATTAGTTTTATTGTTATATTTAATATTTTAATTATATATTTTATATAAATATTACAAATTTTACATTGTATATGCATTTAGTTATGTATTTCCACTCTTAACCGATATTTGACCGATATTCCGATATTTGACCAATATTTGACCGATATTTTACCGATATTTTACCGATATTTGACCGATATTTACAAGATATGACCGATATAACCGATATTGACCGATATTTGACCAATATTGACCAACCGATAAATTTGACCGATAAGTGAAATATCGTATCGGTGGACCGCCGATAAGCGATATATCACTGATATATCGGCCGCCAAGACCGATATTTACAACACTGACTATTGCACATCTTTTAATTAGTTCACGTACCAAAACGAGACAACGAAGAAATTTCCTTGCTATTCTATGATTTAATCCCTTTTAAATATTATGTATGTTCTTCATTCATCACTTCTTAGTAAAAATTACCCTTCATCTTACTATTTTAATATGTTACTCTTAGCTAGAAAAAAAAAATTGTTACAAAACTCAATGAAACCGTTATATACTACCTCTGTCCCACTATAAGTGTCCACTATTTGATTAGGCATAATTTTTATAAAAGTTAATTTATCCCACTTTTCATCCAGTAAGATCTCACCTTACTTTTTAGAAGTTTTTTTATCAGTTGAAATTTGGAAGTGGACACTGCACTGATTATAGGATAAACCAAAGGTTAATAACCTATTAAAGCGTCATCTTGTCGCGAATGTCGGTTCGTGGCGAAACAAAAAATAGTTAACAGACGTTAAACTGACATTGTTGTCTTGATTGAGTATTATGACCATTTTTCTTCCAAATTACATAAATGGTCGCGTGGGTTCATGAAAATTTGCGTCCATCGTCGCAAATTAAATTACAAAAATAGTCCCTGTCGTTTGAAAAAATTGCGTCCATCGTCCCTTTTTTTAAAAAAAAATTTGTTCCATTTTACCCTATTATCTTTTGTCATAAACCATATAATTTTTGTCTAAAGATTGGTAGCATCTACCGCAAAAAAAGAATAATGCACTTACTATATACGTGAGATTCTTACATAATTGCCACAAGGGAAATATAACAGAAAGGACTATAGCAGCACCCAACCCGCTTTCTAATGGAGAAAATACATTAACACGAATACTGGTCTTACAACATGATCCGAATAATACTATTTTCGTCCAAGCAAATTTGGGATCCTCCTTATGAAAATTTCTAACAGTTACCTAACATCACCAAAAAAACATGTAAATTACCAAATTCAAACCTCCCTAAGCAAAAAAGGAAGACACTTTACATACAATTGCACCGACTCTCAGGCTATGTGGCATCGACAGTTGATGGTCCGTGACCAACAGCAACACTTTTTCATCTAATTCAACAACCATCCCCTGCATATAAACCGCAAACCCCCAGATCCATCTAGTATAACATCTAATCTTTCACCCTTGATATGCCAATCGATCCCCACAAACCCCCAGATCCACCAAACGATCAAATTGAAGAGCGTTTTTTCACACCCCCGACGATGACGTCATCAAAAAATCGCCAATCATCAATTGGTGATTCTAAAAGCGATTCAGTCCAAGAAAAAGCTGGGATTAAGGTTGGGAAGCATCGCAAACATCGTAGGAATGCTCCATAGAGCTTAATTAAGTTGTTCTCCACGCTTGGTTTTTTGAAGTTACCTCTTCTAAAAGTTATTACTTACTCGGTTACATTCCAATTACTTTTTCAAATAGCCTATGATACTTAAACTTAATCACTATAGGAGTAAAGTTTGCTTGGTAGTCTCAGGCGATTAAATAACTCCCTATTTAACAAATAGATGAGGGAAGAGCAGATTAAAGACAATAATGAAGATTTAATATATGCTCAGCCTTAAATAAGATATACAAGAAAGTGAGAAACAGAGAGGGATATACCTCCGGTGTCCACCTACAGCAGCTATAAACTCATCAATTGAAATGGTCAATTGAAGTGGTCAGCCTTAATTAGGTTATTTATATATCGGGACAAATGATGCGATTTTTATAAATTTAAGGGTAAAATGGTCATTACAAATTTATTTCTTCGATTGAAAACAACAATGTCGAGTTTAATGTCTGAAGAGTTATTTTTTTGTTCGCTACGTCGACCCGACGTTTAATGACAATGCGATCTTTAATAGGTTATTAAATTTCTAAACTAAAATAGTAATGTGGACATTTATTATAAGACAGATGGAGTATATCAGTCAAAGGGTAAAAATGTCATTCTATTAAATTGAAGTTGAAACATCAATCAAAGGGTCTTTGACATGAGTGACTTAACAAAAAAAGTTGAAGTTTCATTTGAGAAAATTATCAAGTATGAAATTTTGTCTTTCTAAAAAAATTACATTTTCGTAAAGTGTGTGTATGTTAGTGGACAATTATTTTAGGACATATGATGCTATCATGTACATAAAAACACCACAGATTTGTATATACACAAACATACAATAAGCGTAGGTCACCTTAATAGCAGTAGATACTCAAAGTACATATTCACTATATCACCAGCTTTTTTTCATTTGAAATATGATTAACGCGATTTTATCAAAATTGCATAACAGGAATGCCCAGATTACTTAAGGGAGCTCATAAGGAAGACAAAGAGTTTGACAGACAAACCATTTGGAGTCGGCATTGTTTTGGCATTCCCTCACAAAGAGAATTTGAAGTGTGTCCTTGAAGAGAAAGTTGCAGTCTTGCAGCTTTATTGGGGTGAAGTCACAAAAGATATAGTCTTTGATGCCCATCAAGCTGGTGTCAAGGTTGTTCCACAGGTTAGCACTCGTCCGCTAGTTAATTTTAAACGTTAATTATCTTTGTAGATTGTTTTTTCTGACATAGTTAATATAATTATTGTGATCATATAGTGTTTTTAATCATCCTTAGTATTAAGTACATATGAAAGAATGGAAGATGGGCAAAAATGTATATACATGTTTTGACCCGTTATCTTCCCCACCTGAACCGGACCATTTTATACCTCTAGTCACGGATAAGATCATGCTCTTTGCAGATTGGAAACTTTGAAGCCGCGAAGATTGCTGCTGATGCTGGTGTGGATGCTATAATTGTTCAAGGACACGAAGCAGGAGGACATGTTATTGGTCAGGTACAAAATGATTGCATTTTGTTTTAATAACCAGTTTGATCTAATGTCAATTATATAGACTAAACATATGGGACATGTAAGTCAAACCAAAAGTTCAGGGGAAAAAAAAAAAACACACTTTACGTATTGACAAAAATCAATTTTTGGCTTTTGGAATAACTTCCAGGATGCATTGATCGCGCTAGTACCACGAGTAGTTGATCTTGTTGCCTCTAGGGGTATTCCTGTAATTGCTGCTGGTGGAATAGTGGATGAGCGAGGTTATGTCGCTGCATTGGCACTAGGAGCTCAAGGTGTCTGCTTAGGAACAAGGTACATTGTTTTCTAGTAGAGTATTAAAACGGGTCAAAATTGCTCCAAGTGTACTTCTATTGAATTACTTCTGTTCAAAAAAAAAATTGACACGGTAATTGTTTACGTTAAAAAAACTGGACTAAAAGTATTTCTGGTCAACCCAACATCCCAATTTGACATTTACCATATATTACTCGATTTGTCCCGATATCCAAGATTCCAAGCTGCCCAAGCCACATATTATGCCATATATACTTGGTATTACTGATTTTGGGGTCGAAAACTAAAGTTGAATTGATTTCCTTTAGGTTTCTTGCCACTGAGGAGAGCTATGCTCACCCAACATACAAAAGTAAGCTAGTCGAGATGAGCAACACAGAGTATACAAACGTATATGGTCGTGCAAGGTGGCCAGATGCACCTCACCGTGTCCTGAAAACGTCTTTCCACTTGGAATGGAAAAATCTACCGAGTCATGAAAATGAAGCTAATCAACCCATTATTGGCCGTACAATTATACATGGAATGGTAAGCATCTCTTTGTTCCTTACTTCCTTTAATTACAAAGCATTCATGGACTCTAGAAGTTAATATCATGGTATTGTTAAGGTAATGGGTCAAACAGGTGACTTTTAGTACGCGTCTAACCAGTAACCGACCAGAACCATAAACACTATTTTATTATTATGATAATCGAATTTATTAGAGAATTTGATTTTCGAGGCTTTATGCATTGTCAATGCAACGTAGGTGGATTCTGACCTGCTTGACCCTGTTAGCCTATTTTCATTTAGAATTAAGTAACCCATTTAACCAGTTAAAGGTAAAGTGCAACCAAAGTCGACCATAGTCTTTTAGTGGTTTAACAATGTCGCACGACAAGCCTGCCGGATATGTTTAACAGCCTGTCTTTTTTGCGGGTACAGTGCCAAACTCGACCATTGTCTTTTAAGCAGTTTAACAATCTCATACCTTGGCTGGTTTGCTAATTTTCTTATCTATTGTATGTTTTACCTGAATACAAATTCCACAAGTGAAAGCATGAGAAAATCGCATTATTGACTTGACTTGAGTCCTTTGGTATATAGGAGAAAGAAATTCGTCGTTTTGCGGGTACAGTGCCAAACAAGACAACAACAGGTGATCTTGAAAGCATGGTGATGTATGCAGGTGAAGGTGTAGGACTTATCAAGGAAATCTTACCAGCTGCTCAAGTAGTAACGAGACTCGTTGAAGGTGCTCAAACTTTGATTCAACAACAATTTGCTTCTTGAATTCAAATCTTAAAAACGCAATAATTGTCATCACAGTGTGGTTTTCATGTCTGTATGTAAAAGTATAAAAAAATAAAATAATAGGTAATATGATCCCATCGTGTTCCATAGTCTCTTTGGGTTACAAGAAAACCTTTAATAACCATCGTTTCTGATAGAAATATATGTTTTTGAAAACAAAACCGAGATCATCTAAGTCAAATTTGTTAATAAACTTTTTGGCTCTGATAGCAGTTTTATATTATTTGGCAAACACTTGTAATGCATTTCCAGTCGTGTGACAACATAAGTTTCAGCCCAAGTGGTTTCGTAAGTCATTTAGAAGATATTCTATGCACATAACCAACAAATGTGAGTTGCGTTAACCATGGCTAGGATTTACATGATCTAATATCATTGGCATGAATAGAACGATGTTCACAAGTTCAATAAACACCGAGTTTAACGTGTTCACTGTTCATTGGATATGATTGACATTCCTACAAATCTATGATCATACAAATATTTTTTCACATACAACACTGGGTCTGCTTTTAGCCCAGTATGTTCAAATGTAAGCTGAAACATGATATGCATAGGAAAGGACCGTTGTCGTACGAGCAAAAGAATGTTGACAATACATACTTGCATATGGTGTTTTTTACATATTTGTAACCAACTTTCTATACTATAATGTCATCTTGGTCATCAGATAGTTTGTATGATCAACGTCTGGTGTCCCCTACATTTAAACCGCGCAAAGTTTGTATTTTCTTACGTATAAATGACCTTAAAGAGTTGATGCTAAATCAAACACAAGATGTATGAAACCCAAGAGAGTACTAGTTGACATGCCCAAAAAGACTGAAATACATTGGCTCGCCCAGATGACAATATTTAGTCCTAGAGACATCTTATGAGAAAGTCCAGAATCATAAATAATTGAGCCAAAAAGTTATTACTTTAAATTGACTAGGCTTGTAACAAACATTCATAGCATCCTGCAAAACCAATAGACATCTTGATTCCTGATATTAGAGTGTGAAAATATAAAAGAAAAGATTGGTAAATGGTAATTTTAAAAGATTTTAGCATTTAATTTTTTTTGAAATGGGACACATATATATTCATTAAAAACTTAAATGACTAACTAGATTACATTTTTTTCTCAATTATAAAAATTACGATCGTTTTAAAGAAATATTTTTATATAATATATTTAAGTTTTTAATATAAATAAGATCTTACGTCTGTTAATTTATTTCGTCGTTTAGGTCTTTTATTAAGCGATTGTATAACGTGTCTTGGTTTGGCCTGTCGTCGTTTAGCCGCCATTCTGGCCCATTCTGCCTCCCGGCCCGCCCCATTTGCCACCTCTGCCTGATATGATAACTGTTGTTATGGTTTGAGTTATGACCACTTTCTTCGTGGTTGCTAGTGATGAAGTCTTCCAGTTTCTTATTAGTCAATCGGTGGTTGACATGGTAAGGTATCCTACTTTACATGCAATACGAGCCAGAACTGGACGGATTTAGAATATGACCCAACATATGCAGCCTAATCAATCAAAGAAAACGTAAAAGTGGTTGCACCAATTTACATTTCTCAAAATCCAATAAATTATAAAGATATTAGCTATAAATCATAACAATCCCTGTCTAATTGTCTACTCCACAACCAGTATATGAACCATGTATAGATTCATGTTACATGATCTACACCCCAAAAAATCGCTCTATTTTCGTGGGTCTTATCAAGGCCGATTCAGAAACCAATATGAAACTTGTGTGCATAACCGAAAATTCTTCACTACTATACACCACTGTTGTTGGGAACTTTACCCTTCTTTAGGCTCGAGAGTTCTTCAATCAGCTTTCTCTCTTCCCCGCTCAACCTTTTGGGTATCTCTACTTGCACTCTTACCAATTGATCTCCCCTCATGTTGTTTTTATTTAAAATCGGGACCCCTTTCTTTGCCATAACGAGTGTCGTCCCTGGCTGTGTCCCAGCTGGTATTTTCAAATCTACCATCCCATCCACAGTCGGAACTTTCATGGTTGTCCCCAAAATAGCATCAATATATGTGATTTTGCAAGTGTAAAGGATATTGGTGTCATCCCGTTTTAGAACTGGATCTTGAAGAACATCAATCATAACAAATAGGTCTCCTGGGGGCCCGCCTTTTCTTCCTGCGTTACCCTCTGAACGTACCCTTAGACGGCTGCCTGCATCAACTCCAGCCGGGACTTTAAGGCTGATTCGTTTGGTTTACGACTCGCCCGTCCCGTTACATGTATTACAAGGGTTGAGATTTCACCACTCCCATTACAAGACGAGCAGGTCATGACTTGCTGAAAGACACCCAATGGGGTTCGGGCTGATGAGATGACTTGACCTTGACCACCACATGTTGTGCATTTTGAGGCGCTGGTCCCGGGTTTGGCACCAGACCCACTGCAAGTTCCACAGCTTTCGAGCCGAGTTACTTCGATCTCTTTTTCAACACCAAAAATGGCTTCTTTGAAGTTTAGAACCAGATTGTAACCTTGGTCTTCACCTTGGGTAGCCCTGTTACGTTGACTTCTTCCACCCATGCCGCCCATCCCTCCCATGCCACCCATTCCACCCAAGCCATCAAACAATGATTCAAAGAGATCAAATGGGTTGCTGAAATCCTGTAAACCAATTCAAACACAGGATTGCAACACATTTAAGATATGAAAGGTAAAAGATATCTTTTAGAGATGGCGAAAATGGGTAGGTTGGATAACGGGTCAAACAGGATCGAGTCACAAAGGATAACTTTTGGTTTGGATCACAAACCACTCTGTGTCCAAAACTTACGGGTGTGTTTAGATTAGAAATAAAATTGCGAATGGATACGGTCTCGAAAGAAAAGGTGGAGAGAGAAAACCCATGTGTGTTGGAGGGTTTTGACAAAGCTTTAAATTCAAGAGTTTGATTGCTTAATTTAAAGCCTATACTTATAAACTGAACACTTAAGATCACTTTAACTCCCATTCCCTATTTCATACCCACTAAACGAACACACCCTTGGTATTTTAATTATTAATATCTTGTATGCAAATTTCATATACAAATTTTATACTATTTCAAGTTTTTTTTTTTTTTTTTTTTTTTTTTTTTCTATAAATTAAATGAGCTAGGAAGTTTTATACATTTAAAACACACTTTGCATGTTTCAACCCATTTAAACCAATCTAATCCCTTCCGTTTTCAGCTATCTTTTTATTTTGCCTGTTTTACCCTTTAAAAATATAAAACAACAATGTGAATTGACCGATTTATAAGTAAATAGGTAATTGGGTGACAAATAAACTGTATTATGGGTAAGAAAGAACTCACCCCTGTGCCAACACCAGCACCTTTAAGACCAGCCTCCCCATACCTGTCATATATGGATCGTTTTTCATCGTCTGATAAAACCTGTATACGAACTTATCCATATTACTTGACAAAAAAGCTTGTAGTTTGACTTGTGTATTTACTAAAACAAGAGGTCAGATGCGGTAAGAAGGTTACCTCATAAGCATTACTAATATCCTTGAACTTTTGTTCAGCTCCTGGTTCCCTGGAAAGATACAAACATGATGAGTTCATGGCTCCATCCAAGGCATATAAATATTAATGATCAAAATTTGGGCAAGAAAGACAAGAGGCTGCACCTATATAATGATAATCATAACCATAGTTACTAATCCATGTAACAAGTCGTGCTTTTGTTGTTAACTTAGGCTTTTGATCAGGTGCAACATGAAGCAGGTCATATTTTTCTAAATGGTGTGTTTGACAATAGCATTTGTGGAATATCTTAAACATGTAAGCATTTTCTAACTAGGAGAGATCATCTTGCAAGATCTTCGTAGACCAATTTTACACAATTAATTTCATGGACTCATATCTAGCGCAGAGATAAATAAGCAAACTATCAGACGCAGCAAACAAATTGCATTTGCAATAGCACTACTGATTAAGGTGGCCTAGTGGTCAGGCACCCTGATGTTCTCACGATAGATCTCAGGTTCAAACCTCACTAAGAACACATAGGGTGGCCACAGAAAGGGTCGTAAACGGTCACGGGAGACACGGGTTAGGCCACGTACATCTTAGTCTAAGACTCGCCTTCCCGTGTAACCTGAAGAGGGAAAAACCTAATCTGTTTACCCGGTAACCTCATCCGTTTTATTTTAAAGCCTGAGCATCCAATTAAAGACCTGATGCATAAGCAATAACTGCTTACCAAATTTGATCTCAGAAAATTTAAAAAGAAAATAAGATCATAAATGATTATTCTTAACAAGCATTACCAATACAACTGCCAACATTCAGACACTAGTAACAGATATAGCAGTTAAGCTGAGCTAGATTACTTGAGATCATGTAAAGCTGGAAGCAGCAGTTGAACTTACTTGTTCACATCGGGGTGATAACTCCTTGCAAGCTTCCTGTATGCTGAAAAAGGTTTGACAGAGTTTAGAATTCTCGAAAAGCAATACATTTTCTTAGTACAAACAGTTGGTTACGATTAAAGAAAACTATATACAGATACATTCCTAGAAAAGTACAATCACATTTCCTGGAAACTGGTACGGAAAGACACATAACAAACTGTTGCAAGCAAGTATATTAGATATAAACACGGTGTTGAAAAGATAACATTCACCAAGCCAATTTTTATTGTAGAAAAAGCTCCAAAAAGAGTTGAATTGGACACATCAACTTCACAGAGTCCAGTTGTGGTTACGTTTTAAAGCTAAAATGGAGAACCTGTTATACAAAGTTAATCTAGGCATGTGTAGAGATTGGGATGTGAGCAGACGGTCTTGCATCCAAGACTGAAAACAGGATGCAATGAAGTGGAGTGATGATAATATTCAATTTTAAAAAAAAATGTTAATTTAATTAACATAGATGGAGCATTCATAATCAGTCAACGATGTAATGTTGGGGTGTGAACCATTAAAGAAAGTGAACACAGAACAAAATTGAAGCGCAGGTTAAATAAAAACTGAACTAAAGTAAAATGTGCAACTGCTAAACGTAGATCATGCCTCAACAATCAATAGATAAAGGAATACTTTATAATGGGCTAAACCGCTAAAGAATAGAAAATGACTTCAAGAAACTCTATTTAGTAATAATCCTGTGTGTTACACTTACCACTTTTAATTTCTGCTTTGCTTGAATTCTTTGACACGCCAAGTACTGAATAATAATCCTGTGTGTTACACTAAAGTTGTCAGCATATAATAAAGAAAAGAGCAAGGGCAAAGAAAAAGAAAAAGAAAAAGAAAAAGATAATAGTTCATTACAGAACATGGTCTGACATAAGACTTACACTCTCAGCTTTTACTATGAGGCGGCCACCTCTTCGGTTATTAGATTTACCAGATGACCCTGTATTGTATAATGCATGCAAGGAACCTTCTGAACAGAATGCAGAACATGATGATGCCAACTCTCTTGTACTGATTGAGATACTGAAAAGATGAACATATATTAGGTTTAAGCAGAACAAAGATGTACAAATAATATAAAATAGATAATCCAACATGTATGGAAAAATTAGTCACCCTAAATGGTCATTTGCAAGAAAACAGTGAAGACTGAACTATCCTACATTCCAAACGGATACCTAATAAGATAAACTGCAGACACCCAAGATACATGCTCTTCCTTAAATTTAAAGCATCATCAGTTCATCACTTAACATATACTTCCAAATGAAAATTAAAAATCTCTTTACTAACAAAACAATTTATTTAAGACAAACGGATAACTAATAAGTCAAACCACGTTCCACTCAATCGAACCCAAAGCACCAGTAAGTAGAAAGAACACAACTTGATATAACGATAGTATCTGCAGAATTGCAGATTGTGACTCTCCCATAGAGTTTGTTCTTTAGCTTCAAATTGGTTAAAGATACTCAGTGGATTTAAATAACCCAACTCGTATCTCAAAAAACCAAAGTTTCAAAGCTATTACCTTTGACACTCATACTAAATAGAACGATTGTTTTGTGTAGACTGTAGAAAGCAGTGATTGAAATTCACGACAATCATATTCTTCTTTCTCATACATTCACCAACTCCTCAAACCACTGACAGTTTAAATCTATCAATTCTTAAGAGCCAGCGTTGGTGGTGGTGGTTAGATACTTAGATCAGAGACGGACGAAACACAGTAGGCGGTGGAGATGAGTTATCGTTGAAGGAGGTGTTTCATGATTTAGGTCTCTGTTGAGGGTGCTCATATGACACGTAAGAGAAGGGTAGAACTGGAATAAATGTAGGCTGTGTCGGGTATACAGCCCCTCCTTTACTCACCGAATAAGTCCCATATGTAAAAATGAAGTCACACACATGTACATGGCTGTCCGAAACTTCGAATGATTTCTTTAGAACACTCATCCAAATAAGCTCGAAACAAACAGCACCTTAGTGTCATTAACCGCAAAATTGTTGTTTCTAAGTCTAATGTACATAGTTTCCAACATTGTTTATATACTCCACAGTCCACACTATCCAATTAAACCTAAAAATGAAAAGAAATTATGGCCTACATGTATATATGGCTAAACTATCAGCTAAATCAAAACCTAGTCATTTGCATTATTCCAACAAGACAACGAGCTGGTAGATTAGAATTTCCAAGTACCAAGTTCCAATTGGTAAAAAAGTGTGTAATATACGTATAGGGTGTGCACTTGAGACCTTCAGTTAAGAAACCTAGAACTAATTACAGTTTTGAAAATCCTAACAATGCCCCCGTGTTTCTCACTGCACAGGCAACAGCATTTCAATATAGCAGTCTTCGGTGAAAGCATATATGGCTCATCTTTCTCACTATCATATAGCAAGGTAAAACACATCTACAAGTCATAACTATTTCTAAGACCACGATATAACCTTTACTACCAACTATAAACTTTCTGCCTAAAGTGTTAATTGCAATTTTAAAGTAAGCTACATTCAGGATGATGTGACATATCAACCTCCACATGACAAACCAACACAGACAGAACAACACATAGAATAAGAAACCATTTTATATCAGGCAACATAATGTTCTACGTTGATAGTTTTTCTCATCCATTTAGGGAAGTAACCATGACTGGAGATGTCATAAAATTATTATCACAACAATGCCCACCTCTTTTACGCATTATTTAAGCGCAACCACCAATCAATTATGTATCTAAAATCTCTACTAAATTCATCACCTTTTTGTCCTGACAATATAACATATACATGGTCACATAGGTCCCATCATCATCATCATCATCAACAGCAGCAGCAGCAGCAGCTGCTAGTGGTAATAATAAGTTAATTGATTCTGATTTGATGATGGGGGGACCTTCCCACAAACTATCTAAACTCCTAGCTTACAAATTTAAAAGAATTTGAAAGGTCAAACTGAATACAATTAGACTTGTTCAGGCTCATGCACTTACAGCATGTCAACTACAACTAAAACAGACAAGCCCGCTTGACAACAAATAAAAATGGAAAAAAACTGATAATCATTGATTCCACCAACACCTAGAACATCATTTGCAGAAATGCAGAATAAGTCAAAAACATAACTACTCGAAGCAAATGCATAATTGATATGTTAGTCAAAAACAAAAACAATATCAATATCAACATTAACTATGGCCAATTATAATTTGAGTAACTGGTTAGTTAACAAACACAACCTTATAACTTTTACAAGCAACAACAGCCATACTCACCGTGGCAACTGCATAAATGTGGAATTACTCGCAGAAGCACCTCTGGACACTATTTGCGGCTGAATTCCCCACCGTGCCACCCATGTACTCCCTCCTGGTACAATCGCCATTACAAGACACTCCCTACAACCAACCAAAAAAAACAAGTAAATAAACAAAATTCAAAATTACATTATGTTCACCCAAAAACCCTAACTTTCATCACAATTCACAACCAAAAAAAAAAAAAGAAAAAAAAAGAAAAAACCTACCACTTAGACATAACAAACAACACCTCACATCTCCATCATTTCATATAATATACACAACAATTAACCATAACAGAAATGTAACAGAAACTTAACAGAATGTTATAATTTGTAACAGAAATGATAACTACAAATTATTCAGAAACCCTAACGCATAACTGCACACTTACGGCACGTGTAACAAACTTAATTTTCATCACAGTTGACAAAATTTAGTCAAAAATTAACCACTAAAACCTAACAAACAACACCTCATATCCACATTATTTCCTCTACCATTAGTAACTACTCGGAAACCAGAACGAATAAATGCACACTAACGGACGTGTAGTATCCTTAATTCTCATCAAAATTAACATTATTAGATGCAAACTAACCACTAAAACCTAAAAACAACAACTCGTATACTCATATCTCCATAATTTCCTATATATATTGCACGTGACGTAAAATTAACCACTAAACCTAAACAACACCTCATATCTTTATATCTCCATCATTTCCTATATATACAGTTAGCCGTAACAGAATAGTAATTAGTAGCTATTCAGAAACCACAACGGATAACTGAACGCTTACGACTAAAACCTTAATTCTCATCAATATTCACTAAATTTAGTCAAAATTAACCACTAAAGCCTAACAAACAACACCTCATATACTCATATCTCCATCATTTCCCATATATACATTCAATTACAACAAAATATTAAACAAAATGATAATAAAAAGATATTGCACGCACGCTTAAGGCGCGTCCGCACATGACGTAAAATTAACACGTAAACCTAACAAACAACACCTCGCGCCTTCATCATTTCACATACACACACTTAACTGTAACATAAATGTAACAGAATTAAGATAATTTATTCAAAATTAACCACTAAAAGCTAACGAACAACACCTCATATAGTCAGGTGTGCATCATTTCCTATATATACACATTCAATTGTAACAGAAATGACTATTTAGGGTTAATTTATCTAATAATAGTAATGAATAAGTATTGATTTAATGGAAATGAAAAGGACCTGAAATTGACGGTGACGGAGGAGTTAACGGCGGTGGTTGGAACTTAGAGAGATGAGGTTTCTGGAGACTGCTAGCTACTTGTTGTTTGCCAGATAAGACTAGACTCAGTTTTTATGTTCCTCTTGTGCTGTCTACTTGACTACTACTATGTCAATATATCTTTAGAGTTAATTGCTAAAATCGTCCCTTTAGTTTACCGGGTATGACGAAAATCGTCCCTGTACTTTTTTTCAACGGATCCTCTCTCGGTTACGGCCGATTCACGGTTTGGTCCCTTAACCAAATTTTCCGTTTGTTGACTATTAAGATGATCATTTGTCGTTAAATTAAAGGGTAATTTTGTCTTTTCGAGTGAAGTGTTTTAACAAAAACCCATTTTAATTCTTCTTGGACAAAAAACACAAACGAAAAACACAGACACACACAATCATGAACATGGTGGTTAGATGCAACAGATGTGGAGGACCATCAACCATTGTAACATCATGGACTTCAATCAACCCAGGAAGAAGATTTTATTGTTGTGCCAAAAAAGTAAGTGTTAAGTTAATTATGTATAAAACGCCTAATTTTGTGTTTGACCTAATGAGCTCATCGGATGAGCTTGAAGATGATGAAATGTTAATTATTTCAGGATTGTTGTTGGAAGTCGTGGTAGAGATATTTGGAGAAAGTGTTATTGTTTTGACAGGTTATGTGGGTGTATTGTTGTTAATTTATAAGTGAAATTGAATGTAAATGCAATTAAATGTGAAGTGTATTAGTCAAGTTGAAATTATGGTAAAGTCGCTTAATAGTGAAGTTGTAAGTGAAATTATGGTAAATGCAATTCAATGCAATTCTTTGGTTCTAGCCCTGTGTTTGACTATTAGATATTGACTTGGTGAAAAAGTAGCATTTTGGTATTGAATATGTTGCAGTTATCGGTTCTACCACATTGCATAACCACTAAATTTGGATGTGCGGTCTCATTGAAACCATAACAAAGTAATTCAAGTAATATTGACCAAAACACAAATATTTAAAACCAAACCATACATAAAAGTGTGAATTGCGGTAACCAAAATAGGTTCACATAATCTATACATATTGTCTTAACCAACACACAAAATGAAGTCTGGCTTAACCAAAGTACTAACACAAACATAAACATCCATATTGTCTACCACAAACATAAGATAAAGTCCTTGTTAAACTTAAGTACTAAACACAAAATGCAAGTCAACTCAACCTCCTTGCACTTCCCTTTGTCATCTTTGTTGGTGATGAATGTAAGAGTGAAGGATGTGAAGCACTTGCAGTTTGTGATGCTTGTGCATGAGCTGTCTATGATGCTTGTGAACCAAGACCAATAGCTAGTGTAGGAACATTTGAAGTAGTCTGTGATGGTTGTGCAGACCACTTGCAGTTTGTGAACCAGAACCAACATTCCTTGATCCACCATGTGCATTCCTTGAACCACCATTAGCAGTTTGTGAACCATAACCAACATTCCTTGATCCACCACCAGTAGTTTGACATTTGCAACTTCTTTGGTTATGACCAACCTTTTTACACAACTTGCAAGTAACACTCTTTCCTGCCCTGCTTAACTTGGTTCCTTTTACCATCTGGTCTGCAAGTTCAAAAGCACTCTTTCTTCTCTTTTTTCTTGGCCATCCAACTTGTGGGTGATGATCAGGTGGTATAATTGTATTTGGAACAGTTGACTTTTGCCAAAAATCTGGTGATCTGGTGGGATTAATCTTAGACCTATACATCTCTTGCCATGTTGTCAGCCAATGAGATGGATGACAATAAGACTCTGGAATATCAGTATCTATCCCATTGCTAGCCATGTTCCATATGGATGCAAGCGCATGTTCTTGTGGTATCCTGCATAACTCCCACCTTCTACAACTACAATCTCTATCCTCATGTTTACTACACACCGATCACCCCAAGGACCATTTACTTGATACAAGTGACCCCCATTCCACTCAACCTATAAATTTATTCAAATTATCTAGTTATCAATCCACTGGACAATTTAAGAAAAACAAACTAAGACAGAATTATTCAAATTACCTTCAATTGTCCTGCTTCTTTAACAATAACTGTGAACAATCTGGCAGTATTAGGTGTGAGAGGACCATCACTTTTACTTATTACCTTTTCAACATTTACTATCCTTTTCATTAAGTATTCCCTTATGTATTCCAAACAAGTGATGATTGGCTTGTCCCTTCCATCTACCGGTTGCCTGTTTAAAAATTTACACATGTTGTTTAAACGGACATCACACTTTGCCCTGCCTGCAATTTCATGAATCAATAGTTTATAGAATTATTCCATTCAGAACTTAATCAAGTAAAAGAAAAGTTCACAATCAAAATTATAAACCATACCAGAAAAATGAGATCTAGACCAGTGTTGTGGTGGAATCTTCTTCAACCACTCATAAGCTTCTTGGTTATAAGCTTTGATTGCTTCCATGTTCCTGTCAAACATCTGAACAGTAGCGGATGTTGCACATCTCCATAACAATTCTTTGTACATTTGGCCTCTCCATGAAAACTTAATATTGTCATAAATGCGCTTTAGACAGAACCCATGTTCAGCACATGGAAAAGTATATGCTATTGCTGGCATCACTCCCTATTATAACACAATAATGTTGCTATATTAAGAAAACAAGGTTATTAGAAATCATACCTTTTGCGTATCTATTATGAAAGTAAAGTTTGAGTTTCTGAACATCTCTAGAGCATCACCGAGACAGTCTAGAAACCATTTCCAATAATCCTTTGTTTCAGCCTCCACAAGTGCATAAGCAACTGGGTATATTCCATTGTTTGGATCTACACCTACTACTGTTAAAACTTGACCAGGGAAAGGACCAGACATAAAACAACCATCCAACCCTAACAACTCTGTTTTTCCAGCCTTAAACCCCTCTTTTAAACACCTAAACATATATAAACCCTCTTGAACTTTCTTTCTAGATAGTTTACAGGGTCATCTGGCCTTTCTAAATCAAGCTTAATAGTAGTATTTGGATTCATTGCTTTTAATTCCAAGCAATAGTCTCTCAGTTGTGCATACTGCTTTGTATAATCACCAATCACTCTTTCCTTAGCCATATGCTTAGCTCTAAACGCCTTTTTGCTTTGAAACCCCAATTTCTAGTTTCTTCGTCAACTGGTCTTTAAGAGCATTCAGTGGAATTTTTGGATTTGGTTTGATAGTTTCCTCTACTTCCCTAGACAAGAATGTTGATGTGCATCTCTTAATGCTTCGATTGTAAACATTTGTGAATATCCTCAAAAATTTTCACTTGCCAAGTATCTTCATTTGGTAACTTGGAGCACTGCAAATGCCAAGGGCATTGAGATTTCATATCTTGAATACTGACACTTAATTTTGTCTTATTTTTTTACCTATTTTTTGACCCACTAACTTTGTTAGGTGTCTTGGGCTTACTCATTCCTTTACGCTCTCTCCAATCTCGTGCTCGTTTTTGTCCATTTTTTGTCTTTATTTTTGTCCATTTCTCATATCTGATACTGCGGATGCACAAACACAAAACAAGCATATATTTGACATTTCGATAAGTTTTGGTCTTTTGAGTCCGTTTTTATAAAGAAAAGGTATGTGAAACACACATACCAACGGCTCTTTAATGGTTGTTCCAATACCTACCTTTTGGCACGGTTATTAAAATTGTTCCAAATACAAGTATTTGGCACGCTTTTGGCCGCTTCAAAATAGTTTGTCCCAAAACCCTTTTTCTTGTAGTGAAACTAAAAATTAGGGCTTGTAACTGTTAATACAAATAAGCCGTAAAAACGTTTATTTATATTTTACGATCTTCTAATGTTTTATCGATAACAAACGTAAAATCATTTTAACGAAACAAATAAAATACGTAAATGGTTTGAGCCAATAGTTTACTAACACACTTACGTTTTCATATAAAACACTAAACAAGCAATAGTGTTTTCATATTATAGTAATGCATATGTATAACAACTAGTGTTTACATAATGGGTAGATATATATACATACTTAGTGTATATTTTAATGGGTAACATAATGGGTAGAAGTCTAAGTATTTGACCCATTGACTAAATACATTGAATGTAGTTGGACAAAGCCCAAATTCCATGACCCATACCCATGGAGCATGATCCATAACCCATGAACCATTGCATGACATCATGCATAAGTCATAATAGGTATTATCCATGACCCATGGAGCTAACCCATGACCCATTGACTAGATGCATTGCATCTTCTAGATACATTGTATCTATTGGATACCCATGATCTAAAGTCCATAACCTATGACCCATGATCCATGACCCATAACCCATTTAGGGGCGCGCCTACGGATCCCCAATTACCGACGGATCCTCAAGCAAGGGATCCGTGGGACCGTGGAACAATAGTGATTTTTCCTCTATAAATAGTGAGCCATTTCTTCATTGTAACTCACCCTTTCACACATTTTCTCTTAGTGTTTTAAACTCTCTAACCTCATATCCAAGGGATCTTTCTATGTAATTTTGTGTTTGTGTGATTCTCTAGGTTCCTCTTAAAGCCGAGATCACCACCTCTTGAAGTCGAGCAAGCTCAAGTCCATGGGTTGCCAAGCTTCGTCATCATCAAGACTACTGATGTTATCTTTGTAGGATCGTATATTTTATGTTGTTTGATGATTCGGGTGGTCTAGGGAGATGATTAAACAAGAATGCCATCTCAGAAAGAGAAAGAGTAGAGAGGGTGATCTTTTAGAGAGAGAGAGAGAGATAATCAAAAATGAAAGGTTAGATTAAAGAAGCACCACCCATTCCAAGGATGGAAGGGGTATTTATAGTTACAGGCTACTCGCCCTCCTATCAGGCTATGGATCAGGCATACAGTGGGTAAAGACCCGTCCGTCCTCCACGGTGTTACACTAAACTAAACTATGCTGTATTTATAGTTACAGGCTACTCGCCCTCCTATCGGGCTGTGGATCAGGCATACAGTGGGTAAAGACTCGTCCGTCCTCCACGGTGTTACACTAAACTAAACTCTGCTAATAACTAACAAATAAACTAACAAATAATGTAACAAACGATATGTCTACGAGCTAACTTATGCTAGATTACATTTGGGGTGACTGACTCTTCACTATGGAATTTCTAATTCCTAACAATCTCTCCCTAAGGGAGGTCACCCCATGATTTACATTTCGAATCCTAGCAATCTATTTTATCTTCAGTCTTGAGCTCTTAGACTTCAATTCTTCAATTCTGCAATCTTTGTGCTTTAGCAGTGATTCTTCAAAGTTCGATTACTTTGTACTTTAAGTGGAGGTCTTTGATAAATAGTGAGCCATTTCTTTCCTTTTAGCTCACCACTTCACATATACTCTCTCCAAGTTTTATATCTCTCTAACCTCAGATCCAAGAGATCTATGTAGTTTGTCTTTTGTTTTTGTGTGATCTTCTAGGTTCCTCTTAAAGGCAAGATCACCACTTTCTTGACGAGCAAGCTCAAGTCCATGAGTTGCCATTGTCATCATCAAGACAACCAAGGTTCTCTTGTTGATAGTTCTTTCTTTCTCCATAGATGGTGAAGGCATTAGTGAAGGATGCCGAAAGAGTCAAGACGAAAGCATTAGTGAAAGGTGCTAAACGTCCGTGTCAAAATCATTAGTGAAGAATGCTAAAGGTGTCAAGACGAAGGCATTAGTGAATGGTGCCAAGCGTTGTGTCAAAGGCATTAGTGAAGGATGCCTAAGAATCAAATCAAGTGGCATTAGGGAAGAATGCCTAGGTAGTATAATCGATGAGGTGCATCATTATACATATAGTATTTGTTTAGATCCAAGGATGGTGATATCCTTGATGGTGTTGTAACAAGGAGTAGTTCTCCTTAAGAATAGGTGTTGTGTTGTGAAGGGTAGTAGTTCCTCCATAGTAATGGAACTAGGTGCTTAGCCTAGTACCAAATAAAGGGTGGCGACGTTGTGATAGGATTAGTTCTCCTTGGGTGAAAGAACTCGGTGGTTAGCCTAGCACCGAGCAAAGGGTAGGCGACGTTGTGATAGGTGTGGTTCGCCTTGGTGTGAAAGAACTCGGTATTTAGCTTTGTACCGGAAAAGGTTAAGCGACGTTGTGAAGGCTTCTCCGCCTATAAGGAGTTGGTGTAGTGTTTACAAACTCTCGAGTAGGTGACTCGAGGAGTGGAGTAGGCAAGGAAGGTGTCCTTGTAGCGAACCACTATAAATACTTGTGTCGTGGTGATGTGCTTCTACTCTTTATCTTTCATTACACGCTTATATATCTATCTATCAACGTCCAACATAAACAACCAAATAGATTGACATAAGTCGATCTAAATATTTAAAAGGAAGTTTTAAATTGGTAAAACTATTCAACCCCCTTCTAGTTTTCCACAATTGGCATCGAGCTTCATACCAAGTTTTTATAGTATATTGTACTTTGAAAACTTGATACGATCCTGTATGTTTGAAAACTACAAAGAAGGAATTTCTTAAAACAAAGAGTCATGTTTTTAGAAATCATCATATGTGGATAGTGATAGATCATTCTAATTTTTTTCCTTTCAGAGTTCTTCATACTAGGATTTGGGTATCTTAGAAGATCATGAAGTATTTCACGCCTATGGTTTCTAAACCGTAAAAAGGGAATATAGCAAAGGATTTGGGTATCTTAGAAGATCATGAAGTATTTCGCGCCTATGGTTTCTAAACTATACAAAGGGAATACAACAAAGGTATGTTTTCTTAGTTACAATTTTTTTGTCAAAAACGTGCTAAATTGCTTGTGGACAAAATGGTGATATATGCTTCTATCTTATAATAAGCATAATATGAAAAGTGTTTTAGTAATTTTTTTTCTTTGAAGTTTTGTTGTTAGATATCTTGTTAATCAAGCTTGAATAAAGGTAAAATGGGTAATATAACTTCACTAAAAGTCTACAAAGACTAAACCTTTTCGTCGGGTCAAAGCGCACATTTTGTAATTTCAGGTCGATCCGCGGATCCCTCGAGTTAACACCGGACGGATCCTCAAGCAAGGGATCCGTGGGATCCGTGAGGTACAGAAGACGCTTTTGTCGAATTTCAAAAATTCATAACTTTTAACCGTAAGTCGTTAAGTCGTGCCACCTATCGCTTTAAAGGTATTTGAGTCTACTTTCATTTAAAAATGATTTCATAAACTGATTCAAAACAATAATTTACAGAATCATTGATTTATAATAGAAAGTCATTTTTCGGTCATAACTTTTGCACAAACTTTTGATCTAATCGAGACGGATGTTTTCACTTTTGAATAACAATGTGTCCTCTATTGAAATTAAAGTTTTGATCATATTTATAAACATAAAAGAAACTAATCAAGCTTGGTATACATGTTTATATTTAACACAAAGCGATGAAAATAACTTTCGTATGCTATGCTAAATGATAAATTGTCTTCTTTGCATTACTTGATTACTTGCTTATCTCAAATAGCTTGTGTGCTTGTTTCATTGAATAACATATGTGGTTTCCTTACCTTGCTATTCATTCTCTTGTTTGTCGATTTAGTAATGTTCTACTAATCAATGTGCTATTTGAAGGAGTGTTTGGGATAACATCTAGTTGTGTCGAAAATGTTAGTTTAGATACTTAGATAAGTCATATAGGTTGAAAATGTTTAAAACATATAACACATCGAATGGATTTTTGATTGAGTTAGTCATGTGTGCAACATAAATGTTTTATGTGCTTATATGATTTCTTTTGTTCTTGTATCGTTTTCTAAAACAACAAGAATGTACATCGGATCATAACCTACACTTGCGCTGATGATGTACTCTCCTATTTTCCTTTTCATGATCGCTTCCAAGCTTCATAGTAGGATTGACAACTTGATTATTTCATCCGATATACTCAAGTAAATTATTTTGCAACTCAAATATAATTGTTCATATCCGAAGTCCAAACTCAAAGCTTTCCAACAACATATGTTGAACTAGCTCATCCAACCATTTTTGTTGTTTACCATACGGACAACTTTTTAAACTTATTTTTAACATGACGCCTTCGTCACCTTAGTTGTCTCAAGTATAATATTAAACAAAGCAAAGTATCATCATTGTTACTCTTCGATAGGCCATTGTAGGAATATAAATTTTCCTAACTTGAGAATGAATATTGGAGAACTTATTGCACTAGAAACTCAATTTGACCTAACGGTTGAATTGCTTCCTTGATAGAAGTTGGGTTTGTGGAATCACCCGTAAAAATGGTCATGTTTAGCCTAGTAACAGTCTCATATTCATTCTCTCACTTGGGAAATTTGTACTCCTATGTTTTCCTAAAGTAAGTTTGCAATGGAAATACTTTGCATTGTCTTAGGATTACCAATCAAACAAGTTGTAAAATTAATTTTTCTTTTAGTTAATCACAACCACTTGCCTCATCAAGCGATTATCTTGCTTTGATCGAGAAGAGCTACATGACTTCATGGACGAAGCTCATTGTATGCTAATCACCATCCGTAATGACTATACATAGTTCATTGCTTCGTTAGCCAAAACAACCCTACTGCCTTGAACACCATCATCTACTCCGACGCCATTGTTAATACAAACGATTTACTAATCTAGATCGTAAATATGTGTTGAGCCTCCGAATAGTGTTTGTTAAGTTTGATAAACCTCTGTGTTATTTGTGAGCTAGATCTCATATTAATTACTTATGTGTTATTCTTACATGCTCTCATTGCTATGTTTTACTTGTATACATATATGCTTCTTTGTAAGAAATCATTAGTTTCAATATTCGATACATAAAGCAAACTTGTGCAACTCTTGCATACCTTTAGTAAAGGTTACTCTGAGCGAGATAGACGGATCCCAAAGTTTGTGCTAGAGCGGATCCCTACACTTAGTGGAACCGTGATCCGCAAAGAAAATGCAATTGCAAGCATTGTATTTTAAACATATCCTAGAACACCTCACACTAGGCTAAACATAGTGTCTTAAGGCAAATTAAGTCCTTATCAAGATAAGTAGATCCTTCCTACTCACCTAGATCACACTCTAAGACGCTTGTAGATCTATCATTTTATTTTTAATCCACTACTTTTCCGCTCTCTAGATCACTCATTATTTCTCACATGATCCCTCACATCTAGACCTAGAAATCTTTCGATTATGGCAAAATTGATCATAATCATCCTTACCTCAAAATTGGTCGAAATGGATCAAATTCTAGTTCTTCCACCTTAAAACCTTTAGGATCTTCTCCAAGACATTATCCTAAGTCACTATCTGATCACTAGGATCATCTAGCTTCATTTGACACTCTTAAGATTTTAGTGTCATCTTTGGTCGCTCATTGGTACTCACGAAAGTTCTAATTTCTTTCATATAAGGCAATCATTAGCTACATCACTCATTGCCTTGAACATTTAAGCACCCTTCCATTTAAAGACACTTAGAGAACTCAAACATTCAAAAGGTATAGGCTTTAGACCTTTCAAACATCACTTCTATCATTTCTAGCCGAGAGCCGGATCCTAGGATTAGCCTAGACGGATCCCCATTGGTGGGAACCGTAGGATCCGGTGATGATTTATGTCAACTCTGCTCGAACAATCATTTCAAGCTCATCTTGCTAACTTGAACACTCCACCTCATCCCAATTAAATCTGAAGTTGACTCTTGTGCATGCTAATCATCACATTCCAAAGGATATTAGAGACTTAAGTCTTGAATGCACTTGCTAAATCCTTCCCTTTATAAGTCATCTTGCTAGAATCTTAGTCATCAAACACAACATAATTCTCAAGCATTTAGAAACCTTTTCCTTAGTCATTGTATCATGAGGAAAGCTCCTAGTACTAACTCATCCAACTAAGAACCACCCAAGAAACTTGCTCGTATTGAACACGAAATTTCCTCAACTGAATCATCTCCGGTTAAACCCACAAATGGTAGGATTTCCCATCCACCGAATCATAATCCGTAAGAGATAATAGTTCTAGAATCTCACCTCAAAAACCCATTCAACAATTACCAAGAGAACCGCAATAATTAGCATTAAACCTTTTAGGTTAGAAAAGGGATCATCGAGCTCTAAACCAAACGCATTCTAGTTCTAGCAAAACGCCTCAAACTTCATTCCTAGAGCATGGACTTCACCAAGCCTCTCTATTCATTAGAGCATTCACCACCGAGAACTTCCCATTCACCAACCTTCTCGTTAAAATAGGAACCACATACATCACCAACTAGTCCATCGTTGGAAACAAGGAACAACCTTGATCATATGGAAGAAGTTCCATTACCACCCTCATTTTAGAACCTCTCCTACTTCTCAAAATAAAGACCCCTAAACACACATTGAGCCCTCTCAAACATCCTTTTCCTCAGGGCCAAACCAAGACAATATTTGCCCACATTGTCTAAAAACTCAAGGACTTGTTCAAGTACAAAATGAGATACATTTCATGTTCAATCATCTTCTTGCAAAGTTGGATCAATTCAACAAGTCCACTCATCCCTAGACTTAAGCACATTATCACATTCTAAGTCTCGTAATGAGATTTGCATTAGTAGTACTTGTGTGGCTAAAGTTCATTCTCTTAGTTTTAGAGATTTGGTTGGTTATCTCTTGTTTTATTGAATGAACATTTATATGTTTTGATTATTCTGTACGTTGTGCTCTTTATTGCACACATATATTGTCTCCACACTTGCATTGATTGAAACACTCTCATTCTTGAAGAAACATCATGACAGCCGATCCTCCATAATGTCAGACGGATCCTTCAAGAAGGGAACTGGGATCCGGGATCGAGCACAAATTTCTACTAACTTGAGTTTTATTTGCAGGAAATTATGCACTATACTCTTGTTTTCAAACCTTTACTTTGTAGATTTTCAAAATAACACATGATGATTTTGACACCATAAAGCTAGGGGAGCTTTGTGTCAAACGATATTTTCAAAACATTTGCAACATTAATCCGTTTTGGATTATATTCATGATACCCCATTGCATCTTTGCAATATTCAAGGGGAGCACGCCATTACTTAGATTTAACCATTTGCAAACTTAATTGCAAACACAATTAGTTTATTTTATGTCATGTCCTTGTAAAACTACAAATTCAAACTTAATACAAATAAGCATCAACAAAAGTAAAAAATAAGCGTTTATTTATATTTTACGATCTTCTAATGTTTTATCGATAACAAACGTAAAATCATTTTAACGAAACAAATAAAATACGTAAATGGTTTGAGCTAATAGTTTACTAACACACTTACGTTTTCATATAAAACACTAAACAAGCAATAGTGTTTTCATATTATAGTAATGCATATGTATAACAACTAGTGTTTACATAATGGGTAGATATATATACATACTTAGTGTATATTTTAATGGGTAACATAATGGGTAGAAGTCTAAGTATTTGACCCATTGACTAAATACATTGAATGTAGTTGGACAAAGCCCAAATTCCATGACCCATACCCATGGAGCATGATCCATAACCCATGAACCATTGCATGACATCATGCATAAGTCATAATAGGTATTATCCATGACCCATGGAGCTAACCCATGACCCATTGACTAGATGCATTGCATCTTCTAGATACATTGTATCTATTTGGATACCCATGATCTAAAGTCCATAACCTATGACCCATGATCCATGACCCATAACCCATTTAGGGGGAGCGTCCTACGGATCCCCAGAATTACACTGGACGGATCCCTCAAGCAAGGGATCCGTGGGACCCGTGGAACAATAGTGATTTTTCCTCTATAAATAGTGAGCCATTTCTTCATTGTAACTCACCCCTTTCACACACATTTTCTCTTAGTGTTTTAAACTCTCTAACCTCATATCCAAGGGATCTTTCTATGTAATTTTGTGTTTGTGTGATTCTCTAGGTTCCTCTTAAAGCCGAGATCACCACCTCTTGAAGTCGAGCAAGCTCAAGTCCATGGGTTGCCAAGCTTCGTCATCATCAAGACTACTGATGTTATCTTTGTAGGATCGTATATTTTATGTTGTTTGATGATTCGGTGGTCTAGGAGATGATTAAACAAGAATGCCATCTCGAGAAGAGAAAGAGTAGAGAGGTGATCTTTTAGAGAGAGAGAGAGATAATCAAAATGAAAGGTTAGATTAAAGAAGCACCACCCATTCCAAGGATGGAAGGGGTATTTATAGTTCTGCTACTCGCCTCCTATCGGCTATGGATCGTGCATCACATGGGTAAAGACCCGTCCAGTCCTCCACGGTGTTACACTAAACTAAACTATCTCAGATTTATAGTTACTGAGCTACTCGCCTCCTATCGGGTCTGGATCGTGCATCACGATGGGTAAAGACTGTCCGTCCTCCACGGTGTTACACTAAACTAAACTCGCTAATAACTAACAAATAAACTAACAAATAATGTAACAAACGATATGTCTCTGAGCTAACTTATGCTAGATTACATTTGGGGTGACTGACTCTTCACTATGGAATTTCTAATTCTAACAATCTCTCCTAAGGAGGTCACCCATGATTTACATTTGAATCCTAGCAATCTATTTTATCTTCGCCTTGAGCTCTTAGACTTCAATTCTTCAATTACGCAATCTTTGTGCTTTAGCATGATTCTTCAAAGTTCGATTACTTTGTACTTTAAGTGGAGGTCTTTGATAAATAGTGAGCCATTTCTTTCCTTTTAGCTCACCACTTCACATATACTCTCCAAGTTTTATATCTCTAACCTCGGATCCAAGAGATCTATGTAGTTTGTCTTTTGTTTTGTGTGATCTTCTAGGTTCCTCTTAAAGGCAAGATCACCACTTCTTGAAGACGAGCAAGCTCAAGTCCATGAGTTGCCGTGCCGTCATCATCAAGACAACCAAGGTTCTCTTGTTGATAGTTCTTTCTTTCTCCATAGATGGTGAAGGCATTAGTGAAGGATGCCGAAAGAGTCAAGGCGAAGCATTAGTGAAAGGTGCTAAACGTCCGTGTCAAAATCATTAGTGAAGAATGCTAAAGGTGTCAAGGCGAAGGCATTAGTGAATGGTGCCAGCGTTGTGTCAAAGGCATTAGTGAAGGATGCCTAAGAATCAAATCAAGTGGCATTAGGGAAGAATGCTAGGTAGTATAATCGATGAGGTGCATCATTATACATATAGTATTTGTTTAGATCCAAGGATGGTGATATCCTTGATGGTGTTGTAACAAGGAGTAGTTCTCCTTAAGAATAGGTGTTGTGTTGTGAAGGGTAGTAGTTCCTCCATAGTAATGGAACTAGGTGCTTAGCCTAGTACCAAATAAAGGGTAGGCGACGTTGTGATAGGATTAGTTCTCCTTGGAGTGAAAGAACTCGGTGGTTAGCCTAGCACCGTATAAAGGGTAGGCGACGTTGTGATAGGTGTGGTTCGCCTTGGTGTGAAAGAACTCGGTATTTAGCTTTGTCTGGGAAAAGGTTAAGCGGCGTTGTGAAGGCTTCTCCGCCATAAGGAGTTGGTGTAGTGTTTACAAACTCTCGAGTAGGTGACTCGAGGGTGGAGTAGGGCAAGGAAGGTGTCCTTGTAGCCGAACCACTATAAATACTTGTGTCGTGGTGATGTGCTTACTCTTTATCTTTCATTACACGTTTATATATCTATCTATCAACGTCAACATAAACAACCAAATAGATTGACATAAGTCGATCTAAATATTTAAAAGGAAGTTTTAAATTGGTAAAACTATTCAACCCCCTTCTAGTTTTCCACAATTGGCATCGAGCTTCGTTACCAAGTTTTTATAGTATATTGTACTTTGAAAACTTGATACGATCCGTGTATGTTTGAAAACTACAAAGAAGGAATTTCTTAAAACAAAGAGTCATGTTTTTAGAAATCATCATATGTTGGATAGTGATAGATCATTCTAATTTTTTTTCCTTTGAGAGTTCTTCATACTAGGATTTGGGTATCTTAGAAGATCATGAAGTATTTCACGTCTATGGTTTCTAAAACCGTAAAAAGGGAATATAGCAAAGGATTTGGGTATCTTAGAAGATCATGAAGTATTTCGCGCCTATGGTTTCTAAAACTATACAAAGGGAATACAACAAAGGTATGTTTTCTTAGTTACAATTTTTTTGTCAAAAAAGTGCTAAATTGCTTGTGGACAAAATGGTGATATATGCTTCTATCTTATAATAAGCATAATATGAAAAGTGTTTTAGTAATTTTTTTTCTTTGAAGTTTTGTTGTTAGATATCTTGTTAATCAAGCTTGAATAAAGGTAAAATGGGTAATATAACTTCACTAAAAGTCTACAAAGACTAAACCTTTTCGTCGGGTCAAACGTACATTTTGTAATTACGTAGTCGGATCCGCGGATCCCTCGAGTTAACAACGGACGGATCCTCGAGCAAGGGATCCGTGGGATCCGTGAGTACGAGAAGACGATTTTATCCGAATTTCAAAAATTCATAACTTTTAACCGTAAGTCGTTAGAAGTCGTGCCACCTATCGTTTTAAAGGTATTTGAGTCTACTTTCATTTAAAAATGATTTCATAAACTGATTCAAAACAATAATTTACAGAATCATTGATTTATAATAGAAAGTCATTTTTCGGTCATAACTTTTGCACAAACTTTTGATCTAATTGGAGACGGATGTTTTCACTTTTGAATAACAATGTGTCCTCTATTGAAATTAAAGTTTTGATCATATTTATAAACATAAAAGAAACTAATCAAGCTTGGTATACATGTTTATATTTAACACAAAGCGATGAAAATAACTTTCGTATGCTATGCTAAATGATAAATTGTCTTCTTTGCATTACTTGATTACTTGCTTATCTCAAATAGCTTGTGTGCTTGTTTCATTGAATAACATATGTGGTTTCCTTACCTTGCTATTCATTCTCTTGTTTGTCGATTTAGTAATGTTCTACTAATCAATGTGCTATTTGAAGGAGTGTTTGGGATAACATCTAGTTGTGTCGAAAATGTTAGTTTAGATACTTAGATAAGTCATATAGGTTGAAAAATGTTTAAAACATATAACACACTGAATGGATTTTTGATTGAGTTAGTCATGTGTGCAACATAAATGTTTTATGTGCTTATATGATTTCTTTTGTTCTTGTATCGTTTCTAAAACAACAAGAATGTACATCGGATCATAACCTACACTTGTGTTGATGATGTACTCTCCTATTTTCCTTTTCATGATCGCTCTCCAAGCTTCATAGTAGGATTGACAACTTGATTATTTCATCCGATATACTCAAGTAAATTATTTTGCAACTCAAATATAATTGTTCATATCCGAAAGTCCAAACTCAAAGCTTTCCAACAACATATGTTGAACTAGCTCATCCAACCATTTTTTGTTGTTTACCATACGGACAACTTTTAAACTTATTTTTAACATGGCCTTACACCTTAGTTGTCTCAAGTATAATATTAAACAAAGCAAAGTATCATCATTGTTACTCTTGATAGGCCATTGTAGGAATATAAATTTTCCTAACTTGAGAATGAATATTGGAGAACTTATTGCACTAGAAACTCAATTTGACCTAACGGTTGAATTGCTTCCTTGATAAGTTGGGTTTGTGGAATCACCGTAAAATGGTCATGTTTAGCCTAGTATGATCATATTCATTCTCTCACTTGGGAAATTTGTACTCTATGTTTTCCTAAAGTAAGTTTGCAATGGAAATACTTTGCATTGTCTTAGGATTACCAATCAAACAAGTTGTAAAATTAATTTTTCTTTAGTTAATCACAACCACTTGCCTCATCAAGCGATTATCTTGCTTTGATCGAGAAGAGCTACATGACTTCATGGACGAAGCTCATTGTATGCTAATCACCATCCGTAATGACTATACATAGTTCATTGCTTCCGTTAGCCAAAACAACCCTCTTGTCTTGAACACCATCATCTACTCGCGCGCCATTGTTAATACAAACGATTTACTAATCTAGATCGTAAATATGTTTGAGCCTCTCGAATAGTGTTTGTTAAGTTTGATAAACCTACGTGTTATTGTGAGCTAGATCTCATATTAATTACTTATGTGTTATTCTTACATGCTCTCATTGCTATGTTTTACTTGTATACATATATGCTTCTTGTAAGAAATCATTAGTTTCAATATTCGATACATAAAGCAAACTTGTGCAACTCTTGCATACCTTTAGTAAAGGTTACGCTTAGCGAGATAGACGGATCCCAAAGTTTGTGCTAGAGCGGATCCCTACACTTAGGGAACCGTGGGATCCGTAGCAAGCAAATGCAATTACAAGCATTGTATTTTAAACATATCCTAGAACACCTCACACTAGGCTAAACATAGTGTCTTAAGGCAAATTAAGTCCTTATCAAGATAAGTAGATCCTTCCTACTCACCTAGATCACACTCTAAGACGCTTGTAGATCTATCATTTTATTTTTAATCCACTACTTTTCCGCTCTCTAGATCACTCATTATTTCTCACATGATCCTCACATCTAGACCTAGAAATCTTTCGATTATGGCAAAATTGATCATAATCATCCTTACCTCAAAATTGGTCGAAATGGATCAAATTCTAGTTCTTCCACCTTAAAACCTTTAGGATCTTCTCCAAGACATTATCCTAAGTCACTATCTCGATCACTAGGATCATCTAGCTTCATTTGACACTCTTAAGATTTTAGTGTCATCTTTGGTCGCTCATTGGTACTCACGAAAGTTCTAATTTCTTTCATATAAGGCAATCATTAGCTACATCACTCATTGCCCTTGAACATTTAAGCACCCTTCCATTTAAAGACACTTAGGAGAACCGAAACATTCAAAAGGTATAGGCTTTAGACCTTTCAAACATCACTTCTATCATTTCCTAGGCTGAGAGGCGGATCCTAGGATTAGCCTAGACGGATCCCCATTGGTGGGAACCGTAGGATCCGGTGATGATTTATGTCAACTCTTGCTCGAACAATCATTTCAAGCTCATCTTGCTAACTTGAACACTCCACTCATCCCAATTAAATCTCTGAAGTTGACTCTTGTGCATGCTAATCATCACATTCCAAAGGATATTAGAGACTTAAGTCTTGAATGCACTTGCTAAATCCTTCCCTTTATAAGTCATCTTGCTAGAATCCCTTAGTCATCAAACACAACATAATTCTCAGCATTTAGAAACCTTTTCCTTAGTCATTGTATCATGAGGAAAGCTCCTAGTACTAACTCATCCAACTAAGAACCACCCAAGAAACTTGCTCGTATTGAACACGAAATTTCCTCAACTGAATCATCTCCGGTTAAACCCACAAATGGTAGGATTTCCCATCCACCGAATCATAATCCGTAAGAGATAATAGTTCTAGAATCTCACCTCAAAAAACCCATTCAACAATTACCAAGAGAACCGCAATAATTAGCATTAAACCTTTTAGGTTAGAAAAGGGATCATCGAGCTCTAAACCAAACGTACCTAGTTCTAGCAAAACGTCTCAAACTTCATTCCTAGAGCATGGACTTCACCAAGCCTCTCTCTATTCATTAGAGCATTCACCACCGAGAACTTCCCATTCACCAACCTTCTCGTTAAAATAGGAACCACATACATCACCAACTAGTCCATCGTTGGAAACAAGGAACAACCTTGATCATATGGAAGAAGTTCCATTACCACCCTCATTTTTAGAACCTCTCCCTACTTCTCAAAATAAAGACCCCTAAACACACATTGAGCCCTCTCAAAACATCCTTTTCCCTCCGGGGCCAAACCAAGACAATATTTGCCCACATTGTCTAAAAACTCAAGGACTTGTTCAAGAAGTACAAAATGAGATACATTTCATGTTCAATCATCTTCTTGCAAAGTTGGATCAATTCAACAAGTCCACTCATCCCTAACTTAAGCACATTATCACATTCTAAGTCTCGTAATGAGATTTGCATTAGTAGTACTTGTGTGGCTAAAGTTCATTCTCTTAGTTTTAGAGATTTGGTTGGTTATCTCTTGTTTTATTGAATGAACATTTATATGTTTTGATTATTACATGCGTTGTGCTCTTTATTGCACATATATTGTCTCCACACTTGCATTGATTGAAACACTCTCATTCTTGAAGAAAGCATCAGCAGACGGCGGATCCTCCATAATGTCTAGACGGATCCTTCGAGAAGGGCAACCGGGATCCGTGGATCGAGCACAAATTTCTACTAACTTGGTTTTATTTGCGAAATTATGCACTATACTCTTGTTTTCAAACCTTTACTTTGTAGATTTTCAAAATAACACATGATGATTTTGACACCATAAAGCTAGGGGAGCTTTGTGTCAAACGATATTTTCAAAACATTTGCAACATTAATCCGTTTTGGATTATACTTCATGATACCCATTGCATCTTTGCAATATTCAAGGGGAGCACGCTTTTAAATCACTTAGGCGAACCATTTGCAAACTTAATTGCAAACACAATTAGTTTATTTTATGTCATGTCCTTGGCGCCTTTCAAAGGGATGGACTCGTCGAGGGAGTTAAGACAGTACCATTCCGTCACTTATTCTCTTTACATTTTGCATAACTTTCTTGTAAAATTGTGTTAGTTTCTTTTAGTTCTTTTGTTTCGACAAAAGGGAGAAGAAAGTAAAACTACAAATTCAAACTCTTACAATTTTAGCTTTTCCTTAAAATAATCTTATGTTTTGTCATCAACAAAAGGGAGATTGTTAATACAAATAAGCCGTAAAAGCGTTTATTTATATTTTACGATCTTCTAATGTTTTGTCGATAACAAAAGTAAGATCATTTTAACGAAACAAATAAAATACATAAATGGTTTGAACTAATAGTTTCTAACACACTTACGCTTTCACATAAAACACTAAAACTAGTATAAGTGATTTTATGCTTTAGATATACATATGTATAACAACTAGTGTTTACATATTGGGATAACATATACTTAACTAAGTATACACTAAAATGGGTAAAAACAAGTATATACTAAAATGGGTAAAAACAAGTATATACTAAATAGGTAAAAACTAGCAAATGGTTTTGACCCATAACCCATGGTTTTATTTATACCACTTAACCAAGTTCATTGTATCCTTAAAATACATTGTATATAGAAAGAAAACCATGGATCAACCCATAACCAAAAATACCCATGGGCAAATAGGAGCGTTCCACGGATCCCTAGCTTTGTGCTAGCGGATCCTTGTGGAAGGATCCGTGGGATCGAGGGAACGATGAAATTTTCTCTATAAATAGTGAGCCATTTCTTTCCTTTTAGCTCACCACTTCACATATACTCTCCAAGTTTTATATCTCTCTAACCTTAGATCCAAGAGATCTATGTAGTTTGTCTTTTGTTTTTGTGTGATCTTCTAGGTTCCTCTTAAAGGCAAGATCACCACTTCTTGAAGACGAGCAAGCTCAACTCCATGAGTTGCCATGCTTCGTCATCATCAAGACAACCAAAGTTCTATTGTTGATAGTTCTTTCTTTCTCTATAGATGGTGAAGGCATTAGTGAAGGATGCCGAAAGAGTCAAGACGAAAGCATTAGTGAAAGGTGCTAAACGTCCGTGTCAAAAGCATTAGTGAAGAATGCTAAAGGTGTCAAGACGAAGGCATTAGTGAATGGTGCCAAGCGTTGTGTCAAAGGCATTAGTGAAGGATGCCTAAGAATCAAATCAAGTGGCATTAGGGAAGAATGTCTAGGTAGTATAATCGATGAGGTGCATCATTATACATATAATATTTGTTTAGATCCAAGGATGGTGATATCCTTGATGGTGTTGTAACAAGGAGTAGATCTCCTTGAGAATAGGTGTTGTGTTGTGAAGGTTAGTAGTTCCTCCATATTAATGGAACTAGGTGCTTAGCCTAGTACCTAATAAAGGGTAGGCGACATTGTGATAGAATTAGTTCTCCTTGGAGTGAAAGAACTCGGTGGTTAGCCTATCACTGTATAAAGGGTAGGCGACGTTGTGATAGGTGTGGTTCGCCTTGGTGTGAAAGAACTCGGTATTTAGCTTTGTACCGGAAAAAGGTTAAGCGACGTTGTGAAGGCTTCTCCGCCATAAGGAGTTGGTGTAGTGTTTACGAACTCTCGAGTAGGTGACTCGAGGTGGAGTAGAACGGAAGGTGTCCTTGTGGCGAACCACTATAAATACTTGTGTCGTGGTGATGTGCTTCTTACTCTTTATCTTTCATTACACGTTTATATATCTATCTATCAACGTCCAACATAAACAACCAAATAGATTGACATAAGTCGATCTAAATATTTAAAAGGAAGTTTTAAATTGTTAAAACTATTCAACCCCCCCTTATAGTTTTCCACACCGTCTATGAAGGTACTGTTTAGCAGGAGCCGGATCCCTCACTTTGTACTAGACGGATCCCTCCACTTAGGGAACCGTGGGATCCGGGCATATAGAAATAAATTTGCAGACCTCCACACATCAAACCAGCCTACTAGACCACTTCACACTAGCTAAACATAATGCCTTAGGACCACTTAAGTCTTCCTCAAGCTCAATAGGTATCACACTCACTCATAGCTAATTTAAGATCACACTCAAGGTACTTTTTGATTTATCATTTCACCAAAACTCATCATCCTTCTGCTCCAATACTCAGACATCATTTTTCACATGTCAACACATCTAGTTTTATAATTCTCTCAATTTTAGCAAATTGATTTTAGTCATCCTTACCTCAAAATGGGTCAAAAACTAGTTTTCATTTCTTATAATTTTTAAGGAATTTTCCAAATTTATCCTAAGTTGCCATCTGATCTCTAGGATCATTTAACACCACTTGACACTCTCAAATCTCCTAGTGTCATCTTGGATCACCCATTGGTGCTCATAAAGTCCCATTTTATTCCATAAAAGGCAATCATTAGCTACCATCACTCATTGCCCTTGATCATTTAAGTCCCCTTTCATTTAAGACACTTAAGAAGACTGAAACACTCAAGATGTATAGGTACTAGACCTTACAAACATCATGTTCCTTTTTTCTTTGTTGCTGAGAGTCGGATCCCTAGGATTAGCCTAGACGGATTCCTCATTGGAGGGAACCGGCTGACAGATTCAGCTAATTCTAGCTAAAGCTATCATTTCAAGCTCTCCTTGCTAACTTGAACACTCCATCTTGCCTTAATTAACCTCCTTGATCAGTGCAACTCTGAAGTTGATTCTTGTGCATGCAAATCATTGCATTACAAAAGGATCTTAGTGGTTTAAGCCTTGAATGTACTTGCCAAATCCTTCTCCTTATAAACCTATCTTGTTAGGACTTCTTAGTCACCATCTACAACTTAATTCTCAGCAACTAGAAGCCTCTATCTCATTAACCTTTTGTTATCTCATCATGAGGAAAGCTCCTAGTGCTAACTCATCCACCAAAGGACCACCCAAGAAACTTGCTTGTGTTGTTCACGAAATTTCTTTAACTGAATCATCTCTCGTTAAATCCACAAACGCTAGGATTTCCCCTCCACCAACTAAACCAATCAAACCAATCCCCAAAAGGATTGTTCCCACAAAACTACCATTGCCAAACACTACCATACCTCCTAAACCAAACACTCCTATTTCTACCAAACCATCACCATTGGTACCTAAAGCATTATCATTTACCACTCCACTTTCATCTTCAGACCTCTACAATTTAGAGGACTTGCCTTCTAGGCCATCTCATCCTCCACCATTGCCAACATTCTCCTCAATAGAGACAATAGCGCAACAAAATCAAGGTGTTGAATCGACACTAGCAACGACATCCTTTTGACCATCACCCTCAAATAGTCCCTTTTGGATTATGAGGAATCATCAAAGTCAACCACCCGATTACATGGAAGTAGATACCTCTCTACCACTATCTTCGACACATATTCCACCACCACCACCTTTGGTTGAATCACCTCCAAATATACCTCCACAAATCCCTCCTTCTTTTGTGGAAACTCAACCCAACCTTCCATCTCAAGTAATTCCATTTCTACCTCCACCATTTCCTAGCCATGACAAAGATTATTATCATTGTCAACATGTTGAAGGATTGATACATGAACTACGTGAAGAGAAACGTTTCATGTTTTATCACCTCCTCGAACGTTTCGATGAAGTCAACAAACCTAAACAACCTTGAGCTTAATGATTCAAGTGGTCTCCTAGTCTTAAGCTTAACTTAGATAGTTTATGAATCATATTTCATGTTTAAGTCATTCTCTTAGTTTTAGAGATATGTAGATCATTTCTTGTGTATTTATTGAATGAAATTACGTGTTATATGTCATATTATCATTGGTGCCTTATCGTAACTCATTTTTATGTTAACTTCACATTTACATCAACATTCTTTGTCTTGAGTTTACTGAAGACGGATCCTCATTTTAGCCTAGACGGATCCTCGAGGGAGGAACAGTGGGATCCGTGCAACGAAGACTTGTTTATTACTAAATTGAGTCTTATTTGCAGGAAATTATGCATTATATACTGGCTTTCTAACCTTTGTTTTGTAGATTTTCAATATACACATGAAGACTTTGACACCCTTAGCTAGGGGGAGTTTCTTGTCAAAGCAAAACAATTGCAAATTCATTTGCAATACTTTCACATAGGATTACCATTACTACATGACGTCCTCGCACAAAGGAGCACTCGTCAAAGGGAGCATGTTCGTCGAAAAGGCGAAACCATTTGCAAACATACTTGCAAAGCACTCGCTAGTCTTTCTAATTAGTTGGCCTCTCACAAAGGGATGGACCGGTCGAGGGGAGCTAAGGCGAAATCCTTCTTCTCTTACTCTAGCTTTCATATTTTCTAGTTTCACATGTTTTCTTAAAACAATGTGTTAGTTTCTTTTCGAAGCTCTTTTGTTTCGACAAAAGGGGAGAAGAGTAAAACTCAATTCAAACTTTTACAATTTTGGTTTTCCTTAAAATAAACTTATGTTTTGTCATCAACAAAAAGGGAGATTATTAATACAAATAAGTCGTAAAAACGTTTATTTACATTTTACAATCTTCTAACGTTTTGTCGATAACAAACGTAAAATCATTTTAACAAAATAAATAAAATACGTAAATGGTTTGAGCCAATAGTTTACTAACACACTTACGTTTTCATATAAAACACTAAACAAGGAATAATGTTTTCATATTATAGTAATGCATATGTATAACAACTAGTGTTTACATAATGGGTAGATATATATACATACTTAGTATGTATTTTAATGGGTAACATAATGGGTAGAAGTCTAAGTATTTGACCCATTGACTAAATACATTGAATCTAGTTGGATAAAGCCCAAAGTCCATGACCCATTTCATGATATCATGCATAAGTCATAATAGGTATTATCCATGACCCATGGAGCTAACCCATGACCCATTGACTAGATGCATTGCATCTTCTAGATACATTGTATCTATTTGGATACCCATGATCTAAAGTCCATAACCCATGACCCATGATCCATGACCCATAACCCATTTAGGGGGAGCGTCCTACGGATCCCCAGAATTACACTGGACGGATCCCTCAAGCAAGGGATCCGTGGGATCCGTGGAATAGTAGTGATTTTTCCTCTATAAATAGTGAGCCATTTCTTCATTGTAACTCACCCCTTTCACACACATTTTATCTTAGTGTTGTAAACTCTCTAACCTCATATCCAAGGGATCTTTATATGTAGTTTTGTGTTTGTGTGATTTTCTAGGTTCCTCTTAAAGGCGAGATCACCACCTCTTTAAGTCGAGCAAGCTCAAGTCCATGGGTTGCCAAGCTTCGTCATCATCAAGACTACTGATGTTATCTTGTTGATAGTACTTCTTTCATCTCTCATTAGAAGTGTTGTGTTGAAGACATAGGTGAAAGATGTCTAAAGGGTCAAGTCGAAGGCATTAGTGAAAGGTGCCGAAAGTCCGTGTCAAAGGCATTAGTGAAGGGTGCTGAAAGTCCGTGTTGAAGGCATTAGTGAAGGGTGCCTAGGAGTCATGTCAAAGGCATTAGTGAAAGGTGCCTAGGGTGTACATTCGATATGGTGCGTCGATGTACAAGATAGACTAGTATTGGGTCAAAGGATATTGATATCCTTGTTGATGTTGTTATAAGGTGGATCTCCTTTGGGATAGGTGTTGTGTAGTGTTGGGCGATGGTTCCTCCTTTGTAATGGAACTCGGTATCTAGCCTTGTCTGGGATAAAGTGTAGGCGACGTTGTGATAGGTTTGGTTCTACTCTTGGAAGAACCGGTGTCTAGCCTTGTACCGGATAAAGAATAGGCGGCGTTGTGAAGGCTTCTCCGCCAAGGAGTTTGTGTTGTGTAGTGATTACGAACTCCGAGTAGGTGACTCGGCGAGTGGAGTAGGGCAAGGAAGGTGTCCTTGTAGCCGAACCACTATAAATACTCGCGTTGTGGTTTTGTGCTTCTTACTCTTTATCTTTGCTTTATTTATTTATATGCTTATCTATCAACATCCAACACACACATCTAAATAGATTGACATAAGTCGATCTAAATAGTTTAAAACGAAGTTTAAATCGGTAAAACTATTCAACCCCCTTCTAGTTTTCCACAGTAACTATTTTTAAACTTGTCAAAACTAAACTCTAGCATTTTATAAACTTATAAAGGTAAGTAAAACGTCTAATATATATAAAAAAATCATAAAACTCATTCCATACATCCTCGTTATATTTATAAGCCTAAGACGCGCCCATTCTATTTTAGGTCATCATTAAAAGCTCGCGACTTCTCGTTTCATTTTGCCTCGTCGTTTGCTATTACTTATCATTAAGGTGAGTTTCATAGCCTCAATTTTGCTTGTTTGTACTTGTTTTCATATACTTTGGGGTGAGAATACATTACTTGCTTTTATGTATGGGCACACGTATTTTAAATCATTATGCATACATAACCGAATGTACTAGAGACTTAACCAAATGAACTGGTCAGACTGCTATTTACATACATGACTGAATGTATCGGTCAACCACCTTGTTCATAATCGAATATAACAGGCAAGCAAATGATAAATCTTGTGGCCCTTTCACAAATAACTTAAACTTATGAACTACATGACCCGTGATGACACTTTTATACGTATTTTCTCGAGTCCATAAAGCATTAACTTTAGCTTGGAGCATTAAGTCATACGACATATTTTGAAGGCGAGATGCATCCTATTATCATTCGATAAAGACTTTAAAACTTTTATGTTTTACCTATTATGTATTATTAACTATTTGGGACCTCTTTGTAAACTCTAATGTATAAAATTAATCGAATGATAACTTTTCAAACGTCTCATTTAGAGTTCATTTTCTATAACTTGTCTTTGTCTTTATGAAAATAACACCAAGTGGCATTATCTTACTGCTGCGATATTTTTGGGGTGTTACATATAATAACAACAAAATTATAAAAATAAATAAATAATAAGAGGGTATTACGATAACTTTAGAGGGTAACAATAACGTATACCATTTTAAACTTAGTGGTGTAAAAGTGTTTGGGATAGCGAGTTCGGATTTGTAACTTCATACATTTAAAACTTAAAAGATAAGCAATGTTATTTTATCAAAATACCATTATTTATAAAAGTCAGTGAAATCTATTGATTACTTTATTTAGATACTTGATTAAAAATTTTACTCACAAAGTTTCTCTGATTTCATTTTCTCTACATATAAATACGCACACACAAATTCACGCTAATTAATAAGTCCAAATTAGTTCTATATTTATCATATAATTATAGCTCAAATATTATAAAGATTGTTACATTTTAAAAATCAAGTCCATGTCTCATGTATTTATTTTCATATTTTAATGTGTTTTAGCTTGATATTGATATTCCTTAAATGAAATCGTAACATTTTTTTTATTTTAATGCCAACTTTAACTTAATAATAAAATTCAAATACATTATAAAGTTTAATGCAAAACTTTTCTTTGATTGTTTCTATTGAAATTCAAATGATAATATATGTATAATTGTGTAGTTGAAAAAATAATACAAATAAACCTTTGATTTTACAAAAAAACAATGACTATAGAAGATTAGGAGTGACAAGCATACACAACACTGGAGTGAAAATATGAAATGTTTAATTCTCTGGGTAGCATAAAAAAATTAAAAAGTATAGGATGATTTCTCAATGTTGTTTTTCGAAAAACATAAAATCATTGCACCTATTTTATGAATTAAGCTGGATTAAGAAGAAGGCTAAAGAATTAAATATAACTAGCATTCTTTAATTGTTCTATAAATAAATAGAAAATAGGAACATACGATTTAAATTTCCTATTTTATTGTTAGTTGTTCGAGGTCTCGAGCCCCGGGTTGCTGCGGTTGTTTTCCTTAAAGATGGATGTTGTAGTTTGTCGAAAATAGAAATGGCGAGAATAATAAGATTGCAAGGATGTAATGTTAATGTGTATACATAAGGTGCATGTGTATACTGCGGGAATGCTGTGCTCATACTCATTTGACATACATTTGCCAACAACATGACATACATTTGCCAATTCAGTTCATGTGCACAACATGACATACAACTTATGTATCTCAGCCCCTAATCCCACATCCATTTCAGCTACAAATTTGAGCCATTTTAGCCTGTAATTTAGGGCCAAAACACACCGATTTCAGCCCCATTTGATCACCCAAACCCACCCATTTCAGCACCCAATTGCATCCACAGATGATCAACAGATGTTACCAATTGCACCACAAAAACTAGCACTATAACCCCATATACATATACAGATCATATAAATCAGATGTGAATTAGCACTTAACTATATATTTTTCGGTAACCATTTTAGCCAAGGATGATTGTTGTTTGCAGTAACAGAATATTGAGCATATATGTCTCCAAAACAGAGCAGCAGATCTCATGGACACAGGTTTAGTAATTCATAACGTTCCTATTCTTAATCCATCTTGATGGCCCTTAAAGAATACTATCTAATAACCTACATCGAAGAGATGAAAAGATTGAATGTTGCTGCTGCTGCTTTTCAAACCAGATTCAGTCTCAGTCTCTTTGGCTGGATAGATGAAAGACAATATAATTAGTCAACTATTTCTCACTTGCACAATTTATCATCAACAGTCAACACATTACGACACATTTGTAATTAAGTAGTATAAGCGCAAATGATGATAGAAAGCACACTGTACACATGCAGATACTAAAAGCTCATTAACATTGGAAATAAAGCTAAAGATTTTTTTACGTCTTTGTAAGTAACAGTTAGTGTTTTATAGTTGTGGTCAAAATTAAACTATATAAACTTAAGCGCGACATCTGATTTATATCTTTAAAACCATGTTTTTTTAAAAATATTTGAAGATACTAACATTAATATGACCATTGCTACGCATGTGTGACCCAATCAATTACCCATTACCAAGCTTTTGACCATTGCTAGGCATGTGTGACTCAATCAATTGACCTGAACCAAATTACCCATTATGACCATTGCTAGGCATGTGTGACCCAGTCAATTACAGTCAGAACTTGAATGTGATAAACTTACAGCGTATATAAAGGTTGATTTCACTTGTCAAGAATCTGTTGCCATCAATTCTATTCAATAAAGATGTGATTACAGAAATATAATATGTTAAGCACGGTAATTAGATCTAATTTACTTACCCTCTTTTTTCTCGTTATTTAGACATGACCAAATTTTCCCTTTTCCAAGCGGCTTCCCAACTTCTTCTATTCTCTTGCAGGTTGTGCAAAAACCTATGTAAAGCGCCACAACTTGGAACCCATTCGGCATCTGAACGACCTGATCTCCATGACTCATACAAACAACCTGGTTATCTTCAGCTTGTTGACAACCAAAAAAACATAAACCACGGTTCATAAATCTATAAACACAAAAACCACATACCTGTAATTTGAAGCACTTCTGGATATGGCTTTTGATAAAAATGAGAAAGAGGCGGTGAGTTATATCTGGTAAATTCCGGATATGGTTCACAGTGGGACTT
This sequence comes from Chrysanthemum lavandulifolium, assembly GCA_022545495.1. Taxonomy (NCBI): domain Eukaryota; kingdom Viridiplantae; phylum Streptophyta; class Magnoliopsida; order Asterales; family Asteraceae; genus Chrysanthemum; species Chrysanthemum lavandulifolium. The sequence continues at coordinate 102,567,285 of CM040238.1, read as the reverse complement.
GTTGCGTCAGCATGTTCTTGTTTATCCGCGTCTACAAAATCATTAAGAATCTGAAAAAGTATATAATCATACACAATCAGTGGCGATAAAACTGTGGGAAAAAATGGATATATACACAACTCTAAAAAACAAAAGAAACAACACCTGTAACAAACTGGTGCGCGCCCCCATGTCTTAGATTGGGTGACACAGAACATATTGCATAAACAAATATATAGCAGAGTAATGGAGTACAGGACTTGGGACCGCAACTTATACATAACTGATAGCAACTACAACAACATTCTTACGTATAGACGACTGTGGCATGCTTCTCATTTTGTCTATTGAACATTTCCTTCTCGAAGCCTGCAAAAAAAAAAAAAAGCCAATGGAGGTAAATCACAGTTTTCGATCTCACAAAAATGTTACTACCATCCATCAGAAAATAAATGCATCAATATAATTCAATGAAATTGTATATACACTAAAACTATTGGTCATGCAAGATAATCGCAAAAGAGTATAACTTAAAAAACCATTAAAAGCACAAAATGATCTGTGTAACAGCGTTTCCCTTACCTGTATTCCGGAGTGAATAAGTAGACACCCTTTTGGAAATGTGGGCTAAAAATCATAACACTACAACAGTTGCTTATGTTTTCAAAATTATATGAACTTTATTTGCTTACCCAATGATTCCGTAGTAAGCAAGAGTTGAAAATGTTTCTGAAATAGACCCAATACATCCTCAAGCCTCTGGTGCTGAAATAGCAAAAATGTAATTGTCGTTAATGAAAATCTCGCTACTTTCTTCTTAACCAAATTATAAGTGTTACAAAAAGGAACGATCTTGTGGACATCAACCGTAAATAGATAAATGCATACCTTTTTATCTGCTGTTACATGTATTTTTTTATCATGTAATACCAACTGCAGTAGCACAAACATCCAGTGACTATTCTCGATGAATTAGATTGAGATACCTTTGATCAAAGTTATTTACAAATTACCATTAACAAAAGAAGCAAGATGTGGATGGTCCATTAAACTTGGATGCGCTGTAACATCTTCCTGATTTTCTTCACTGAAGCCACAGCTAAGAAGGCAACTGCTGGTAATGGAAGAATTCAAAACCACCTGTAATAAAAAAAATCCATCAATGATGAGTATAATGCGAACTCCCAAGAGCAAACTAATATACTTTCTGTCAACGTACGACCATTTATGAGCGGCAGCCTATATGGAAATAAGGAACATAACGGTCTAGATAATTCATACATGAATTTTTACATAAATGATCACTGAACTTCTGGGCTTTACAATCCACTAAACATTTTTCATTCATGTTATAAGCTGATCAAAACAATCCCTGTTACTGCAGTATCATATTCCAAACACACCTTATTGCTATAGTAGCCTAATCGAAATCCATGACTAATGTAATTAGTGCATTACAGCAAGTCACAAAGCATTACATACTTGTAAATAAATTACGTTAGTCATGCATATATACCTAAATGAAAATTAAATAGTGCTCTTTATCACCGTTTCATCCTAATTCAATTTGAATACTAAAATCCTTGCATTGTGCAGCAAAGTCCGTAGGTGACAAACATTTTCCTTCACGATTGTTGAAAGTGCGTTCAGTATAACTTTTATTGTTCATGCGATAAGAATTAAAAAACTAATTGTCATTAGAAGTAAAACTTTCCGAGAGTGTGCTACATTACATAAAAGCGAACCCAATAAATGAGTATTTTTGCTCAAACCGGTGTGAATCGAACTTCTTAAAAAACATTTAAAGACTCCTAACTAAAGTAATAACTAATTATAATTTGTATACCTTTATAAAAAATAAACACCCCTGTACCAGCAAAGGTTTTAAATATTGAGCTTTGTATCATACCTTCCGTGCGTGCGTTCGTCTTTTAAGTTTTGGTAAACACGACTTCTTAAATGCTTCCTTGGCACTATTAGTTGGCCAATCATCGTAGCAGAATTTCACAGCTACACAACATCCTTCCAAATCCAAGAGTAAAATGTTGTTTAGAGATGGGCAGAATTCCTACAAAGACGGAGCATAAAAGATTTATACGCTGGATGTTACAACCTGCTACTAATAAAATGAAATATGTTCGTTCATCGAACAGCAAGATGGTTATGTTCGTAAACAGATAACTTGCCAAAGCAACACGCAAATAGAGTAAAAACATTTCGTTCATCACATGGCATTTTCGAATATTAGAAAGGAATGAGTTGCTTATCAATACGATGTAATATTTGATCGTATATGATTTGTTTGAGAAATAACATCACTGAGTATTAATATTTTTAAAACGAATGCCTAAGTAATATCAGGTGGTGTAGCTATGTGGTGTGCATACATATTGCCTGTTGAGGATGTTCCCCTAAAACCAAACCATCCCAGGTACAAAAAGGCCTAAGTGAGTTCACCCAGAAGCTCAGCTCACCTTTAACTGATGCTGATAAGGCTGAAGCCCATATTAGAGTTGATGTTCACGTTTCTCTCAGCTTTTCTCTAACAGGTTTAGAGCAACTTTCATCTCTCTTTTGTGATCCTTTTTTACGTGAATAATTGTTTTTGCCAACCCAAAGAGTGTTTCACTTTAACTAAATATGAGAAAAATCATTTTAAAGAAAATATTAGATGTACCTTGTCATATTCAACAAATCTGTTGCTCTTTGTAAGGCATGGTCTCAAAAAAGATAGATACCGCTGATATTTTCCTTGTATCGGTCTGAAAAGTAAAAAGTGTAAAAGCATATGGAGTTTATAGTAGAATGGGCATCATGATATATAAGAAGGAATGGATGATAAGCGTGCGACAAATGTCCATCATGAGGAAGATCGAGAGATATGATTCTATCACATGTAGATTTTGAAGCTAGCTGGTGACCCTGTAAGAGGCGTAACGTTCACTGCATCTAGAAAATAATTAAAAACATTGTGGGTATGTAATACATGAATAGATTAGGCACGCAAAAATAGAAAACAACGATCATAAAGAGGACAAATTTAACCAAATTTTCACAACCTGTTAATAAGAAGGCGTTTAGAACCAAAACCACTATTTTAATTCATAAAATACTTTCAAATACTTTCAAATTAGACCTGGGATAGGAGGTATCACAATGAGCATTGCATCTAGCTTTATTAAATCATGAATGTGCAGTTGTAGTTCGCCTCTTTGTTTTGTCATCATAAGCTGCACATTAAACCATAAATTAAAAGGGTGTTTGGATGTGAGTTATAATAGGTTTCATGTGCAAATGACCACCTACAATGTTCATGGCAGTGAGATGTTCAGCTAAAAACTGTACGGTTAAGAGATGTTTAGCTAAAAAGTTTAGTACATAAGTGCAGTTGCAACATATATGAGTTAAGACATGTTTAGGTAAAAAGTTTAATACATACATGCAATTTGACCATTTTACTCATATTCGAGATCAACTGAACCCAAGCATGACTAACCCCGACTATATAAATTATTTAATGTTGATAAAGTACTCCGTAAATCATTATATACAGAATCATCTGAATTCAACTATATTTTTTCCTTAATCTGCCAAACTTTCCGCATATCGTAACCTTTTAGCCAAACACTCCTTACCACTCTAGTTGGGAGCCATTACCTAACCAATATTTCTGCTGTAGCAACACCGCGAGACACAATGTTGCCCCGGCCATGACTCATATTTCAGCCACTCGTATGGCAGCAGTATCGAACAGCAGTGCCAACTGATGATCTGCCCGTTGCCACTTCTTTGCACCTCACATCCTGGAAAATGCGTTGATAAGATAGTATTAACTTTGAAGTTCATGGTCAAAAGAATTTATTTATGCAATATATCTAACTCACTTCTATATTATCAATGACTTTCGCATCTGGCTTTTCAGCATGAAACGCATATATATTGTTGTATGCCATGTCAGACGATTCACGAACAACCTCATCAACCTGAAATATAGTTGGATACTTCTTTTAGATATTACAAATAATAAACAATTATAAGGCAAAGGGACAGTAGATGCCAAAAGTATATAAATAATAATAATAAAAAAAAACATTAATACATGACATTAGACGGCAAAAGCATATCCTAGAAAAAATACATGTTACCGTGATGCGTGTTAGTGCTTCTTGATGGCTGATTCTGTAAAACATGATAACCGATATGTGGCAACAATACAATATGGTCAGTAAGGGCTCAACTTAAATTGCAAGAAAAGACAGTTATATGCAATTGTTTTGAAAATGAAATATAATACGTAAATTTTCAAATAGCAAATGAAGTCATTAACAAAGTAAACAAATTTATGGCGCCTTAATATTATTAAGTCCTTATTTTCCAAAAGTATCAATAGTTTTGGAGGCATCTATATCGTCAATGTAAAATACATCATTGACACCCTTCATTTTATTATAGTTAGATTCAAGCTACTGATAGCCACTTTTGTAGCAAAAGTTTTGATCCAAGGCTAAATAGTAAATCAACAGATCATGGAAAAAACCTAAGATTCTCGTTAGCAACGGGTAATCAAGTTTGCATATGTTGGACCCTACGTTGTCAAAGGTCATATCGAATACTAACGACGTAAATTTCACCACAACGCATTCACACAAATCATGTATTTGTCATACAGCTCCAAGATTTGATCAATAAGTCCATTCAGAAAGTAACGCCTTCTAAAATGTCATTATACCATATGACTATGTCGTCGAATATAATCCATATCGTATCACATAATCAACACCCCTACATAGTCAAATATTTGTATTTAGTTAATGGCTTTTACAATTTGCAGACACATGTGGTCAAGCTGGATGCATTTTCTTGCGGTTATATTTTACCATAGTTAAAATCATCCAAAGCAAATTACTGAGAAACATTGCATATCCCTAGGTAAGATTATTTAGTTTTGGCACCATTTTCTTGTGTTCATATAAATTTTCTAGGTTCACTAACATCTAAATCTAGCGAGGATACACTACTGTTGCACAAAAATAATGAGGAATTCATATCGGTCCCAAATGACAAACACATTATGTGATAGCATTTGATTAAAAAAAAAAAAAAAAAAAGACCATCAAGGAAAAGATGAATGGTACCAGCCACCCGTTGTCGCCTCTAACCCCACCTCGGATAGCATCCGCCTCTTTAAGCCCGCTGTTGACCAACAACTCAGCAACCTTCATGGAGGCACCATCGAAACTACCTTACAGACAAAACACATGAATCAAAAACAGGTCAAACTATCATTATATATGGTTATATACCAAGACCAAATCATTTTGCTCCATATCTGACCACAATTTCAGTTTCAAATTAGATCCATATCCAGCAAATGGGTACCAAACCTAAATCATTACTGAAATTTTAGTGCTCCTGTAGATTTAGATAGAGTTCAAATTAGCATAGTTCCAACTGAATCACCAATTTCGCACGATAAACTAAGTATTTAACTGCACTAACCTCTGACTCAGTTCTATCTCAGTTTAATATTTTTTTATCAAACAAACACAAAGAATTTGATCAACGGGTGATCAAACTTGCGAGCTTATGGTGGCACACAATTCATTCTTCATATAAATGACAATGCACATCGATTCTCAAACTTTAATCTTTTCATAGGGCTAATGTCAACATTATCAACATACTTACCTTCGTTACGCATTGGCAGTTCGTTGCACAAAATATCACCCCCATCAGTGATCCATACTTCTTAAAATGTTTGACATACAATACATCAGACAAAAACTAACCGTCCTAAATGTAATGAAAACTTTCGTACAATAAAGTGTACAATGACCCATGTTTGACATTAGCTCATTTAATTAATCATATGCAAAAACTCACTCACGTATAGTACATTATGTTCCATCATGACATAAATTAAACTGATTGATAAAAAAAAGAGATCTCTCAACTGATTGATAAAAAAAGCTATACCTCAGTGCAAATCCATTGACCCAAAACAGAAAAATAAATCAGAATAATTGCCTTAATTTATTCCCGCGTTCAAAATATCCTTAATCCATTCAGTGATCCGGATCTCTGAGAATCGCTCATCCCTCACAATAAATCAAGAATATTTACTGATCTTGAAAATATAAAATTTAATAAACAAAATAATAGAAACAACTTACAACGGGCTGAGGTTCTTCGTCATCACTGCAATTATGGATATATGATACGGGGTTCGCTGAAAAAGAACCACAAATCAATTATCCCCAAATTTAAGCTTTTGAATTGCGGTACAGAGGTATGCATGTGTATTTTGTAGGTGGTGGAAAGATAAGATGTGAGTGGTAATAATAGAGTGGGTCGGTTAGGCAAATGGGGCTCAACCCAAATAGGCCGGGTAAAAAAAACTCACAATTAAACACTGTTCATAAGTCCCCCCAACAAATGTAAAGTATACTAATGTTAAAATTTCAAATTTATATAAATTTTAATCAAACTGAAACATTATTTCTTTTGTTATAAGGTTTATACTAGTTTAATTTTCTCGCATGCAATTTGGTGTTGGTGTGTCTGGCGGAGGCTATTCTTCACACGTGAATCGATTGGTTGAGGACCAGGGGATGATGTTGGTCTTTCTATGTTGTTGGTTGACTTTAAAACGCTTTCAACATGGTGGATCGGTTTGTTATGTTCTGAGAGGTTTGGCTTCATTTCCGGCTATTTCACGGTGGGTTGAATTGCTATTCTAGTCCGCTAGATTATATTATGGTGAGCATACTCTTTGGTCTCATCGAGGTGTGCAACAAGGTGATCCGCTCGGGCCTCTTCTTTTGCTTTAGTGTTACATCCTTGGCATGTAAGATTAGAGATTCTTTGACCTTTCCTTTCAAGCTTGGTATTTGGATGATGGCACTATTATTGGTGATACCTTGGTTGTGGGTAAGGTTTTGGAGTTGATTATGGCGGATGGACCTTGTCGTGGCTTACACCTCAATGTTGATAAAGCGAAGTTTTTGGCCCGGAAGACCCGAGCGGTATGTCGGTGTTTTCCCCAATATTTCTCGCCCTCGCATGGTGTTAAATTATTGGGTGGACCGATTAGTGTGGATTTTGAGTTTGGTAGTAAGTTGGTCCCGAAGGTTGCTAAAACTATTGAACTTATGGGCGGTTGCAAACTCAATGACCCCAATGCGAGTTGTTGCTTCTCCGTACATGTCTTGGTATTTCTAAGTTATATTTTCTATCTTGCGCATATTCTCCTCGGGTCTTTGAGTGTGCCGGGTTTCTTTGATCGGCTCTTACGTTCTTCCTTGGGCGTATTGTCACGCCTTCCGGGCTGGTTTTGGTGTTGGCAATGGAGACTTGCCACCGCCGCTGCTTTTGGGGGCTTGGTTTATATTCTGCGGTGATGTTTTGAACTTTGCTTTTCTTGCTTGAGACTTCAATCTTCTAGTTTGCGACTAAGCTTCTCCATAGTGTTGGTATTGTGACTCTTGGTCCTCTTTTGATGATGCTCTATGTACTTTTAATTCGAATATGGATATTGACCTTTTGAGTAACCTAGCGGTCACGCCCCCCAAACTTATGAAGAAATTGGCGGATATATATTTCGATTGGGTTACCCAACTATTGAATCTACGTTCCATCTATCCCTCGACAGCGGGCTATGGAGCTCACTAAGGAGGATCATACTTGATTGGCTTAGGGTGGCTCCTATATCCGGATTGGGACAAACTATGAGCGCCGGGACTTATCGTTGTGTCTTGTGTTATCGATTGGGTGTTCCCTTTTCCTTTGTTCGTCTGGTGCTCGGCATGTTCTAGGGTTTTCTTGGAGATATTTATGGGATCATGCGGTTTCATGTCTTTGGTATTGTTGGCATTAAACATCGGCATAACATTATGCGTGATGTTCTTGTTGATATATGCTCGATCCCGGATTTACGTTCGTAAGGAGGTGGATATTGGACTTCATGGAGATATGGAATGACCACTGCGGACCGGTGATGTATTGCTTTATTCTTGGGATGGCGGGCGTGATGTTTGTGTTGATCTTACAGGTTCGTCTCCTTTGGCGCAATCGGGGTTGCTTGATTTTGTGCCGGGCGTGCGGTTAGTGGTGCACGATGTAAATGTGTCAGTATGAGGTTAAATCTTGCGAGACATCGGATCACGGTTCCTCCTTTCTTTTCTTCTTTTGGAGAACTTGAGAAAGGCGGTAACCTTACTAAAGCGTGTTAGACTTTTCTCCTTGACTCGAGACATTGGGGCTCGTGTTGTGGTTCATATTTTTAATCGTATTAGTTTCGCTATTGCTAGAGGTGGGGGCAGGTTGGTTGTCTCTGACCCCATTAATTTCTTGTAAATCCTTTGTGTTTTAATAAAGTGATGATTATAATAAAATAATAATAATAATAATAATAATAATAATAATAATAATAATAATAATAATAATAATAATAATAATAATAATAATAATAATGGAGATATTTATGGGGATCATGCGGTTTCTTGTGCGGGTATTGTTGGCATTAAACATAGGCGAACATTATGCGTGATGTTCTTGTTGATATATGTTCTCGATCCGGATTTACATTCGTAAGGAGGTGGATATTGGGCTTTATGGAGATAGGGACGGATCCTTGCGTCAGGTGATATATTGCTTTACTCTTGGGATGGTGGGCGTGATGTTTGTGTTAATCTCACGGGTTCGTCACCTTTGGCCTGTCGGGGTTGCTTGATTTTGTGCCGTATGCGGTTAGTGAGGTGCACGGCGTAACGTCTGCAAGTATGAGGCTAAATGCGCAGATATCGGATATGGGTTCCTCCCTTTTCCTTTTCTTCTTTTGGAACTCGAGAAGAAGCGGTAACTTACTAAAGCGTATTAGACTTTTCTCCTCGACTCAAGATATTGGGGCTCGTGTTGCGGTTCATATTTTTAATCGCATTGGTTTCTTTATTCTTCAGAGGTGAGGTGAGTTGGTTTCTGCTTTCCACTAATTTCTTGTAAATTCTTTAAGTTTTTAATAAAGTGATGTTTTATAATAATAATAATAATAATAATAATCATAATAATAATAATAATAATAATAATAAAAGTTGTTTGTTAAAAAACATAAAATACATTAAGTATTTGTTAAATTTATAAATTTACTAAAAAATATATGAAAATTAACAATACAATTAAATCCATAAAATTAAATTTATGATTAGCTCATTTTAACGAAAAATTAAATTGATTGTAATTTCTATTAATCAATTATAATATAAAGTTATTTCACGTTTAAGTTCAAAAGAGAAGAGAGAAAAAGAAAAAAGGAAAGAAAAAAAAAGCTCCATAAGCAATGTGTATTTGTGCTTTTTTATTTGTTTAATTATAGAATCAAAAATTTCATTAAGTTTAACCAAACTAATTTCAATTTGAAATTTATTCGCCAATGAGAAAATCTAATTTTGTCACGTGATGAAATTAAGTTTTTCTATTGGTCCAATTTGATTTTCTTCGAAATATTCATTCGCAGTTTAAAGTTTCTTTTATTATATAAAAGATGCTCATAGAAGAAAAGATAATTTAATTGTTTCAAGAAAAATAAGTTAAATAACATGGAGGCTCGAACTTTTTTTTGAAACGAAATTTTTTTGTAACATACACCACATATCTCATAAATTATATCTCACGTGTCTCTAATGAGACTTAACCCACAATCGGCCAAGAAGCCTTTAGTCATGGTGACTCGAACTTAATGCAAGACACTTTGTTATGTAAGTGCAAATCATGCCAAATTGAAACATATCTAGTAAATGTTGGTGGTTATGAGCCCAACAGGGTAAGATAATCAGTAGCAATGCACCACCAAATCAGGTTACCGGATATCATTTGGAATAGTGTGATCACTTTACAAAATAAAATATTCGACCCTATGCCTGGGTTACACGAATATCTACTTGGGATAAGACCAAATGTTTGTTATTGAGTTAGGCACAAATCAATAACCCTTAGCATATAAGTGTTTTGCTTTACGTTTGTTTCTCTGGTTTTCTCTATATCCATGCTTGATGATGTCGATCTCTATTTATAGTAGAGAACACCAACCTAGTCAATGGACTTTATGAGTGATTAACGCCAATTAATCACCCATAATAAGCCTCCATTATCATAGGAATAGTGGTTACATGACCAATTAAACGTGGTCATAAAGCGATTATAATGACCCGCTTGAATGGGTCAAAGTCATTACAAGATAATCCTCACCGCAACACTATCGGTAGGAACCAATACACTAGCGGCGGGAACCAATACACTAGCGGCGGGAACAATCACTCACTACACTAGCAATACTAACCACTATTGAGTCAGGGTGTTTAGGGACCTCATGGGTGTACACTCCATACCTCCTAACCCAAAACCAGGTGTGAACTAATCCCACAAGTACACTAAATTTTCCAACAATCCTCCTCAAATTTAGTTCACTTCCTTTTGCATGAAAATCAAACATTAAGCAAAACATGTGCATAAACGAAAATATCCTGATGATTGAATTTCCATCTTAGTAAATTACTAGTTCAATATTCGAGAATCAGGGTGTTCTAAGAATTGAACCCTTCAACCCATTTGAATACCTGAAGATAAAATACACACAAGTTTTCAAACACTTAAATGCTCCTGACACTTTACAAGCCATGTGTCCATATCTAAATTCATAAATGTTGCAAGAGCCAAAAATCCAAAAGCTCCCTGAAGCGGCAAAACTTCAACATTCACATAGGTGGTTCCTCTTTATTCATGCTTTTGCCAAGCACTTTTTCAAAGAAAATTAACGATTAAGAAGTAAAGGCTTCATCCTCCTTTCCAGTGAGTTTCGAGCACAACACAGGATGTAAAATAAATATGTGCTCGGTCCACCTGAATGTTCGACTTTCCACATTGAACTCGGCTCTAAGTTTCCTCGGGAGGAGTTGGGTGTCTTAGCATTCGATGACTAAGTTGGACTTAAACCCATCCCTTTGCGGACTTTATAACCAAGTCTCTAGCCAAACCCTTGGTCAAGTGATCGCCTAAATTTTGTTGAGATCTAACAAACTCTATAGATACCACCCCAATCATGATAAGCTCATGAATCATGCTATGTCGACACCCAAGTGTCTAGACTTCCCATTGTACATCTGGCTATAAGCCTTTGCCAATGTAGTTGCACTATCACAACATATAGAAATAGGTGCTATAGGTTTAGGCTACAATGGAATCTCAAGAACCAAGTTTTTAACCATTCGACTTCTTTACCGTAATGCTAAGGCCACAAATTCACATTCCATTGTTGAGCGGTGATGCAAGTTTGCTTGGATGCCCAAGAAATTGCACCTCCACCAAGTAGGAATATCCAACCACCGGTAGACGAATTATCTTCGATGTTCTTGATCCAACTTGCATCGGTGTATCCTTCGACATCAAGGATAACCGTATATGAGACTATAATCCATAGTTCTCTTGAGATACTTGATACCCTCTGAATCGTTGCGTTGATGAGCACTAGGATTGCTAGTATACCCGCTCGGTTTACCCACCGCAAAAGCAATATCGGTCTTGTATAAGTCATGGCATACATCGTGCACCAATTACCTAGAATACTCAAGTTGAGATCTGACCTTGCCATTGTTAGGCATCGACTTCTCACAAGTATACATAGGTGTACTCACTGAGTACAATCAAAGTAATTGAATTTCCTCGACACCTTCTCAATATAATGAGGCCGAGAGATAGAAATTCTTTTACTTTCATATTTAATCCTTATACCAAGGATAACATCGCCTCCCCATGTCCTTCAATGAGAACCTTGATGACAAAAATTCCTTTTCGAGTTAACATGATTTTGGTCGATGCGAAGATCGAGATGTCATCAACATATAGACAAATGATGACTCCTTTACCGATTCATCAAATTTGCTATACACATTTGTCGGCTTGGTTAAGGACATAACCACTAGACAAAACCACTTCATCAAACTTTTGATGCCATTGCTTAGGTGCTGCTTTAGTCCATAAAGAGATTTAATCGGTTTACACACCTTGTTTTCATTGCGAGCATGATGAAGCCACGAGGTTGGTTCATATAAACCTCCTCTTCCAATTCACCATTCAAGAAAGCTGTTTCACATCCATCGATGAATAATCGGTTGTGAATTGATGCCAAAGCAATCGCTGATCTTATGGTAATGATCGAGCCAGGAGCATAAGTATCAAAATTGTCTATTCCTGACTTTTGTTTAAAGCCCTGAATGACTAGTCTAGCCTTGAACTTTTCAATAGTTCCATCTACCTTCATTTTCTTTCAGTCCTGAATAGGACAACATGGAATTAACCATCTCCTTCAGTACCATGTTTTTCCTTTCAGAAATACCATTTTGCTGAGGAGTATAGGGAGCGGTCGTTTCATGGATAATACCAACAAACTGAAAATAAAGAGTATCCATGCACTCACCTCCCCTATCAGTCCTTAGTCTTTTGATCAGGGACCCAAGTTGTAAATCAACTTCAGTTTTAAATACTTTAAATTTATCTAATGCTTCATCCTTGGTATGTAACAGATAGACATAACAAAACCTAGAAGCATTGTCAATAAATGTCACAAAGTATTTCTTATTCCACAAAGAGGGAGTGGCATGCAAATCACACAGGTCACTATGTATTAGCTCCAAGAGCTTAGTTTCACGTTTAACACCCTGAAAAGGTTTCTTAGTTATCTTGGTCAACATGCAAGATTTACACTTTTCAGTGTCCATGTCAAATGATGGGATTAACCCATCCTTAGACATATCTTGCATCCTTTTATAGTGTACATGGCCAAGTCTAGCATGCCATAGGGTAGATTCAGTCAGGTCAGAGGTGGTCACAAAGGCTGAATTATCACATTCATTAACAATATTAAGCCTGAACATTTGGTTACACAAATAGCCAAAACCAATAAACACATCATGCTTAGATAGAACAAAGCTATCAGATTCAATAACTTGTTTATATCCATGATTATTCAAAACACTACTTGAAACCAAGTTCTTCCTTATATCAGGAACATGAATAACACAAAGTTACAATCTTTCCAGAACTAAACTTAAGATCTACACAATCACGACCATGCACCAAGGCTGTTGACTCATTTACCATGTGAAGAATAGAACCATCATTCGGTGACTCATAAGTCTTGAACCAACTTCTATCTTTGCACACATGAGCAGTTGCACCGTCGACCCACCACGTAACATCATCATCCCGCATAATAAGATTCGAGATACATATGTAACATAATAAATCGAAAAGACTTATTAAACATATTCGACCTTTCATTGAGTTGGTAGAACCACCACTCCACGATCCATTGGCTTTACCACCAACCTTAACATATTTACAATCCCTTTTAATGTGACCGGTTTGCCACATTTCCAACAAGTAGGTGTTTCCTTCTTGTTAGGATTTGCCTGTGTTATCATGATGTTTACGTTTGCCTTTGTTGTCATTATACCGGTGGGTTTTATGCTCCACCATATTGACAACAAATGCACCAAGTAGCATTGCTACTCTTTGGCTTGTCATTATCCCGCACCCCGAGAGATTCCTCAATCTTGATCGCCTGACTCAACAAGAGTTAACACCTCCTTCTTATGTTTCAAGGTATGCTTGAAATCTTTCCAAGAGGGGAAGTTTATCAATGACACACGAGATTGAGATAGCCTCATCCATGTGCATATTGTGTTGTGTAAATCTTCCAAGTATACCAAGAAGTTCATTGTATTGTTCCATAACTGGTCTTGAATCAATCATTTTGTAATTTGTGAAATTACTTACAAGGAACTTCTTACTTGATGCATCCTCAACCATATATTTGGCATCCAAGGAATCCCATAGTTCTTTGGAAGATTCAAAATTCTGATAAATGTCAAAGAGTGAATCAGACATACCATTGAGAATTAAGCCTCTACAAATGTAGTCATCATTCCCCCATTTGCTCCTCCTCATTATCTGTTCCATAGTAGCATCATCCCCATCATCAGGAATAGGTGTAGTCAGAACATAGACCACACTCATGCTTGAAAGAAGAAAGTGCATCTTCTTTTGCCATCTTCTGAAGTTCACCCCTTCAAACTTGTCAAGCTTGGAAAAGTTTGAAGCCATGTGTTTCATTGCAGCAACAACCATTGGTTATCACAAAATAGTTTACTTTGATTCTTGGTGGTTATGATCCCAGCAGGGTAAGATAATCAGTAGCAATGCAAGACCAAATCAGGTTACCGGATATCACTTGGAATCGTGTGATCACTTTCCAAAGTAAATTATTCGACCCTATGTCTGGGTTACACGAATATCTACTTGGGATAAGACCAAATGTTTGTTATTGAATTAAGACAAATCAATAACCCTTGCGATATAAGTGTTTTGCTTTACGTTTGTTTCTCCCGATTTTTCTATATCCATGCCGATGATGTCGATCTCTATTTATAGTAAAGAACACTCAACTCTAGTCAATGGACTTTATGAGTGATTAACGACCAATTAATCACCCATAATAAGCCTTCATTATCATAGGAATAGTGGTTACATGACCAATTAAACGTGGTCATAAAGCAGCTATAACAGCCACTTGAATGGGTTAAAGCTGTTACAAGATAATCACTGCAACACTAGCAGTAGTAACCAACACTAACAATACTAACCACTATTAAGTCAGGGTGTTCATGGACCTCATGGTGTACACTCCGTACCTCATAACCCAAAACCAGATATAAACTAATCTCACAAGTGCACTAAATTTTCCAACAGTAAATAACAACTTAATTGGATCAATGACAAACGTACTCTAACACAAAATGTTTAATAGCAAATAAGCCTCTTAAAATAACTATTTTGTTTTGTTTCCACTAGCAAATTTGCTCAAATCAATAAATAATAATAGAGCAAAATGGCTATTAGTAGATATGTATTAGTAATAAGATTAGATGAATATAAATACGTTTATGCTTTTTGAATTCACAGCTAAGACAAAGACACATGTAAATCATGCGGAAAAATACAACCGTTACATTAAACTCCTCTCCTCCTATAAATACAAAACCTATTCACCCCGTCACCCTTTCAACTCATTTTCACACACACAAAAACACCTAAACACACACACACTCCATGAAAATGACGTCATCATCTTCCTCTCATTTCCACCTTCTTGACGTCATGTCAAACATCAACTCCGATCGTCCTTACAATCACATCTACAACGACCTACTAAACGACTATCATCAACAGCTAGAAAAGCACAGATTGTTTTTAAGCTCAAAACAAGTGTATATAGATGAGGAAACGACACATGAGGGTTTAGGTGTGATAGATTTGCATGGTAAGGTGATAGATTTGAATTATTTGGCGCGAAATGGAGATGGTTTATATGAAAATAAATTAAGTGAGATGACGGAGGGTTTGGTGAGTGAGGATGAGTTATTAGGGTTTGTGAGTGATATACAAGGAAGATCGGGGAGTACGAGGAATAGTGGGATGTATGTTGATGCGTCTGTGTTTGGAGATTTGCTTCCGGATGATTGGGAGATTTTGCTTTCATTGCGGCCTCGTGTTAGCCCTCCTTCACTCTGTTGCATGAAATTTGTGAGGTAGATTGAAGTTTCATGTATTTTATTGAGCTTAGGCAATCTATGTCGAATTCAAATTTATATATTTGGCTTTCATAACTTTTATTTTGGTAGTAATCTTGTTCTGTTTTCGATCTTTATAAAATGAATTTTGTGGTTGTTTCTAATTCCATTAGGTTTAGATGTATTGCTTATGTCTATAATAGTATGATGCACATTTTTGGTATATGTAATCTATGATATTCTGAAACTATGAATGTTTATTGTACATTGTAATTATGAGTAGTTTTAATGTATTAAGTTTTACAAAGTGTTAAGGGTTAAACATAACAATAACAGGATCAAATGAGTTTTTTTTTTTTTTTTTTTTTTATTATTATTATTAAATGTGTATGTAAACAACCGTCAAGGGTTTACTTGAACTGTATATGGCCTTCGACTTCCTAGAGTTCTTTGTAAGGCCGTCTTGCTGAAAACCTGTTTTTGGACTTGATTTAGGTGGCAATGCCATATAGAAGATGCTGTGGTTAAAATCGTCTTTAATTTGTTTTTGAAATTGTTAAAAACTATCAGTAGAAAAACTTCAAGTGAAAACATAATGTTGCACAGATGCATTGGTACCATTGAACAAAATGACACTTAATCGTTGATCATCCATTTTGATCTTTTTATAGTTAGTCAATCTATTTCATGTATTATTACCCTTGAAATCCATTATATGTATCACGATCATATACATTTGTAAGAGATACTAACTCAATAAATACATACTTGATTGTTGTAGTTCATGATATCCTATCGATTATATATATAACGGCATGATAATTTCTTTTTTGTTTTGGATGTAATCCTATTAGGTTAATGTGAGACATGTGATCTCAATCGACACTGCACTATAATTATTGCTCATGACATATGCTATACTATAACGTAAATAATTGCATATGTGATCTCAATCGACACTGCATGTATCATGATGATAATGTCATCTACCCTTTGACCGATTTGAGACTCTAGACGGCTTAGTTATATATGTGCATTTCTCATAGATATTTTTGTATTGCCGATGCTAAAAACATTCTCTTTTCATATCACCAGTCCTTCAAAAGCGCAATTCAGTTCTTGCAAAGATGTTGCATTACATTTAAAGTCACTGGTCGAAACTAATGGCGCTAATCGTCTGGATGAAGGGGCCATGATGCTTGTAGATGGTGACACTGACAGCCCAGTGGAGTGTGATTTAGTAAGTAAATTATTATCGGTATTACTAGTATTAATATTATTATTATTTTATTTTTTTTAATATTTGGACCTGGTAACTTTCCCATGTACAAAACCCTTTCCTCTTGCTAAACATATTTTCTTGCAGATACACACAAATCCCCTACAGAGTTTAGTTGTAGAGGACGAGGAAAATATGCAAATCCATGCAGAGACATGGTTCTGATGGTGGATAACCATCAGAAAGTTCGAAATAAAAAAAGGAATAGAAAACCAAAGGCTTTGAAGAATGACAAATCAGATTTCAAGGGTTTAGGTGTAATATATGTAAACGGCAACAAAATTGATCTTCTACATCTGGCGCGTGATGCTAATCGCGAATTCGAAGCTAAGTTAAGCAGTAGGACAGAGGGTTTGGTAAGAGACGCCGAATTTATGGAGTTTTTAAAGGATTTAGAAGGGAAATGGAGCAGCGATAGGAAGCGGAGAAAGTTTGTGGATGCCACCATTTTAGGGGATGGACTTCCTAAAAACTGGGAAATCTTGCTTTCTCTACGCCCTCGTGTCTATCCGCGTTCTCTCTACTGCCGGAAGTTTGTGAGGTAATCATATTAATGCTATTTCATTTGGTTACTTTTTCACAATATTCAAAATGACAAATGCGAATTAATCAATGTTGAATGTTAGATTTTCTTTCATATACGTACATAAATGATATGGAAGCCTTAATTATAATACTTGTAACGTAAACTAGTATAATCTTATATATCTTCACTTTTGCCAATTGGAAGACGGAAGACCCTGTATAAATGTTGTTTGATTATATGTGTATTTTCTCATACATTTTTCCGTTGTTGTGGCTTATATATATGCATTGCTTGCTTCATGTCATCAGTCCATCGGGAGAACAATTTAAATCTTGCAAAGAAGTTGCATTCTATATAAAATCTCTATACGATGCTAATCCTCACGCAGAAGGGGACATTAAGCTCACGGAGAATGACAGTCATGTTGATAACCAACATGAATTTCAATTGAGGAAAAGGAAGAGAAAATCAAAGGCTGTGGAGAACAGTGATGAAGAATATAATTGGGGTTTAGGTGTGACTAAAGTGAATGGTGAGATGATGGATCTGAATTATTTGGCACGTGTTGGTGATTGTGTATTTGAAGACAAATTGAAAAAGATAACAGAGGGCATGGAGAGTGAAGATGAACTTCTAGGGTTTTAGAAAGTGTAAATGGGCGTTGGGCCAGCATATGGAAGCGAAGGATCTATGTCTATGCTGCTACCATTGAAAAATTGTTGCCAGTTAATTGGCAAATCTTGATTTCATTAGGCCCTCATGCTCACCAGCCGTCTCTCCATTGCCGGAAATTCGTCAGGTACTAATTGTCATCATATTAATTTCCTTCTATATTCACTTGCATTTTCAATTCTAATTTGTGGTTGAATATGAAACGGATGATATCTAGGTAATGATCAAAAACTATATATGTTAACCTTATATTCTACAAAACTTTGTTTCATGAATTTGGTGTTTTATAAGTACCGGTTTCTAGCTTGTAGTTTCATATAGCTTATAATGGTTCTTCTTGAAGTGAACTTAGTCCATAAAGAATTCAAAAAAATCTAATACCAACCGCTTTCCATTTCAATTGATATTTAAAGTTTACTCACCTAGAGCTAAGATTTTGTAGTCATTTTGTTATGTTTTTTATCATTCTTTCTATCTATACTTAATTAGCATGGTATATGTGATGCACAACTATACTAATTATAAATGTTTATCGTATATCAACTTTGTAATGAGTCATTTATTGATAGTTATTTGCTTCTTTTCTGTAAATAGCATAGTTACAACCTTACACGGTGTGAGTACGAATCCCATGTTCCCCTTTTATGTCTTAAGGAGGAAGGAAAGAATGAATCATGGAAATGAAAAGAACTTGATAATTGCTCTACAATGGGAGAAGCATATATATGAACGGCGGGTCGATAATTAAATTCCTAGATTTTTCGTTCTCGATCCATATGAGATTTATAAAATGTACGGTTAACAAAATTAGTGTTTTTAATATAAGCTTAAGCTTGAAACCTAAATTACTTACAGTACGAGAGATCCAAATCAGTCATCAATTATCAAATTTGATCTTTTGACCAATCTGAAAATCCATTGTCTTTTCATGATTACACTGGAGAATTATGATTCATAATATTATTTTGATTTGCTTCATGAAAGCAAGTGATTAGTTTCTAGTTTGATAATATAGTCTTTTTAAAATAAATCCTAAATTTTTGCTGTCATGTCAATCGGCATCAAACTTCCATGCAGTCATAAGATGCAACGGGAAACCAAAGATTAGTAATTAACTTGATTTGTTGTATATATGAAGCCTTGTATATTCATCAGATCTTATGACGTACACTAATTATAACGCTTTCATAGAACATGGAAAGAATAGGACGAGATGAGAAGGAACAAGAAGAGTAATTGTAATACTGAAATCTCCATTGGAGTCTCAACATTCAACTTCGTGTTTAAAGTTTTTCATGTATCTGTCACTGTTCGAAAATGTCCATCTACCCTGACGGGAGACCCTGCAGTACAAAAATATGGTTTAGTTATATATGTATATATTTTCGTACATCCTTCTGTCTTATGTGGCTAATGATGTTTTCTGGATATCATCAGTCCAAAAGGACGACAGTTTGACTCATGCAAAGATGTCGCATTTTTCCTGAAGACTCAATCCGAAGAAGAGGCGATGATGCTCAGAGAGAGGGGCTGCCAAGTGGGTCCTGAATCTGTAAGTGACCCATAGCTTGCCTATATGATCACATTTTTTTTTACACATAAAAATACATATACACACATACTAAATGAAACTTGTCACCCCTGCTACTGATGCAGTAATTGTATGTGCAAATATAATGGTGTGAACCACAATGTGAATCGGATTATCAGGTATAAAATTGACTCTTTCATCTTTGTTTCAACGTTTACCAGGTTGCTCGAGTTCCTAGATCATCTGCTCGTGCTTCAGAACTGAACTCTTTGGGGACTAATGACGCAAGCTATGTTCCAATACAATGTCTTATTCAGTGCAACTATTGTACAGATTCGTTTAAATCCATCGGTGTATTAGAATCTCATCTACAAAGGGCTCACAAGCCTATAATTCAAAGCTTGTACACCGAAACCTTGAGCCAAAAGCACTCAGTACCCTGTGGTGCTGTTATAGTTCAAGAGAGGAATTCTAGCAAGCAGAAATCAACTGCTGTATATAAGGTAACAAAAAAAATCATATAGTAACTTTTCTATTAAACTTAGTATAGTTTTAACACTGATTTAGTTTAGCGTTTTCAACCAGATCCAACTCAGTTTTAATTTTCAATTTTCCATTCAAGGAGTATGAATACGTGTTTGTTTTCATTATGCTGAATGACAAAGTTACCATTTTACCTTCCCCAGGAAACCGGTACCAGTCGTGATAAATCAAGAAAAATATCCATGAATGAAGAGGGGTCATCAAGGATGCCAAAGCCTTTGAATGAACCTAAAGATAAATCAGATGCAAAGAGAGACTTGAAAACGAGCTGTATCTTTTGTCTTGGTAAATTCTTTCATGAGCCTGCAGATGCAGAAACTCCCTACTCTTCGTCTATATGTCCAGAATGCAAAGAAGTTGATCGTCCTCAAGATTTAAAAAATGTTTCTTCTAAGGTTATTCAGCATGCCAACAAGTGATGCAGTTTTTCACCCGATGAGGTACTTAACTTTTGTGGCAACAACCTTTATGCATTTCAGAATGTTCATTGGAAAAGAAAAGAATATTTATCATGCTCATAGTATTAACACGAATTTGTACGTTTTGTGACTCAAATCAGTTTCTTTCTTTTGCAGTCTCAGTTCAAGAAGTTATGGAAAATGGAAGATAGCACATGTTGGTCGCATATGAACTTTATGTATGTAACTGTGCAGTTTAACATCATACTTCTGCTTGACAAATTTACAGAACTATATTTGACTTTTACTTATTAGTTAGTGGTTTTCCTTTGGATCTAATATGGTTATAAACTTATATGATTTCCATGTATGAACTACATCTTGCATCATTGTATGTATGTCTTGTTTTCTCCTGTTCTAGTGGCTAACATGCATCTTTTTTAATATACCCGAATGTATAGATGTTCATCAAGTTTTTATGAAAAGTATGCTAAGATCTCTTCTTGATTAAGCTGAGGTTGTTTTAGCTTGTGCTCTCTAAAGGTGGCTACTCAAGCCCCACTGGTTAAATATGGGTCAAGTTGAGTAAATATTAATTATGTGATGGGTATTGTTGGGTCTTACTAAACAAACGTCAATCAAAATTGTATTGTATAAAAAGAATACAATGGGTCTAGGGCGGGTCTAGCTTGTCAATGTTAGAACTAGAACGTCTATTTTCACTTTTTCATTTTTTACCCAAAATTATCAAAGGGTGGCAACCCGACTCGAGACCCATTTAGACCCAAAACCAGCTTTGACCCATCCATTTTGCCAGTTATGGTGCTCTCTAATAAACAGTATGCTGTCCCTAAATGGATGGAAAGTAACTGATCTAATATCAAAAAATAAGGTAAAGAAGTTGCTTTCACTGCTTGACTGAACCTGGCCCTGTTGATCTCGTAATTTTATTTACTATCCTTATAAAACAGCCAGACTCGTCCTGGTGCAACATGCTGTTGAATGTCAACTAGCTATAGCCATTGGATCTCTGAGTTGTTTTGTCATTCCTTTTAATCCAAGTCTGTGCAGTGGTAGTTTATTCGATAAATAAAATGCTAAACATAAATAAAACGATAATATCAATTAACATATAAGAATTGAGAAAAATGATGTACCTAATTAGTATCCCATAAACTAATTCACATATGAAACCATCAAACTCAAAGATGCAAAAAGTATCCAAATGAAAACAAGGTAAAAAAAGTAGAAAGAAAAAAAAACATAATGTGCTCAAATGATGTGCTACGACATCAGAATGAAGACTTTAGTTGGCGATTTTTTGCTTATGATTAAGCCAAACTAGTCTGCCATCATCCTTTTTGAGACTTAAAAACACCTCCCGTTTCACGGCATCTTCAAGTAAATTCAATGCAAAAATCCATAAATCACTACCTTGTGCTATTAAACCGTCATCTACCATGCGGTTAACCACGCTTATTGCTGCAGAAACACTAAACTTATCAACTTGATTATCACTGTGAGCATCCTCCTCTAATATTCGCACGAAGCGCTGTTGAATGGCATACTGTTGACTCATAAACTCCTTGAACATTACAGCTCCTGGTGATTCCCTCCGTCTGCGCTTCATCCTGATAGGTTTTATTAAACCCCCAATTTGGTTTGACGTTGATACATTTTCTCCCCTTATCTCATTTATTAAGCTTGGAAAGAATTCCTCCTCTTGACGTTGCAAGTTTTCCAAACGAGAATTGTCTTGAGAGTGTTCTGAATAAGCATCAACATCATCACTCGCCCCTAAAACCTCCTCCTCAGCATTCACAGGATGCATCTCATTCAAAGGACTCGGATCCATAGAGGGCGACACACAACGTAACTCAGTCACAATATCCCCATATAAATGATGCCATGCCTCTTGCAGTTCTGCAGAAGGTTGTTTCTTCCGAATTTTTCCAACTTTGTCATTTTCCTACACAATATACCTAACCTTTGAATTTCAAACTAAAAATAAAATATATTTTATACATATAAATGGAGTTAGTTAAATGATAATACCTTATTTTCATTTCCAGGTACACCATTTTCCTCATTTTTCACCGAAATCCAATTGATATATTCCCTTCTCATTTCATCGTACTTGTTCTTTAGAACCTTATGGCTATACAATTTGGTGTTAGCAATATTTTCAAACTGTGGCTGAAGTTCCTTCCATTTAAAATGAGATGTTCGGCCATTGGTCATAAGATAATTCTTTAATAAATCACACAAAGTCAACACCAACTGATCCGTCCAAGTAAACTTCTTTCTTGTCGGACCATCATTACTCGAATCCATCTAACTACAAGAGATATATGCAAACAATGAAATAATGAAACTTTTGTAATTTGTGCAAGCTATCTATACAAATTACAGACCAGATAACTAATAAGTATGTGTATGAAATAAAAGATGTCCGGACTTGCATAGTTACATATAGTTGCATTTTAACAAAAAAAAACACATTAAAATCATCAGGAAATATATACGTAACTATTTAAAAGCATATGGTGCGCCAAATGCTCTAACCAAAATAAATTGCAACACAAGAAGGGACCAACAATGACATAATACACCGGCCAAAAACATGTTCAACAGAAAAATGGAATACTAAGGGGGTGTTTGGATAAGCAGTTAGCTGCTTATTAATTAACTTATTGTGTTATAAAACCATAATAAGCTGATGCAAACAGATGTCAAAAAAGTGTGTTTTGGTATTCCAATCACAATAACCTTTTTCCAGTAAACTTAGCCAAACACCCCCTAAATACATCTCAAATTCTGTTTCGCTGATAAAGCTATAGACTTTAAACTTAGGTTGCATCATTGTTTAAACATGCTTGTACTCCATTTTACATATTTAAGGGTATGTTTGGCGAGAAGCATTTAAGAGCGTTTATCTTTTTTAATAAAAGCTCGTTTGGCAACAAGTGTTTATCTTTTCTAAACGCTACTTTTCAATTGCTAGTTGAAGAAGCATTATGTGTTAACGTTTAGCTTTTTCGCCATTTTACACTTGATAATTACACATTCATTACTTTACCAAACACATTTATAAAACAAGCGGCTACCGCTAGTTTTACCAAACATACCCTTAAACTTTCCTTCAACTATACATTTTCTACACTCTAATTACAACCCTTTTCAAAGTCATATCGCGCTACTTAGTACATTTTTCAGGCTTAAATAACAACTCCCCAATTTATGATCTTACCAAGTTTTGGTAATTTTGACACAGTTTAGGATTTAAATTTTAGAAGGTAACCTAATTCTTTATTTAAAAAAAAAAAAAAAATCCTAATATTTGGGTGTTTTTCATTTTCATGGGTAATCACAGGGCTTGAGTCCACCACAACACAGAACTCAAACCGGGAAAAAAAAAGTACAGATGGTAAAAAAGTAATTATATGGTAATAATAAAAAACATGCATTATGAAATTGTTACCGAGAGGAATAGGAGATGTGAATTCGGAGAGAAGTGATCGGCCGGAAGTTAAGCGCGATTAGGGTTACGGGATTATGATGAGATTATGAACAGGGGTAGTTTTGAGGACATTTTGTAACTTACTATTTATTTGAAGTACGTTTTTAATTAATTTTATACGGTCATTTAAGTTTTGAAATTGTTTAAAACTGAAATTCTTAAGTTGCGTTTAGTTGGAAAACATTTTCCTTCATTTCCTATTTCTTGTTTTGTAGAAAAAGGGATAGGAGTTTTATTTCCACACAACAATTGAAAATTTAGAAAACCTGTTTAGTTAGAGAAACATGTGTTTGTGTTTTTGTTTATTAGAGTTGGAAATAGAAAATTTTTGTTTCGCTAATTTGAACGCGATTTCTGTTTTCCTTGTTTTTTACAAAACATTTTGTGAAAAATAAGGGTGTTTTCCTTCAACTAAACACACCCTTAAAATTGTACCGCCAAACACATTGGAGAATGTAAATTGAGTTATTGCTAGCATTTGGGTGGGGGAGATATATGGAATTGCTCATTTTAACAAAGGGTCAATTTTATATATACCTAACTAAAACATAATAATGATATATTTATCCAAAACATGTTTTAAATATATTGTATATCATGCATTTAAAACATGTATTTTAAGTAAATATGGCATTTGATGTTTATATTGGTATATATAGAATTATCCATTTAACAAAAACAAGCGATTTACTCATGAACAATGAAGAGAATTTTTACGAATAATAATTATAGTTGTGATAATGTGGTTGTGTGTTTCGTGTAACGTTTATTTTAATACATATAGTGGCAAATAATGTTCTAAAATCAAAACCCTGTTAATTCTTATTTTGACTAAAAGTTTTTGATGGTTATTGAAAATATTGATCAAAGTTGTAACACCCTCAAAATCGGGATACCAGCAGAAGGTAACTGAAGATGTTACTTCATAGTACAAAGTTCAAGTCATAGAAAATGAACTTTAAATGAGACGTTTTTTAAAAGTTACCATTCGATAAATGAAATCAGAGTTACAACATATGAGGTCTCAAAGTATAAGGTTACATAAACGTTTTTCAAAATAGCATTGAATGGTGAATATAATGCATTAAGTCTTCAAAACATGTCATGCGACTCAAATGCTCCAAGCCAAAGTTATGTCTTATGGACATGAGAAAATACATGCTAAAAGTGTCAACACAAAGATTGGTGAGTTCATAGGTTTAATATAAATAAGATGAAAACCTTTTTAAGTAAGTCCTCATGACAAGTATATGTCAACCTAATCCTGTTACAAGTCCCGCCCATACAAGACTTGTAACATCTTAGGTCCACATATAAATTCATGATGTAAATGTAAAGTGCGGACCACAAGAATTTAAAGTTTGTTTGACCGGTTCATTCGTTTATCTAATCAGTTCATTCGGTCATGATACCAGTTCATTTGGTTATGTGACCAGTTCATTCGGTCCGATAGATCAATATTATACCAAGTCCGTTAGTTCAACAAATGTGTTAATACAAATAAACCATAAAAACGTTTATTTATATTTTACGATCTTCTAATGTTTTGTCGATAACAAACGTAAAATCATTTTAACGAAATAAATAAAATACGTAAAAACTTTGAGCCAATAATTTACTAAGACACTTTTACTAAACATATAAAACCATCAAAACATGTTTACTTAAATAAGTTATATAAAACCAAAACCATTTTTATAAAACAATTACAAGTAATGTTGTTTACTTATATTTTATAAAAATATATATGTGCTTAGTATAACTTGTAATGGGTGAATAATGGGTAAAAACCAAAGTCCATAACCCATGATCTAATGACTATGTACAATGTATCTTGTTGGGTAAAAACCAATGTCTATAACCCATACCCATAGAGCATGATCCATAACCCATGACCCATTGCATGACATCATGCATGAAGTCATGTTGGATATTATCCATGATCCATGACCCAAAGTCCATGACCTATGACCCAATATCCATGACCTATTTTGTAACACCCCAACCCGACAAGGGTAAAGATATCACAAATACAGTTTCATATCAGAACTTTAACTAATGTACAGTAGCGGAAGCCCTTACAAAAACTTACAAAAGATAATATAAATAACTTATATCCAAAATAAATCTAAGATCTCTATGGTCAAATCTTGCTCTCATTTCTACTCTCAAACCCGGATCGGCTATCCCATAAGCTCATCTTGAAATGCTTAATACCGCCGCAGAAAAGAAAAGTCTTGGTGAGCTTACAAAGCCCAATGAACAGATATAACGAAACAAAAGCAAAACAAAACAAATATACGAATAACAAAATAAAATGAAATAATGACGAAGGATCTTTCAGAATTCTGCGGAAGCACAAATATACAGAAATCCAACCAACCACATAACAACTTAGACATCACATAGCACATTAATGACACAAACACAAACACGTCAGAACAATCAAACGCTCAACATATCAAATAACAAATTTCGTATAAGCCAAACGGAAAGTCTAAAAATTAACGGAACAGTTCTAGAAATTAAACATGGCATTCACAAATTAATTAACCTTCACTTAACATACTTAAAACATTAAAGCAACAGCGGAAATAGCAGTCCAAAACATGGCAGTTTCACAAACAAATAGAAACATAGCATAACCATTAGCAATTATCAAAACAACTATCATAAACTAAACCAGTTCTAAGATCAAATCCTAACATCAGCAGAGTTCAAACATGGCAGGTCACATAGGCAATAAAACACCAACACATAAGCAAAGTTCCCAAAATTAACTGATCAGACTATGCATATTATACTTATAAAATACTAACTATCACACTCATACATTCATCCACAGTTCAATGAATTCACATAACGAGAACTAACATAACACCAGATAACAGCATACAAACCCCCATTTAATCATATTAATCATAGGCTAGCATTATAAACGGTAATCACATAAACATACAAAAGCATACACATATATACGAACATATAATAAACCGAGCACATAATCATAAGCATTTGAACATACCAAATCATAATCAAAACTTAACATAGAAATATCAAACACAGATTTAGTTAACTACCTCGAGCCCAGAACATATCATATCCGAAACATCATACTTATACAGAAATAATCTCAGAAAATAATTTGGAGTAGCTAGCTCCCGAAGTTGTGAAGACGCAGCGTGTGCACGACATCATTCACCATACAAATCATATCGGATAATGATCGATCTAGGATGCATCCATACGCCCACGACATATATAGGTAATATAATACCAACCGAGCTCATAACAAATAACAAATAAGGGACGTGGCGTAACATCACTCATCGCCTAGAGTCATATCGAGGTGCATCAACGATACGGACATGGAACCCTCATGACTAGTTAATAATTTGGCTCGGTGTCAAACTAACTTAGGTCAAACAAATTGTCATAAATGACACAGATCATAATCAACACAAAGTTCAACAGATAACATATCAGATAGCTCATATCATAAGATTCATATTCAGACGTAATAAGGTTCATCAATAACACATATCAAAGTCTTCCTAACATAATGTTAAATCAGATAACGCATGGTTCAGTAAAACATAAGTTCAGATAAACAACAAATCACCCAATCAGGAAAAAGGTTCATAGCAATGGCATTGGAAATCCTAATAAGCATGAGAGATATGACGAAGAAAGAAAACATGAGGGACCTTTACTGAAAAGGTCAGAATATCTGAATGATAACACAAGTGTCTTAAAGTAAGACAGAATATCCGTACCTTAAAGCAATTTGAGAGAAAAGTAACGAATGAACGAATATGAAGATGCAACGTCGCGTCTCCTCCAACGAATCTACACGGATTATGATTTATTTAATACTTATTAGAATCATTAATATTATAACGGATTTATCGCATTAATACTTTTAGAGTTGTCAGGATATTCTCATTTTGGTGACAGACGAAATTACAACATTTTAGGGTATTCCTCATTAATTCACCAACTTTCTATTTAGGTTCTAGGGTTTCCCATACTTGTAATATTACTTAATACGCATTAAATCCACATATTACTTCTTTTAATGATTTCCACTTTGACCTACACGTATGAAAACTCAAACGGTAATTAACTTAACTCATGCATGTCCTTACGTAATTTATTTACATATGTTGACCCATAATTACTCAAAATTACATATTACACCCTTAACATCTTTAATCACACGACCTAACCTTATATTATCAGATTTTTCACTCTTAGCCCAAAGGTTTTAGAATTTACAAAACATACCCCTTTAAGTTAAATACAATTCGAATGGCCCTTTAAATATCCAAATTTACATGTTTAACCCCCACACTTATTTTTATACGTTTAGTACAAGTATTTTACTGTTTACAAAAATAACCTTTTAGTTTCAATATTTACAAAACCAACCCAAACCTTTTATTTAAAAACCGAATAAGTATAATTTCAAATACAAGCCCTAAACCTAAGTTTAACCAATCATTAGCTCATTATTACCACCTCATTAATTACCTTCAATGATTATAAGGAAACCCTAGTTCATGAAAAAACCCTAATCGCCCCTTTTAAAAACCTTTCCTTTTTATGCGTTTTCGAATCAAGAAAAACCCAAGACAATTCACATAAGCTTCGAATTCACAAACATGTATTTTATACAGGTCTTATAACATGTAACAACTTCTGGAAAAATCAATTCATGATCTCTAAAAATATTATAAGCTCATTCGTTATTAATATACGATTTTAGGGTTTTAGGTTTCAAATAATTTCATACGACTTATAAATCATGCATGGCCAATTTTTATGTGTTATATACGACTTATAGGACTGAAATCAACATTAGAAACATACCCTTGATGAGCTTGAATCGTTAGAACAAAAGAAGCACAAAAACCCTTATCGCCGAAACCCTAATTGTTTCAAAAACTAACCACGACTACAACAGCAACTTTGGAACTCAAACACTATTTTTCCCACCTTGTTTACCTTCAATCTTCTCCAAGAAAAATGGTCTCAAGCTCTGGAAACTGGAATTCGATTTGTAAAGGGTTTTGGAGTCGGTTTGTATATAATCGCTAGTTAGGGTTGTTAAAGAACCGTACATGTATTTTTATATGGTTTTATAATTTTTCTTGTGGGATTTATAATGTATTGGACTTAAAATAAATGGTCTCTTAATAATATAAATTTATCTTGGGCTTTTTACTAATTAATTTCTTTTATAAAACTAATAAATATATATTCGGCTAATTATTAAAAATACATAATTGATTTTAGAAAATTATAATCTATAAAAATTAACTTTACCAAGTCATTCAAGATTTATTTGGATCATATGTGATTTTCTTATAAGTTTTTCTGAATTTACATAGCTCATTTGGTATTGTGTTTATTTAATTATTCTTATTTTTGATCATAAGGGTATTTTGGTCTTTTTGTGAATTTTAGAAATTCAGGTATTACACATTTACTAGGTACAATGTATATTGTTGAGTATCCATGATCCAAAGTCCATGACCAATGGTCCATAACCCATAACACATAACCCGGTTTGCAACCCAAAATCCAGACTAGACTGACCAAGCAACCGGATCCCTTAGTTTGCACTGGTCGGATCCCTTGGGTAAGGGATCCGCCGGAACCATGGGAACTGTAGGCAGTTTTGCCTATAAATAGTGAGCTATTTCTTTCTTGCTCATAACCCTTTTTAGACATATCTTCTCTCTATGTTCTAACCTCTCTAACCTCAGATCCAAAGAATCATTCTATGTAGTTTTCTCTGTAACATATTGGATTTTACAAACACATCAAACCATAGCTTAAATAGGGCGTATGGCTTAGGGTTTAGAGAGAGAAAGTTAAGAGGTTTGGAATCTTAGTGAGAGAAAGAAGAAATCTTAATATGAGCTCCAACCCTCTACCTTGGGAGGTAGAGGGTATTTATAGTATCTTACACAAAACGCCTCCTACGGGTTGTGGATCGTGCATCTGATGGGTAAAGACCCGTCCGTCCTCCACGGTTTTACTTAACTAAATACTAACTAACATTAAATAACTACGACTATGAGCTTTCTAACGATTACATATACTTGAGGTGTTGACACTTTAACAACCTGGATTTTCTAAATCCTAACAATCTCCCCAAGGAGGTCACCTCAAATTACATTGAATACAAACAGATATTACATAAAGATTGTTCTTGGATTCTTGTTTAAGTTTTTGCTCAGAGTCTGTAGTCTTTGATTCTTCATGTTTTGCATGTTTGTATAATCCAATTGGAGGTCTTTAAGCGATCCACGTGATAATGAGTTTTGAGCCGACTTTGAGATCATCGGCTACCATAAATCTTTGACTCTTCCTTTGTAGTGTTGACATTATGTGAAGTTGTGACATTGGACCGACATGCTCACATTCTAGATCATGATTTCTTCTCATCGAGTAGCGGAAGCTTTAGTTGATTCATGATATTTGCGTGATAGCGAAGCATAGAGTGACAATATCAGTTCGTTGATGCACTTATCATGATTTCTTTAGAAATGAATGTGTTGTGTGAGCATTCGGCTATGGATTGACCTCTCCATTACGATCACCAGAACGTTGGGTGTACCCATACAACAGTAGCAATAAAGCGCATAAAGGTGTCTTTGATCACTTTCGTTGAATTGAGGTACACGCCCACTTTCCCGTTGATCAAGACAAGTCTCGCCATTGATCGGTATAATTCCAAAGAATCTCCTTGACGGGTTTCGCAATGCTTAGCCGTTCTCAAACCGAACGTCTCAAAGAAGACAACACGGAGTGAGTGAACCAATAATTGAGATTCAACGATTGATGAAAAGAGATTTGAAAACAATCGTGTACTGCTCAATATAAAATGTTTATGCAATACAACGAAGGTTTTAAGGAAAAATCAATTATCAATCATAAAACCTTTTATTTTGAAATATTAATACACAGTCGATGTGCTAGAGAAAATATTTTTAAGCACAACGACCGGTTTTTCAAAGGTACCCGTCAATCCATTTCCTGGACCAAGGTTGATTCAATGATGAATCGCCCCATTGTTTCAATCCAGTTGTCAGAAGTTTGATCTATTAGATAGATCTCACATGTTACCTACCAAGAGCTTGTTAGATGCTCTAGAAGGATTTCCATCTTCATCGTGAATATTTTACATATTACTCAGATGTTCTGGCAATACCACAAGGATAAAGCTTAGGACTCTAAAGATATAATCTCACTTTCCACATTGTGTGAAATAGTAAGTCTTCATTAATTTGTGTCCTAATGAGATTTATTGATGATCTCGTGGCTCTAGACTCAATAGTGCACATTTGGTTCCTATCTTGGGAGACTAGGAGAGGTCTCCTACTTCAATATCAACAATCTCTAAGACAAAGTCGATAGATTATGTAGGTTCCCGTGAGAATGAAACAAGCCCTTTTAAGAGGAACTTGAGTAGCTTGGGAAGTTTAGTGCAACGTCCTTTGGGTCCATGACGCCTTGTCTTCAATACCAATGTTACCTTGGTAACAACCGATTGCATATGTATTGAACCGGTTTCGCCTAAGATTGAATTATTGGAGGCTATTTTTTTCACCCTTTTCACATTCATTTCTTTTCATTCTTCAACCCCTTTAGTGCTTACCGAGACTTCATAACTAGAACCTTGTTGGGTTTATTCCAATTCTAGCTTTGTCTCATCCACACTCTTCCCATTTCTCACTTTTCTCCTTTTTCATCATACCTAAGGACTTCTACACTATCTAGTGGAATGTCCTCGGTAGATCCTCCGACTCTGGCGGGATCGTGGAACAATACCTAACCTAACCATCCTTATATCTCCATACATAAAGTAAATTTGGTCGGTCTTTTGGTATTGTTCTTACGCCATTGGAACTAATTGAAAACCATTTGAAAATCAATCCGGTACTTGTGAATTATCAAAGCATTTTGTACCTGGATTGTTTTTTATATATCAAAAAAAGCTCCCCCTCAACATGTGCATCGTATGTTTGAAATCATTTTGGCACATGGAGGCAAGAGGATTTGAAAATCTTCAGATTGAGAATTAAGAATTCACTTCTTTGATCAACATTTTCTAAAACTATCAACATTACTTTCCCGATCAAAATTAGTATTTTTAAATACTTTGTTAAAGGTAATTTTGGGAAAGGATGTGATTTTCAAAAAGTTGCTCCCCCTCAATATGTGCATGGAGATTCGAAAGTGTTTTGCACATACTAGGGAAAACCTGCAATTAGAGACAAATCAATTACGTTTCAATCCTTTTTGGTTTGATACAGATGCTCCCCCTTAACATGTGCATGGAAAATTTGAAATCGTTTGGCACATGTAGGGAGGAGATTTTGCTAATCACTTACAAACCATTTGTCAAATTATCAGTTTAAATCTGTTAGCCTTAATAGTTTTTATTAGAAGTAATGGTCATTCACGTTTAGGAACTTTGTAACGTGTGTTAGATATCATGATAGAATAGTCAACGGGGCTCGTGGATTGGACTAAGCTAAATGGGTATTAGTTTAGTTAAGCTAGCCTTTTATCACTTGTTATCCAATCCATGTCCACGAGGCCCAAACCCAAGCCCATTAGGGCATCTAGTGCTTGTACTATAAATACCCCTCAAAGTCTCATTTGAGGGGTGTGCTTGAGTGTGTGTGTGTGTGTGTTTTTCATATGAAATATTGTTTTCATTTCTTTCCTCTATCTCTCTAAACATACGCATATACATCTCTTGTCACCATCTTTATTTCTTTCTTTGCTTTCTTAATCTTTACGCATATATTGTATGTGTAACGTGTTCTTCGTCTGGTAAAGGTTGGTATCGTGGTAAAGTTGAGTAAAACAAGGTCCTACAATTGGTATCAATCGCCAAACAATGGTTTAGGAGTGTTGTGTTACGATTTTGGTTAAAGCTTTTCACAAAAGTTGCGTTTTTTTACATAAAACGAGACCTTTTTGTCATAAAGTTTTGATTTTTACGTGGTTTGAAGCTTAAAGTTGTAGACTTTATTGTTTTTTAAGTGTTTTGGAAGAAGTTTGTTCAAAAGAAATCGATTGAAAACGTGTTTTTGGGTGAAAAATTCGTGTTTTTTAATTTCTGGGCATTCCTACGCGTAAGCTACTTTTTGGTCAAAACCCTATTATTACGCGTAAGAAAAGTCAAAACCCTAATCCTACGCGTAAGGTCTTACGCGTAAGAATTCATTTTTTACGCATAACTTTTTGGTGCAGATTCTTCAAGCTTCAACGGTTACTCAGTGCTTCCCTCACTTGGATAAGTTTGTGGAACACTTCGAATTTGGATATCTCTTACACTGTTATAGTGTAAAGGATTTTGTGGGCAAAACCCTAGTTTTTACGCATAAGCTAAAAACTTACGCGTAGAATTTCTTTTGCCTAAGCATTTTCTTACGCATAAGCAAATCCTACGCATAAGGATTCTACGACTAAGCTTTTCGTTTTACGCATAAACTAAGGTTTCTCAAGTCTACGCGTAAGCTAGGCATCCTACGCATAAGCATCCTACGCCTAAGCACCATCGCCTACGCGTAACTTCTTCTGTCTACGCCTAAGCACCATGTCGTTAGAACCAACAGATTCTTTAACTGAATTTTTTGTCACATTCCGTGTACTATTCCTAGAAATGCCAGGTGTAATCACTTTTTCTTTATCAAAAACAGGTTTTTCAAAACCTTTGATAATTCTCTTTTAATAGGAAAAGACGTGGGTGACTATTTTGATAAATCATTTTCTTATTGACTTTTGGAGGAAACGAGAAATAGACATTTTGGTTTGAAAGCGGTTTAGGAACATTTAATTTCTCCTCGGTCAATGGTTTTGCAAACTTAGTATCCATGACCTTCCCTTTTAGACATTCCAATGAGCTCTCAAAAGATCATTTTGCTCTTTCATGTCCTTGTAGGCACGCTCATACGACGCTTTGTCATACTTGCATTCCTCTGTTTTCGATCAAGTTGTTTAAAATAGGACACGTTTTCTTTTCAAGTTTTTCAAGAGCTTTTCATATTTTGAAATAATTATGGAGGTCTCGATGGAGTCTTTCATGATCTTCAACAGAATATGTTTGTAAGATAATGGACATGATATCAGTAGTCATAACATCTTCGAAGAGAGAGTCATTTAGTTTTTCCAAAACTTTGATGTGTTCAACACTTTCATTAGCTTGCTTTACCAGGGATTTATGGTCCTTGACAAAGTCAATTGTTTCTTTCAAAAACGCTTGTTCAAAATGAATTACCCTCGAATTGATGTTATTAAGCTGAGGGGCAATTTGAGTTTCAAAAACCTTTTTCGTTTCGTCATCATGACGAGTAAACCAGATGTTAGTAGTAATATTGGTTTTAGTTTTAACTGTCTCTTGAAGATCCGCAATTCGAGTTTTCACATTGTCTAAAATACTTCTCACATCACTTGTGTTAAAAGGGTTGTTTGAAGACATTTGTTCAATGTTCGAAAGAGATTTTGAGACAACAACTGGTTTTGAAACTGGTTTTGAAACTTGTTTTGAAATAGGTGTTGACTCTTTGTTTGAAATACTTGGTGTGATGGAAAACTTTGACTTTTCTTTTTGAGAAACAAAAGTAATTCCATTAATTTTGTTCCATTTGTTATAATCAATGGGTTTGATTTCCGGATTCTTTTGTTTCATTTTTGATCTACTCTCATCAGATAGTTCTAACGTTTCAAGAGAATCACGAACAATTATAGGTTCATGCAAAGCTTTTCCATTATTCAACACATTCTTTTTTTCGAGCTTTGTGAGGAAACAAGGAGGTGAGTTACCAAGAGCCATTTTTGTGTTGTATGAAAATACTGATTTGTTTGATTAATCAAATATTAGTTGATTTAATGAATGACCCATTGTAACAAGCAAATTTTCCAATTTTTGATTTTTCATCTTTATCAAGAATTTCATCAAGGAGAGAATCTTCGTTTGAAAAATTAGTAATCAACTGCTTTCTTCTCTTTTCAAGATCGAAAACATTGCTTTTGTTTAGAAAGTTGGTCTTTAAATCGAAATTTCCTTGTTTAAAGATTTAATTTTCAAGTTCAAATTTACATCAAGTGTGTTATACTTGATTTGCAATAGTTGTTCTTTAGAAACCAAATTTCGATAACCAATTTCTAATTCTGATTCTTTGTTTTTATGAAATTCAAAGACTTTTTCATTCTCCTTGTAACTCTCAAGCTCAGCGGTCAATTTAGCATTCGCGGCCTTAACTACGCGATTGACCGTTCTAACTTTCTCAATCTCAATACCACAATTATTAATTAATGTTTCAAAATAAGCACGTGTTTCCTCATCATTAGCACCATTCTGTTCACCCCGACCTTCATTAGGATCCATATGGAGTTTCGAGTTAACATTGCTATTAACTTGCTCCCCACATATGTGTCATAATAAGGTTCGGGAGACACGTAATGTGGCTTCTCATGAGTAAACGGGTTAGCAACATTACTATAATTTGGTACCTCATTGAGTGGATCATGTCATAGACGGGAGTTGTGTCGGCATCGCATGATGTCGTGTCTCTTTGAATGACCGAACACGAGTTTGCATTATCGTTTGCTTTATCTACCCTTCCAGGATACATGAAATCGTATTCCTCATCAGTCAACTCTATTCCCGATTCTTCTTTCAGTGCTAACTTCAACATGTACTGGATCTTTGCAGCACTCGGTTTTGGTTTGACACGGCATTATGAATCAAGATAACCTGAATCTTGGCTTTGAGGTTCGGAGGTAGCATTCTCGAACCAAGTCATAAAATGATTATTCCCATTATGATATCCCATATTCGATTCACAATCGACCCTCCGATTACCAACATCTTGTCTCGCATATTGCATCGATTCCCCATTTGTATACCGTAGCAACTTCATTCGATTCCCAATAACATCAACCATGTGTCTTTCTTGACTCATATGAATACTTGGTTGAGAAAACTGCGTATTATACGATGAAATCCATGGGTTGTTGTTATTCGGTGTAGGTAACCATCGATGTTTAATGCATTGGCGAATGCAACAATAGCATTTATGAAATCAGTTGTATCACGATCTTGCATAGTTGCCATTGATGAAGGTATGTGTTGATGATGTATGATAAAGTTGATGTAGGATCGATTCAACGATAAAGGAGTTGTGTTTGATGAAGATTAAGCTCAGTTTGAAGTTTTGCTCAAAATCTGACTCGTAAACTTGTTCTTAGCCGTAAAATTTTCTCCCAAAATTTGAAATTCACCATAAAATTCAATTCTAAGGTTGTATGAAAATTTGAGTTTTGACAATTTTGACGCCAAATTTGAATGAAAAAATTTGAATTGGGTCCAAAATTTGAATTTTGACCAAAATTTTCAAGTTATATCAAAATTTGAATTTCGTAAAAATTGAACGTTTAGACTCCATAAAAATTTAAATTTTACTCAAGTTTTCCGCCAAAAACACTTTTTTTAAGCGTAGAAAGAGCTTAGGCGTAGAGAAGAGAGTTACGTGGGATGCTTAAGCGTAGGATTCTTATGCGTGAGATGTAACTTACGCTGTAATACCCAACTTCACGCCAGAACAATAGAGTTATGCATAGACTAAAAACTTAAACGTAGAATCCTTATGCGTAGGATTTACTTATCGTAAGACAAGCTTAGGCGTGAAAATGCTTATGCGTAAGAAAATATCTGCGTAAGATTTAGCTTATCGTAAATCTAGGGTTTTGCCAAAAATCCTTTACTATATCACAGTGTAAAAGATATCCAATAGTCGAAGTGTTCCATAAACTTATCCAAGTGAGGGAAGCACTGAGTAACCGTTGTAGCTCGAAGAATCTGCACCAAAAGCTTATGCGTAAAATCCAAAATTCTTACGCGTAGACCTTAAACGTAGGATTAGGGTTTTGACTTTCTTACGCGTAAAAAGAGGGTTTTGACCAAAATGTTTCTTACGCGTAAACTGCCCAGATTTTACAAAAACGATACTTTTCACCCAAAAACACGATTCCAAACGATTTCTTTTGCACAAACTTCTTCCAAAACACTTAAAGATCAATAAAGTCTACAACTTTAAGCTTAAAACCACGTAAAAAATCAAACCTTTAAGCAAAAAGCTTGCGTTTTTATATAAAAAACGAAACTTGGAGAAAAAGTTTCAACAAAACTCGAACACAAACACTCCTAAACCATTGTTAGGCGATTGATACCAATTGTAGGACCTTAAATCTATCAACCTTATCACAAAACTCACCTTATCACACGTATGCGTAAAGAACACGAACCACACAAAGCTTGTGATATGCGTAGGAATAAGAAGTAAGAAAGATTAAGTAAAGATGGTGGTACAAGAGATGTATTCGTATGTATATGTTTAGAGAGAAAGGGAGAAGAACATGAAAACAATATTTCCTAAATAAAACACACACAAAACACACTCAAGCACACCCCTCAAATGAGACTTTGAGGGGTATTTATAGTACAAGTAACTAGATGCCCTAAGGCTTGGCCATGGGCCTTGAGATGGGCTTGGACATGGATTGGGTTACATGAACTTATACAAGGCTAGCTTAACTAAACGATTACCCATTTAGATTAGCCCAATCCACGAGCCCGTTGACTATTCTATCACGATATCTAACACACGTTACAAAGTTCCTAAATGTGAATGACCATCACTTCTAATAAAAACTATTAAGGCTAACACTTAGCTTGCGAGGTCCTATCTTGCTTTGTATTGCCTGGAGGCTTTGACCCGCTTTCTTTTGTGTCACTGATTACTCCTTTAGAGGGAATTATGGGAACATTAGTTGGTTGGGCTACCTTTTGCATTCCTGAACTAGAAGTGCAAGGATCTGAACTACTTGAAGGCACTTTAGAGTTCACTTTCTTAACACTGGGCATAGAACAAGGCATCACAGCTTTATCTTTCTCACATAAGGATTTAGGACATGTTGCTCTTAAACATTCTAACAGCTCCTGAGATCGTTTGGCCTAAATGCAAGCAAACCTAATTTCTCTATCAAGTGACTTATTTATGAAATCCTCTTCTACAATCTCACGGAGACATTCTAGACTATCCTTAAGGTGAGCGAAATAGTTATGAAACACAAGTTCGTTATTCCTAAGATGAGGAGGAATGTATTTAACAGTCACAGTATATTTAGAGTCTGCAGACGACTTTGATGCAACATTCTCATTAAAGACAAGTGGCATTTTCCGCTTACGACTCCTCGATTCTCAATTTCCTTTTGAAAAGACGTTATTTTTGTTGTTCTTGTCACGAGTGACTTTCATTGAATCATATAACTCTTTAAAGTGTCGTTTAACTTTTCATTTTCTTCTAGAAAACTCTCATTTTCCTTTTGTAAAACATTAACCAAGTTTTGAAGATGAAAAGTTTGAGAACACGAGAATCTAAAGGATGAGGCATTTGGGAGCCGGTCACATTGTTCTTTTCACCCTTTAATTGTAAAATTTGGGCTTTCAACTTTCTAATCGTGTTACAGTTGAGCTTGAATCACTTCGTCGCATTTGTTTATTTCAAAAAGTGCATCAAACTCTGGAACATTTGAGGATGTCTTGATGTTTGAGATTTTGACATTTTCTTTGAGATGTTGATATTTTAGTTGCAAATCAAAATGTTCAACTTCTAGCTTAGAAAGATGTTTTACCAAATTATCGTGATCGTCCTAATCAATTTTCTCATTTAGTTATGAGTTTTTGTCTTCAAGCTTAATGACACGATAATGGGAAACTTTCAAAGCAACAGTTAATTCATGAAATTGAGAAGCAGTAATAGAATACTTAGTAACAGTATAAAACACATCTTGAGCCACACAACTCAATACTAAGTTCTCATTTAAGATATGCAGATTCTTCCTTTCAATTTCATTATATTTGAGTTCCGCTCATAATCATTGACCTCAACTATCATTGCATCAAATTCCTTTTCCATTTCTTTAATATCCGAGTCTATCCTTTTGAAGAATTTCAAATTGACCTTTTAATTGTTTAAAGAAAGGCATGACCTCAGTTAAATAACATTCTTTAGTTTGCTCAAAACCCCTCTCCCCTTCAGTTATCCCAATAGTTGATAAACAACATACAAGCTGATTAAGGTCTTGCTCTTAGTGGGAATAGATCTAGGAACTAAATGCATTGGTGTATTCGGAGGATACACTGTTGCTGGAGGCATTTTCCTAAGAGGAGTGTTTGTTTTAACAAGTGCATTAGCTTTTTGCATATCTATGTCCTTTTTCCAAAAACTTGTTCGGGGTTAATAGAGTTTCGTGCTTAAACCTGCTCGTGGAAATCCAATTTTCTTTAGTGTAATCATGGGGTTTTAGACGTTATGTTTTGCTTTTACACTCGTGATCTTTTAGCTTCTTATTCATTTTCTCCCTAGTGACTTCATCTAATTGCCTATCTTCCTCGGTGCACTCAAGTAGCAACTAGGTTTCCGCCTAGGCTTAAGCATTTCATTACCATCATATATTACCTTCGAGCTTCTAGCCACTTTACCATATTCGAGATTGGGTTCCTTTACGGGGAATGCTATGCTTATCGCGAAAACTCTATGCTTAGTGATCATGTGAGCGATCAATGGTATTCCTCAGACGCACAACTTATTTTCAAGCTTGTTTTCAAAAATTTTAGATTGGAAAAGTCATTCAAAAGTTTTGATTCCTTATCATTAAATTCTTGTTTAAGCACTTTAACATTATCTTGAGTTCTTGTTTTTGCTTAATGCTTTAGAAAGCTTTTCTTGTAAGGAGTTTAACTCTTGTTTTAACACTTCTTCTAAAATTACTTTTTCTAATAATTGTACGCATTTGGTCATCCATTTCACGCTCACGGGTAGTTAACTCAAACTTAGCACGTTGTTCATAAATAGCAACTTGTTCTTTATAGGCATTCGATTCGAGATAACGTAATCATCGGGGAACATGGAGTGTATTCATCAAAACATAGTCATCATTGATCGCAGAGGATGCATCACTTGGTACAATCTCACTTTCACTTTGTATCACATATAGATCATATGGGACAATATTACTATTACCCACATTATCCATATCGATTCATTAGTTACATGTGATCGTACTTTGTTATGCATCTCTTGCTCATCAACTTCATCGATAGTTTTAAAACCTCGAGATGATAGATTCTTTGGAAGGACCACTTTCTTTGTGGTGATGAAACCTTTGGAGAAACCATTGGTGAAATGCTAGCCATGAAGATTGTCTGGCGTGGGTTCATCATCGACATCGAGTCAAATTCATCACAATCAAGAACTTGAAAGGCATTTTGATGATTGTGACCTATTTCTGAATTGGTTGCTCATCCACATCAAGATCATAGGTTTTGGCATTTCCATCCGCAAAAACAACAACTCTTCTTCATCCAAACCGCTCCACTGTCCTAAGCTTGCACCAAAGAACATCTTGTCCTCAAGTACTCGCATTTTGAGGCGCTTTGGAGATGTGCCCTTGCAATGTGTCCATCACCACCACAGTTGTACCACTTGATTGGCTTTCCTTGTCCTTGATTGGCATTCCTTCCACGATTCGATTAGCCACATACCCTCCACCGCTCGGTATTACCATAACCTCGCTCCAATCATCCCTTGTTCATACCGCCTTCTTTGCACATTCTACACCACTACCTTACCATCTCTCGACGGTAGCTTGATTGTGTGGATTGGATGTTGTTCGAGGTTATTGTTGGTGTGTGGGTGGAATTCGATTTTGACTCACCATGAGAGATAGTTGATTGATGAAGTTTTCCATGAATGTGTTAGAATCTGGAGGCTTATATGCTGGATCAGGAATGAGCTTGTAATTACCATTACCCGTGGGTATGACTTGAGAAGCTTTGGTGGTAATTCCTACATTGGTGTAGAATGTTGTTGAGTCATTAGATGAGCTTGTCTCTCCCTGATTAGATTTGAACTGTTCAAGAATCATTTGTTCAAACATAGCATGTCTCTCATTCTGAAGAAGGAATGCATACAATTGCTCATAGTTAGTGTTCCTCAAACCCTTAGTTAACTTGACTAAAGTGACAAATTTGTGCCATTCAGGATTCATGTTTTTCAAAAACTTTGAATTTAGCTGAATATTTGGCATAGTCATCTTAATATTCCTCATGTCATTCACAAGCTTGTGGAACCTCACGTAATATTCAAAGACACTTTCCCTGTGTTTCATCTTAAAGTGCTCAAAGTCATCATACAGCTTGTGATTCTCTCTTCTTTAGTTAATTCGCACCCGAGAGAAGCATCTTGACATTGTCCCAAACCGCCTTGGCTTCGGTGTTGTGATTGATTAACTTGTAGATGTCTTTTGGAAGACCCTAAAGTATAATGTTTGAAGCCCCGATATCAAGATCATATCTCTTTTCTCCTTATCACCGATCTCATCATACGCCTTTGGTCATCCAATCCTAAGATCACTGTACCATCCGTAGCGGTTTCAAGTATGTCTCTTGTAGTCTCAACGATAAGGTCCTTCATCAATTGATTTGAGAATGTTAACCCATTTTCCTTTCCCAAACAAGACAACCTAATTCGTTGAGCCCATGAGTCATAATCGGTTTTGTCAAGCATAGGTGGACGAGTGTCCGATCCACCGCTGAACGCCCCTCACTCTGAGAAACGATAGTAGGTACGTTGTTATACATGATTCCATTCTACGGATTTTACTATTCTTTGATTAAACCGGAAATAGATTCTTTCACGGATTTTACGAAATCAAAGAACAACCATAAACGAGTACTAAGAAGTGACAAGTCTCAATAGACAAGTAGTAAACTTGACAAGTCGCACCCTAACCAACTCGCTTAAGGATCAACTCGCTTAGTAGACAAGTCGCATAAATGGACAACTAGCTTAACAACCAAGTCGCATAAACCAACTCACTTAATAGACAAGTCGCTTAAAACCCAAGTCGCATAAAGATACAACTCGCTAATAGACAAGTCGCTTAAAACCCGTTGCTTAAAGAATCAACTCAGCAATAGCCAAGTCGCATAAACCAACTCGCTTCCAAGACAACACGCTTAAGTTTCAACTCGCAGAGAGACAACTAGCTTAATAGCCAAGTCGCATAAACCAACTCGCTTCCAATAACAAAGCAACTCGCTTCAGAACTGCTTTATCGAGGCTCAACTCGCCGCATAATATTTAAAACAACCAATTTATCAATCAAAAATAACCCAACCACGATGATTCAAGCCTTCCAATTCAAAACCTAAACACATATGATGATCCTAAACACAAAAGTACAATCAAAATTCAAACTTTAACACTAGAAATTGACCAAATAATTCAAACTCTTCTAAACACTTATAACCCCAAAAACCTTATGAAATCCACCAAAACAAAGAGCATGAAAGATGAGTGATCAAACCATGGCTCTTGATACCAATTGTAACTTATAGGATTTCACAAACACATCAAACCATAATCATATGGGGCGTATACAAGTTTTTAGAGAGAGAAAGTTTTAGAGAGAGAAAGGGAAGAGAGTTGGGAACTATGTGAAACAAAAAAATGGTATTGAGCTCCAACCCTCTACCTTGGGAGGAAGAGGGTATT
This sequence comes from Chrysanthemum lavandulifolium, assembly GCA_022545495.1. NCBI lineage: Eukaryota > Viridiplantae > Streptophyta > Magnoliopsida > Asterales > Asteraceae > Chrysanthemum > Chrysanthemum lavandulifolium. The sequence continues at coordinate 102,524,570 of CM040238.1, read as the reverse complement.
TATAGTTTTCTTACAAGACTCGCCTCCTACGGGCTATGGATCGCATACGGTGGTAAAGACCGTCCAGTCTCCACTGGTGTTACTTAACTAAATACTAACTAATCTTAAATGACTACGACTATGAGCTTTCTAACGATTACATATACTTGAGGTGACCGACACTTTAATGATCTGATTTTCTAAATCCTAACAAGTAGTCATCAACAACGAATAATACATATTTCTTCCCATTAATCGTTTGCACTCTCATAGGTCCGCAGACAATCCATATGAAGAGTTTGAAAACTTCCATAACCGAGTTTATGGGTTTGGGATTGTGGGCATATTTCATGCTTTTCCCGTTGGCATCTTTGAACAAAGATGATCTTTTCATACTTCAACTGGTAAGCCTCTTACAAGGTCCTTTTAGAAAGATCATTAATGGTGCCAAGTTCAAGTGATTGAGACGACGATGCCATAACCATGACTTTGTTTTCAAGCCTTTGACAAGAAGTTGAGAAGACTTCATCATGTCTTCGATAAAGATAGTGTATAGGTTTGATCCACGTGTTCCTCTTAAAAGTTCCACACCATCAAGTTCTCTAACGAAGCAAGTATGTTTTCTAAAAGCCACCTCTAGATCGGAATCACGAATTGACCAACGTAAAACAAAGTTATGACCAAGACCTTCAACATAATATACCCCGGAGATTACACTATCACCAACAACATAATCTCCATAACCCATAATTGCACCAAAATGGTCGTTCCCGAATCTAACGGTCCAATAAATTTACTCACGAAGTTCATGAGCATGAGCGGTCTCCAATATATGCTTGAACAAATTGAGTCCAAGTACCACGTAATCGATTTGAAAACCCGCAGCTGAACACAGACAAAAATGGATAATCGGATAATTGGGATCCCCATGCAAGAATGGGTTCCACTTGGTTAGAAAACGATATTGGAACATCCACATTAGAAAACGATATTAGAGGTAGATGCCGGGCTAGTAGAAACGATGAGATCTATTCAAAGTATGTTCACTTCTTAAAGGTATAGTTCTACCAAGGGCATCCATTTCCTAATGGGTGTTGATCTAGATAATTTAGGCACAACTCATTAAGATTGAATTTACGCCGGTGGGTATCAAATGATAACCTACATTACTAAATTTTCTTCTGTTGGTTTCCAATGTTTTCTAGCCCTCTTCCTCCTTGGTCTTGACCTTTTTATCTTGTTGTCTAGAGTTAACCATTTTAACAGAAATTTTGGCAAGATTACTCATCTCATTCACAACACATTCATGATTAATACCGACATCAAACATTCATTACATGTTTTGCAAATAGTAGCGAATTCAATTAATTACAATGACGCTTATAGCTAATACTAGATACAACATGATTCGTTTTATTCAAATCAAACTTAATGTTCCTAGGGTGGTCTTACTCGCTCTCTTCCATTGATCACTCTTAGCTTGCGAGGTCTTATCTTGCTTTGTATTGCCCGGAGGCTTTGACCCGCTTGCTTTTGTACCACTGACACTCGTAGAGGGAATTATGGGAACATTAGTTGGTTTTGCTACTTTTTGCATTCCTGATCTAGAAGTGCTGGGATCCGAAGTACTTATAGGCACATCAAAGCTCACATGCTTGACTTTTGGCATAGAATAAGGTATAGAATGGGTTGCATGCTTAGCACTAGGCATAGAACAAGGCATCACATCTTTATCTTTCTCACATAAGGATTTAGGGCATGTTTCTCTTAAACATTCTAACAGCTCCTGAGATCGTTTGGCATATAAGCATGCATACCTAATTTCACTATCAAGTGGCTTATTTATGCGATCCTCTTCTATAATCTCACGGAGACATTCTAGACTATCCTTAAGGTGACAGAAATAGTTATGAAACATAAGTTCGTTATTTCTAAGGTGAGGAGGAATGTATTTAACAGTCACAGTATATTTAGAATCTGCAGATGCCTTTGATGCAACATTCTCATTAAAGACAAGTGGCATTTTCCCTTTTACGACTCTTGATTCTCAATTTCCTTTTGTAACGGGTTATTTTTCATTGTTCTTGTCACGAGTGACTTTCATTGAATCATATAACTCTTTGAAGTGTCGTTGACCTTTTCATTTTCTTCTAGAAAACTCTCATTTCTTGTTGTAATATGTTAATGATATTTTGAAGATGAAAGTTTTGAGAAAATTGAGAATCTAAAGGAGGAGGCATTTGGGAGCCAAATACATTGTTCTTTTCACCCTTTAATTGTGAGATTTGGGTTTTAACTTTCGATCGTGTTACGGTGAGCTCGAATCTGCGTCACATTTGTTTATTTCAAAAGCGCATCAAACTCGGAACATCCGATGATATCTTGATGTTTGAGGTTTTAACATTTTCTTTGAGATGTTGATATTTTAGTTGCAAATCAAAATGTTCAACTTCCAACTTAGAAAAGTGTTTTACCAAATTATCGTGATCATCCTGGTCAATTTTCTCACTTAGTTTTGAGTTTTTATTTTCAAGCTCAATGACACGATCATGGGAAACTTTCAAAGCAACCGATATTTCATGAAATTGAGAAGCGAATTGAATACTTAGTAACAAAGATAAAACACATCTTGAGCAACACAACTTGAAATCAAGTTCTCATTTAAGATATGTCGATTTTTTCTTTCAATTTCATTATATTTGAGTTCCGCTCATAATTATTGACCTCAACTATCATTGCATCAAATTCTTTTCCATTTCTTTAATCTCTCGAGTCTATCCCCTTTGAAGACTCTCAAATTGATTTTTAATTGTTTAAAAAGGCATGACTTCAGTTAAATAGCATTCTTTAGTTTGCTCAAACGCCTCCCTTCGCTTATCCCCAGCAGGTGTGATTCTTTTCTTACATGTCTTCTCAAAATCAACGAATAGTTGATAAACAACATACAGGCTGATTAAGGTCTTGCTCTTAGTGGGAAGAGTTCTAGGAACTAAATGCATTGGTGTATTTGGAGGATACACAGTAGCTGGAGGCACTTTCCTAAGGGGAGTGTTTGTTTCAACAAGTATATTTGCTTTTTGCTTTCCCATGTCTTTTTTCCAAAAAACTTGTTCTGGGGTTAATTGAGTTTGAGGTCTAAACTTATTGAAGGCAATCTAGTTTTCCTTAGAGTAATTTGGTGTTTTAAACGTGATATTCTCTTTTATGCACAAGGGATTCTTAAGCTTATCATCCAATTTTTTCTAGAGGCTTCTTCTAATTTTCTATCTTCCTCAGTGCACTCAGCGCAAGTGGGTTTCTGTCTGGGCTTAAGAATCTCATTTCCATCATAAATTACCTTTTGAGCTGCTCTAGTAACTTTTGCATACTCGGGATTGGGTACCTCTATAAGGGGATGCTATGTTTATCGCCTGAGACTCTATGCTTAGTGATCATGTGAAAGCGATCAATTGTGTTCCTTGTATGTACAGTTTGTTTTCAAGTTTGTTTTCAAAGTTTTAGGTTGGAAAAGTCATTCAAAAGTTTTGATTCCTTAGCATTAAATTCTGTTTAAGCACTTTGACATTTTCTTGAAGTTCTTGCTTTTGCTTAAGCTTTTGTTTAGTTTGTCTTTTAAGGAATCTAGCTCTTGTTTTAATATTTCTTCCCTAAAATTACTTTTCTAATAATTATACGCATTTGGTCATCCATTTCCGCTCACGGGTAGTTAGCTCAAACTTAATGGCAACTTGTTCCTTATAGGCATTCGATTCGTAGATAATCAATCATCGAGGCACATGCGTGTATTCATCAAAACATAGTTATCATTGATCAGAAGATGCATCACTTGGTACGATCTCACTTTCACTTTGTATCACATATTGATCATATGGGACAATATTACTATTACCCACATTATCTATATCCGATTCATTAGTTTCATGTGATTGTGCCGTTATGTATCTTTGCTCATCAACTTTATCGTATAGTTTTAATACCTCGAAATGATTGAATCTTTGGATGGACCGACTGTCGTGGTGATGAGACCTTTGGAGAGACCATTGGTGAAATGCTAGCCATGAAGATTGTCAGGCAAGAGGTTCATCATCGACATCGAGTCAAATGCATCACGATGCGCAACTTGAAAGGCATTTTGATGATTGTGACCTATTTCCTAATTAGTTGCCATCCACATCAAGATCATATGTTTTGGCATTTCCTCGGAAGAAACAACAACTCTTCTTCATTCAAAACCGCTCCATTGTCCCGAGCTTGCACCAGCAGACATCTTGTCCCGAAATACTCGCATTTTGAGGCGTTTTGGAGATGTGCGAGTTCCTTGCAATATGTCCTTCACCACCACAGTTGTAGCACTTGATTGGCTTTCTTTGTCCTTGATTTGCATTCCTTCCACGATTACGATTAGCCACATACCTCCACCTACTCCACCTTTTCCTTGTTCACATCTGTCTTCCTTACAATTTGGTTGCACCATGATCTTACCATCTCGACAATAGCATGATTGTGTAGATTGGATGCACGATATCATTGTTAGTGTGTGGAGTGAGGTTCGATTTTGTTTAACCATAAGAGCCAGTTGATTGATGAAATGTTCCATGATTGTGTTTGAGTCTCGGAGGCTTATATCTTGGATCCGGAATGAGCTTGTGGTTACTGCTACCGTTGGTATGACTTGAGAAGCTTTGGTGGTAATTCCTACATTTGTGTAGAATGTTTGTTGAGTCATTTGATGAGCTTGCCTCTCCATGATTAGATTTGAACTTTTCAAGAATCATTCGTTCAAACATAGCATGCTTCTCATTCTGAAGTAGGAAGGCATACAATTGCTCATTGTTGGTGTGCCTTAATCCTTTGGTTAGCTTGACTGAGGTGACAAATTTGTACCATTCGGGATTCATGTTGTTCACAAACTTTGAATTGAGCTGAATATTTGGCATGTTTATTTTGATATTCCTCATATCATTCACAAGTTTCTGGAACCTCACATAGTATTCAGTGACACTTTCTCCAGGGTTCATCTTAAAGTTCTCAAAATCATCATACAATTGAGATTCCACTGTCTTCTTTGGTCAATTCGTAACCGGAGAGAAGCATCTTAACATTGTCCCAAACCGCCTTGGTTTCGGTGTTGTGATTGATTAACTTGTAGATGTCTTTTGGTAGACCACAAGTATAATGTTTGAAGCCCCGATATCGACATCGTGATCTTTTTCTCCTTATCATTGAGCTCATCATATGTCTTTAGTCCGTCCAAACCTAAGATCACCGAACCATCCGCAGAGTTTCAAGTATGTCTCTGGTAGTCTCAATCGATAAGGTCCTTCATCAATTGGTTTGAGAATGTTAACCCCATTTTCCTTTCCCAAACAAGACAACCTAATTCGTTGAGCCCATGAGTCATAATCGCCTGCTCAAGCATAGGAGGACGAGTATCGATCCTGCCGCTGAACGCCCCTCGGCATCTGTAAGAGATGATTGTAGGCACGTTGGTAGACATGATTACAAATTCCACGGATTTTATAACTCTTTGATTAAACCGGGAAATAGATTCTTTCAAGGGATTTTACTAAATCAAGAGAAAACTGTAAAATGTAACAATCAGAAACAATAATTAACCAAGTCGCTTCAAACCTTGAAGACAAGTCGCTTAGCACCAAGTCGCTTTGCACCAAGTCACTAGGTATACAAGTTGCTCAATGGACAAGTCGCTAGAAACACAAGTCGCTATGAAGACAAATCGCTAGTAACAGGTTGCTAGGCACATAAGTTGCTACAGTGACAACTCGCTAGAAGAACAAGTCGCTAGTGACACAAGTCGCTATGAAGACAAATTGCTAGTTACAAATCGCTAGACACAAAAGTTGCTAGAGTAACAACTCGCTAGATGGACAAGTCGCTAGGGACAAATCGCTAGACAAAATAGTACGTCCACTACTTTTGTCCTTTTTGTCATTTTGTCTCAAAAGACAACTCGCTTAGTGCACAAGTCGCTTCACACAACACAGACAAGTCGCTTAAAATGTAGAGACAAATCGCTACGAAGAACTCAAGTACGAGACACAAGTCGCTAGATAAAAATATTCAAAAACAACACTTTTCAATCCAAAACTAACCCAACCACACTGATTCAAGCCATCCAAATCAAAACCTAAGCACTTATAATGATTCTAAACACATAAGTACAATCAAAATCCAAACTTTAACACTAGAAATGGTCCAAATGATGCAAATACCACTAAACTTTGTCAAACCCAAAAACCATATAAAACCACTAGAAATCCAATAACATGTAAGAGGGATGATCAAACCATGGCTCTTGATACCATTTGTAACATATTGGATTTCACAAACACATCAAACCATAGCTTAAATGGGGCGTATGGCTTAGGGTTTAGAGAGAGAGACTTAAGAGGTTTGGAAGCTTAGTGAGAGAAAGAAGAAATCTTATTATGAGCTCCAACCCTCTACCTTGGGAGGTAGAGGGTATTAATAGTATCTTACACAAAACGCCTCCTACGGGCTGTGGATCAGGCATACAGTGGGTAAAGACCCGTCCTTCCTCCACGGTTTTACTTAACTAAATACTAACTAACATTAAATAACTACGAATACGAGCTTTCTAACGATTACATATACTTGAGGTGACCGACACTTTAACAACTGGATTTTCTAAATCCTAACATTCTCTTTGTGTGATTCTAGGTTCCTCTTAGGCGAGATCACAACCTCTTGAAGACGCAAGCTCAAGGTCATGAGTTGCTAAGCCAATCATCATCAAGACCACCAAGTGCATCTTGTTGATAGTTCTTTTCTCCTTCCATTAGTGTGTCAAGTTGAAGGCATTGGTGTATAGTATCGAAGGTGTACATTCGATATGGAGCATCAATGTATATTTGTGTAGTTTGGGTTAAAGAATATTGATATCCTTTCAAGTGTTGTAAATTGGAGTTTGTCTCCTTTGGGTCGTAGTGTTGGGTAGTAGTTCCTCCTTTGTAATGGAACTCGGTATCTAGCCTTGTACCGGATAAAGTGTAGGCGACGTTGTGATAGTTTTGGTTATACCTCGTGGAAGAAGTCGGTGTCTAGCCTTGTACCAGATAAAGTGTAGGTGACGTTGTGAAGGCTTCCTCGCCACATTAAGTAGCTTGTGTTGTGTTGTGGAGTGCTTAGAAACTCTCGATTTGGGTACTCGGGGAATGAAGTAGGGCAAGGAAGGTGTCTCAGTAATGAACCACTATAAATACTTGTGTTGTGGTTTTGTGTTCCTTTACTCTTTATCTCTTTGCATTATTTATGTATATGTCCATCTATCAATATCCAACACATGATCTAAATGGATTGAAATAAGTCAATCTAAATACTTTAAAATGAAGTTTTAATCGACAAAACTATTCAACCCTCCTTCTAGCTTTTCCACAAAATGGTTCAAGATTGTAAATAAGTCAATCTAAATACTTAGGCGATACGTAAATATTTTAGTAAACGAGCATGCATTCTCACCCCAAAAGTAGTTCAAAACAAGTAAAAGTGTGCCATGAACTCACCGAAAGCAACAAGATAAATACAATGAGATAATGCAACGAGAATTTTGTGGAGTGGTTTAATATTGTATGGTTTTCGTTTTGTATTCATAGACACACGTTTCATCTATGGCTTGTTATGTCCCGAAAACTTAAAACACAAGACAAGTTGAGGCAATGGAATGTTGGCGAATATGTTGACTTAAACCTGCTTCGTTGTCTATTGTGTAAAGTTGTCCAAGATTCGCATGAGCATTTGTTTTTCGAGTACAATTTTTCCTCGAAAGTTTGGAAGAGTGTCGTGCAAAGGGCTGGTCTAAATATGGTTCCTTTCAAGTTAAATGATATTACATCTTGGCTAATTCCTATGTCGACAAAGATATCTCTCAAAAGTGTGGTAAGTCGTATTGTTTTTGCTGCCTCAACGTACTTTATTTGGCAAGAAAGAAACAACCGAATTTACTCAACGGATACGATAAGTGATGACCAGATTAGTGATGCAATTTTTGAAATGGTAAGATTGAAGCTGATTACCCTCCGTTTCAAGAAGACCTCGAATGTCATGAAGATATTGACTACTTGGAGAATTATTCCCATCAAAACGTAGTGTTTTCGATAGTGTCACTTGGAAGTTTATGTTGCTTATTTTTTATTAGTCCAAGTGTCTTGTTTCTTATGTTCTAGTTGGTAGTTGTGTCGAGGTTGTTCGAAACCTTTGCCGTTTGCTGTTGCAATTGGTATAGAGTGGTTCATCTCCACTCTCTTCATGTAATAAAAAAAAAAAATCATTTATTCTATTCACCGGGTATAAAAATCCTTTACCTCAAAAAAATGCAACGAGAAGCCGAGAATTATTCTAGAAGCAACCTAAAAATAGTATGTTGTGTCTTAGGTTTCAAAAATTATAATGTAAATATGCAAAAGAGTTTTATAAAGTTTTTACATATAGATTATACATTATACTTTGCATTTATAAGTTTTATAAAGCAATTGGGACAATTTTATGACAAGTTTACCAAATTTTATAAACCCGTTGTTTAAGTGTAGCTTAGTTTTAAAGTATTTACTCGATTATAAATTCATTTCTTCTAAACCGTAAGAGTTATGACTCGGTTTTATGTCCTCGGAAAGTTATTTGAGTGTATTTATCAAATTTGAGGGTCCCACTGTCATGAAATTAAAAATTAATGTCAAATTACCAAAATACCCTTGTGTATCAAACCCATTTTGGCTTCACATTTCATCCCACGAAAACGGCTTTATTTTACAAACTACAACTCCGTTTGATCCATTCACCCGCCACATTTAAGTTAAAGGGTCATTACAACTTTCATTTAAACACCAATAGAAAGTTCTTTACAAATTTTAAAGTTTTTGGCCATTGAAATCTCGTTACCAAATCTGACAAGAAATAGATATATAACCTTATATTTTTGTCCAAGTCTTTGTACCTATGAATTTTTCGTTTAACGATAAACATTTTAGAAATATTAATATTTGAAAAAAAATGATAAAAAATTGAGTTTTTTTAAATGTTTGGTTTAATCTTTATCCATTGGATCTTAAGGATGGAGATTAGTCATTCAAATAAAATTTGGTATATAAATAATCTTAAATAACCTAGTAGTCACCAATCATACGGCAATGACATTGTGCTATTTATTCCATGTTTAAATCATAGTTCGAGTGTGAGTTAACTAGGTAGTGATCAAACTCTTAATGAGCTCCAAATTTGAGAGAATTTTAGAATATTTAGATGAATCACGCATGTGGCGGCGATAAATATAAGTAAATGAATTACTAACCCAACTCTCCTCGAATTCCTACCCGCTAGTAATTCATTTCACAACACCCAAATGTATATGTGTTAATAGATGTGTTTGTTTGGGTTTCCAGATCTTTCCGTGACATCATTATTCCCGATATAAAAAGACCTTCACAATCTCTTTCCACAAACACTTTCCCAAAAGTAAATGATTTTGATAAATAAAGTTTGTATTGATTGAAATAAAGGTTAAAGTTATAAAAATTTGAATCAAAATAAAATAAACCTACTAAAATGTAAAAACTAAAACTCATAAAATATATCAAAATGGATGTTGAATTAAAGAGACAAAATTTTAAAAATATGGTGAAATTAGATCATAAAAATTAAACGGATTAAAGATATTTAAATTTAAAAATAAAGGTGATCAATTGGTTTATACGTGTGTCACCCATTATCGGAAATTTATTTATTTTAATATAGAGCCCACTTTTGTTATATTTTAGTTGTAGAAGTGATATACGTCACTAAACGATTAGTTCCTTATCTTATTTATTTTAATTTTTCCATAAAAAGCAGTAAAAAATCAATTTTTAAGCCTTTTAATTTTAAAATGCATTATAGATTATCACGTCATGTGCGGTCTTTTTATCAAAGCTAAAATATTATCAGACAATAAGTTTTACGCTCTTATGTTTAACACTGTCCTTATATTTAAGGACGATAAGCGTTACTCATTTCAGAAGCATGGACTATATTCTAAGCATAGTGACAGTTTTCATAATCTCTTATATAAGAGGTGAATATATAAAATGAACAATCAAAGAGGAGTTTTCAATTGGACTAGTGGGAGAACATTTTTATTAGTCAATTGAAAATCAAAATTGAAAAAAGTTTGTCAAATTTTGATAAATTTGATAGGGAAAAATAATAATAATAAAATAAAAAATAAAAATGTAGAAATTTGAGAAAACAAAAAGGATAATTTATATGGAGGCCACATAAGTTTTCAACTTTTAACAAATATGATACCCATTTATTGAAATGAAATTATAGGTCCTATATGTTTGTTTTCGTTTACAACCAATTCCGGACAAATTTATGTCCGAAAACTAGAAAATTAAACAACAAACTAACTCTAACTTATACAAGCAAGTCGAATGAAAAGTTTGATGTGAAATGCCGATTAAACCATTATTTCAAGTATAAATTTATATTATTGAAAGTATTTTAGAACGGTAAAATTGAAATTTCGCGACTACCTTTTTATTCGTATTAGTTTAATATGTTAACGTTAGGTTTGTTCTTGCCGTTTGATAATTATCCGGATTAAATGTGACTAAATTTGATGTAAACGAAGATAAATATATAATTTAGTGATGAATAAATTACTTTAAAAAAAATAAGTGACTTATATAAGAAAAACTTAAAACTTGAATGGCCTCTCGATATATTATCCTAAACAAAACTAAAACAATAAGGTAATTAATAGAATTTGATTGTTAAATTTTAAATAATTATATAGACATAAGTTAATTTATCAAATTTCCTTTTTTTTATAACTTTGTAAATTTAACAAATCTCCCCTATACTTTATACCTTTTAGAATTTATATATAATTTTTCTAAAAAAGAATAACATATGAGTTGTTGTTACTTATAAACATTATAATCATTATAGATTAAATTAATATATATGCATGAGATTATGAACATAAAAATAAAAGAACGAGTTACTGTGTATGTAAATGAATATACGACATTGTACATATACTAACGATTCACGTTATTATTCTTTATCGCTTAATAAGAATATTTGGAAGGCTTTTTTCCCTACTATTCATGTTCCATAACCCGTGCTGCACACGTGTTTAAATATTAAATACATCCAGTATCATTATTAATCTTAATATAAATATCAACACGAAAGACGAAGCATCGCGATCTGAAATAAATACAAGAGATATACATATAACGACTCATGTAATTCCTCTTTAAAATTAAATAAGAATAACCGGAAACGCATTATTTTAAACTTTGACTTTAAGTTAATCAAGTGTCATTAGCTGCTATTAAATACGCATAATGTCTACAACATGATCAATAGTTAAATTTAAACAACAACAACAGCCTCAACACAGTGCCTACTAACAAAGTCAAATTATTCGTTCAATAAAAATCTATACAAAATATTAATCGATATAAAATCTTTAAAAAATATTGATCGATATCAAAATTTATAGACAAAAACAAATATAAATGACGAATAAAATTTTTTATTGATAAAGATGCTCATTATAATTGTTTATAGGTTTTTTTTTTCCCTTATAATAATACACAAATAGTCACTAAATCAAACTATGTTAAAACTCAATTAGTATGACTTATATCAAAATCACGTGTGGGCACACGGAGTTTAAAACTAGTTTTAAGTAAATCATGTGGACAATTTATGTGATTTTCTCATAAGTTTTCCATGAGATATCAAGACTGATTTTAGAGTAAACTACACCATTCGCCTCGCAGATATCGCCGACCATCAAGTTTCGTCCTCGACTAAAAATCAGCCACTGTTGGCCCTTAACTCCGAATCGTTAGTATCGCTTGGTCCTCACCCTAACCCATGCGACTAACTTTCCCACCCTCACCACTTTTGTCTTTTCTCATCCACTTCATCTTCATCAAGTGATCACCATCTTCATCATCTAGATCCAAATTAGAAAATCCAAAGCTTACAAAAAACCCACCAATCCTTGGATATTATCAATTATGAACAACAAATCCAAAAATCATCAATCCTTTGCTATCCTAAAATCCGAAATCCAAATGGCATGTAATCTAGCATATATGAACTGTGTACATAATATCTGAGTTCCCTTGCTATCCTTTCCAGAAAACTTAACACCTTCGTTACCAGTCCAACACTTAAATGTACCCATTTCGACCCAAACCATCCAACACTTAAATGTACCCATTTCGACCCGTTACCAGTCCAACCATTTTTCAACATCTAGTTCATAGCAGGGTTGCGTTTCACTCACAAAATTTAAGATAAGGTCCGCCCAATCTTTTATTCGATGCCAGAGGATAAGACATTGCCTGCGATTCTTGTCCATCCATTCTGCACGTCCTGTAGATAAAAATGGCATGTAATCTAGCATATATGAACTGTGTACATCACAACCACTTCATCTTGTCTTCTTTTAACATTCAATTTTTTCCCAACCACTTCACATCTCATATGTAAACTCAAACATGAAAAACACAACATAAAAAGATTTCTGTCATTACTATTTCATAAACCCATGTGAAAAAAACTCTTTATTATTAACACATACATGAGCCATTAACACTTCTCTATAATTAATTTTTCAAAATCCATTCACCAAATCAACTTCAAAACTCTCATCTTCAACGTCATTACAACCACCAATTCTCCACTATATACAACCCACCTTACACAACCACCTGTATCATCTTCAAACCCACCATATACAACCACCTTTTTAATACGATTTCGGCAGATCTATTGGGTTTGACTGGATTTTTACGGGTTTGACCGGATCTAACAGTGGGTGTTTGGAGGCACCGGTGTTGAGAGGCTGGTGATAATTACAGTGGATGGTTTAGGTGGTGTAGTGGCTGGATCTTGGCCGGTCGTGGTGCGCCTCACTAAATCATTACAAGTTGTTAAGATGATACTAAAGATGGATAGGCTGAATCAAGTTTTCTTGGTTCTTTTTCTTTTAAAATGGATCCTTTTTTTATTAGCAAGATTTCTGGGTTTTTTTTTAAGTTCGTAGCACTATTTATAAATGAGGGTGGGAAAAGACAAAAATACCCTCGACTTAACAGCTTAACGTTAGCTACTACGGTTAGGGTGAGGACCAACGACGACTAACGATTCGGAGTTAAGGACCAACTATTAAATTTTTTTGGTCGAGGACGAAACTTGATAATAACGATACCACAAGGACGAATGGTGTAGTTTACTCTTTATATTACTTTAAAATATTATTATTCTCGTCTTTAACTAAATGTTCACATTATAAATGCATAAAATTATAAAAATTCACACTAATTACACTTTTCATTAATTAAAGTGAATATTCATTTTCAGAAATCCTATACACTTGTTTCGGGACAAAAAGAGCATATTATATATATATATCTAAAATACACGGGGATGAATAATGAACGCAGGCGTGAGCAGTCTTGCAAGCGTGAACAATCTTGTAAAAAAAAAAAAAAAAAAAAAATTTAAAGAAATTCATTCCGTGAATAAAATGATCGAGGCGAACGTGACTTTGACTAAGAACGCTACAAGTTAACCCGCTAGTTATAACTACTTTGTAACTTATAATCATTACCATTGGCTAAATGGATATCATAGAGCTTTGTATTTTAAAAATATATTACATCTAACTAACAACTTTTTTTTTTTTTGATCGAATCTAACTAACAACTTTTTGACCTTATGCATATTGTAAACTAGTAAAGTGTCACGACAAAGGCATGACGAGAAATAATCAAAATATATAGTTTTTTTTTTGCAGGAAAGTATATAGGGGGTGTTTGGCAACCATTTGAAAACGTAATTATTCGATTATTACGTTTCAACGCGAATAATCGAGTTTTGGTGTTTGGTTGCGACACATTAACGTTAATTTGCGCCCAAAACGGTTTAAATCGAAAGTAGGACTTACTTTTTGAAACGCTATTTCTGACATCATTTACGAACGTGATTTTACCCAAACACCCCCATAGTCTCTAATAAAAAGACAAAGAAGGATTAGGTTTGGATGTACTATTGACGATATTGACGATTGGCCAACATGAGAATTTCAAGTAACATGTTCCTTCACTTTAGAAAACAAAGGAAATTATAAAGAAACAAAGTCAAGTAGATAAAATGGTCATTTTATATAATTGAAGATATTATCACATGAGCCATTTTGATAGGAAGGCACCGGTCCAGGCCCATAATTCCACATCTACAGGCCCGACTCAAAGATGGATTACCCTGGTCCAACTAGAGTATCCAAATACTTGACTGCATGAAGTTGGACCGCCCCACGTTTTAATTCACAACATGTTCTTTTGTTTGAAGTTTAGTAATTTCGTTTTAGTTTATTTGTTTGAAGTTGTCAAAGTAGTTATTTGGATTTCCAAGTGTAGGAAACGCGGGTTAGAAGTGCTCTTGTTAGTTTCTTTCTTTTCACCGATATGTATCAAAAATAGGTTGGACAACTAATCCAAATTCTCGTGGCGATCAGATCGACAATTTGGCTTAGAGATTACTCGCCAAAGCTATTGACTCGGTATCACGAACCAATCAAGAGGCTCACCGCTATCATTTGGTTATCGAGCTATGGAAACTCGACATCTTCCGATTTGAAGAAGATTTTGGAGACGATAGAAGCCGATAAAAAGGAGATGGCACAGAAGATGCAAGCTATGCAAGAACAGATTCAAGAATTGCTTATCTCCCAGAACCATGGAGAAGATTCTGCGTCTAGCGGATCAGTCAACAGAAGGGGTGCGGGCAGTTGGCATCCAAACGATATCAAAGTTGATATCCCGGAGTATGATGGAAAGTTGGATCCCGATGAATTCGTGGAGTGGTTACGAACAGTGGAACGGGTCTTTGATTACAAGCAGACGACTGAGGATAACAAAGTTAAAATTTTTGCCCTCAAACTCCGAAAATACGCATCAACATGGTGGTCGAACACTTGTTTGAAACGAGAACGTGCAGGGAAGGAGAAAATCCAGACTTGGCCAAAGATGAAGCAAAAATTCTTACCCACCTATTATGTTCGTAATAGTTTTCACAATTGCATTCGTTAAGGCAAGGAACCCAAGACCGAGGAATATTCTGAATTCGAATATCTCTTGATGAAGTGTGATGTACCGAGGATGATCCATGACTCTTGTTCGTTACCTGGGGGCTGGAACCTCGAGTTGCTAATGTTGTTGAATTGCATTCTTATCAAACCCTAACTGAGCTGACTTTGTTATCTCACAAAGTGGACTCTCAACAACGATCCAAAGGAAAGTTTGAGCCTACCCGCCAATCCTTTAAACCCACCACATATTCCAAACCCACCTCAACCCATAAAACCCACCAATTCACAGCCATCCATGATATCCAACCCCAAGTCCGAACCCCCTAAAGCCCCTCGACGATGTTTTCGATGTCAAGGTTTAGGGCACATCGCCTCTGAATGCCCAAATAAGCGCATGATTTCGTTGGCTGATTTCGAAGTGGCAGGAGGTTTCGAGTTTGAATCCGATCTTGTTACTAGCCCCGAGTCACCGCATGATGACGAGGTCGAGGTGACCGGCCCTGATGAAGGCCCGTGTCTGGTTGTTCGTCGAACCCTCAGTACCACTCCAGTTCCAGAGACAGATCTTCAGCGGGAATCAATTTTCCATACCCGTTGTACAATCGCACAAAAGGTATACTCTGTGATAATAGACGGGGGTAGTTGCACCAATGTTGCTTCACAAACTTTGGTCATGAAGTTAAACCTTCCCACTCAACCACATCCTTCCCCTTATGTAATTCAGTGGCTTAATCAGGGCAAAGGTATACGCGTCTCCCATCGAGTGTTATTATCTTTTAGTATTGGTAAATCATACAACGATGAACTGTGGTGTGATGTTATTCCGATGGATGCGTGTCACGTATTGCTTGGGCGTCCTTGGCAGTTCGATAGGCGAGCAATTCATGACGGCTACCGCAATACGTATTCCTTCACTCATAACAACCGCAAGATCGTTCTTACCCCACTTACCCCTTCGACATCCCTCCAAACATCCACTACTTCTTTAAGCACGCTACTACAATCTGAACACCATGAATATCAGTCCTTCAAAGAATTTGTTTGTTGGGACTCGATGAAGACGAGAACCCGCCCCAACCGATTATGTCCCCCCTTGTGCATGCCTTACTAAAATCCTATTCCCAAGTCTTCCCCACTAAAATTCCCCCTGGATTACCACCTAAACGATCCATTCAACACAAAATTGATCTCATGCCCGGTGCTGCCTTACCCAATAAACCCGCCTATCGAACCAACCCCCAAGAGACCATCGAAATCAGGAAACAGGTTGACAAACTTCTGGAAACTGGACTTATTCGTGAGTCACTTAGCCCTTGTGCAGTCCCCACTTTACTTGTATCAAAGAAGAATGGGGAATGGCGGATGTGTATGGATAGCCGGTCAATTAACAGGATTACTATAAAGTATCGTTTTCCCATACCGAGATTAAATGATCTGTTGGATGAGCTTCACGGTTCCACTGTTTTTTCTAAGGCTGATTTGCGAAGTGGTTACCATCAGATTCGAATTTATGAAGGAGACGAATGGAAAACAGCTTTCAAGACTAAGGAGGGGTTATATGAGTGGCTCGTTATGCCTTTCGGGTTGTCGAACGCACCAAGCACTTTCATGAGGCTGATGAATCATGTATTGAAGCCATTCTTGGGGAGCTTTATTGTTGTTTACTTTGATGACATTCTAGTGTATAGTCGGACCATGGATGAGCACCAATCTCACCTTTCACAGTTGTTCAAAGTTCTCGATCAAGAAAGGCTCTACGGGAATTTGGACAAATGTGAATTTTTTACTAACCAAGTAACTTTTCTTGGTTATCTTGTTTCTGAACAGGGTATAAAAGTGGATGAAAAGAAGGTTCAAGCAATTCGCGACTGGCCGGTACCCCAATCCATTCAACAAGTTAGAAGTTTTCACGGCCTCGCCTCTTTTTACTGGCGCTTTATAAAAAATTTCAGTACCATCATTTCTCCAATGACCGAAGTGACCATGTTCAAAACTT